>CM036244.1:420000-507500 GCA_020698575.1 Bostrychus sinensis | reverse complement strand
TCTCGGTCTCGGTCTCGGTCTCGGTCTCAGTGAGTCTTGGTCTTGGTCCCAGTGAGTCTTGGTCTCGGTCTTGGTCTCGGTCTGGGTCTCAGTGAGTCTCGGTCTTGGTCTTGGTCTCGGTCTTGGTCTCAGTCTTGGTCTCAGTGAGTCTTGGTCTTGGTCCCAGTGAGTCTTGGTCTCGGTCTTGGTCTTGGTCTCGGTCTGGGTCTCAGTGAGTCTCGGTCTTGGTCTTGGTCTCGGTCTTGGTCTCGGTCTCGGTCTCAGTGAGTCTTGGTCTTGGTCCCAGTGAGTCTTGGTCTCGGTCTTGGTCTCGGTCTGGGTCTCAGTGAGTCTCGGTCTTGGTCTTGGTCTCGGTCTCAGTCCCAGTGAGTCAGTGTGGACAGATGTGGGACAGGAAGCAGAGGAAACCCGGGGTCCACAGCTGTTCCTCCTCGGCTCAGGATCAAGTGTCAGTGCCCAAGAACAGGTGGCCCATAGGAAGTGTGGGAAATACCACACAGAGTACTCAGTACTGCACAGTACTACTCAGTACTGCACAGTACTGCACAGTACTGCACAGGACTACTCAGTACTACTCAGTACTACTCAGTACTACTCAATACTGCACAGTACTACTCAGTACTACTCAGTACTGCACAGTTCTGCACAGTACTACTCAGTACCGCACAGTACTGCACAGTACTACTCAGTACTACTCAGTACTGCACAGTACTACTCAATACTGCACAGTACTACTCAGTACTACACAGTACTGCAAACACAGGGGCCAGCGGTAGACCTGGGCCAGACCAGGACCAGGAGCAGAGGAGGTCAGGTCACAGGGACCAGAGAGAGATTCATGAGTGGGATTAAAATGTAAATAAAACAGAAAGATGGTCTAAACCAGGTCTAAACCAGGGCTAAACCAGGACTAAACCAGGGCTAAACCAGGACTAAACCAGGTCTAAACCAGGTCTAAACCAGGTCTAAACCAGGTCTAAACCAGGACTAAACCAGAACTAAACCAGGTCTAAACCAGGACTAAACCAGGACTAAACCAGGTCTAAACCAGGACTAAACCAGGACTAAACCAGGTCTAAACCAGAACTAAACCAGGTCTAAACCAGGACTAAACCAGGTCTAAACCAGGACTAAACCAGGTCTAAACCAGGACTAAACCAGGACTAAACCAGGACTAAACCAGGTCTAAACCAGGACTAAACCAGGTCTAAACCAGGACTAAACCAGAACTAAACCAGGTCTAAACCAGGACTAAACCAGGTCTAAACCAGGACTAAACCAGGTCTAAACCAGGACTAAACCAGGTCTAAACCAGGTCTAAACCAGAACTAAACCAGGTCTAAACCAGGTCTAAACCAGGACTAAACCAGGTCTAAACCAGGACTAAACCAGGACTAAACCAGGTCTAAACCAGGTCTAAACCAGGTCTAAAGTAGATCTATACAGAACCGGTGTGACACCGGTGTAAAACTTATTTTTGTCCTTAGTTTATTATGAACCCTGTGGGTAAAAGATCCATCTGAGTCCCAGTCACAAGTTTTTGACAGACTTTTTCTCTCTCTGTCTCAGTCCTGGACTTGCTGGGGTCTGCAGTCCCAGTCCTGGACTTACTGGGGTCTGGAGTCCCAGTCCTGGACTTGCTGGGGTCTGCAGTCCCAGTCCTGGACTTACTGGGGTCTGGAGTCCCAGTCCTGGACTTGCTGGGGTCTGCAGTCCCAGTCCTGGACTTGCTGGGGTCTGCAGTCTCAGTCCTGGACTTACTGGGGTCTGGAGTCCCAGTCCTGGACTTGCTGGGGTCTGCAGTCTCAGTCCTGGACTTACTGGGGTCTGGAGTCCCAGTCCTGGACTTGCTGGGGTCTGCAGTCCCAGTCCTGGACTTGCTGGGGTCTGCAGTCTCAGTCCTGGACTTACTGGGGTCTGGAGTCCCAGTCCTGGACTTGCTGGGGTCTGCAGTCCCAGTCCTGGACTTCCGCTGCCTGAGAGTAACACACAGTAACACACACAGTAACACACACAGTAACACACAATAACACAGTAATACACAGTAACACAGTAACACACACAGTAACACAGTAACACACACAGTAACACACAGTAACACACTACACACAGTAACACAGTAACACACACAGTAAAACACACAGTAACACACACAGTAACACAGTAACACACACAGTAACACACACAGTAACACACAAACACACAGTAACACACACAGTAACACACAGTAATACAGTAACACACAGTAACACACACAGTAACACACAGTAATACACACAGTAACACAGTAACACAGTAACACACACAGTAACACACAGTAACACACACAGTAACACACACAGTAACACAGTAACACACACAGTAACACACAGTAACACACACAGTAACACAGTAACACACACAGTAACACACACAGTAACACAGTAACACACACAGTAACACACACAGTAACACACAGTAACACACACAGTAACACACACAGTAACACAGTAACACACAGTAATACACACAGTAACACACACAGTAACACAGTAACACACACAGTAACACAGTAACACACACAGTAACACACAGTAACACAGTAACACACACAGTAACACACAGTAACACAGTAACACACACAGTAACACACAGTAACACACAGTAACACACACAGTAACACAGTAACACACACAGTAACACACAGTAACACACAGTAACACACACAGTAACACACACAGTAACACACAGTAACACACACAGTAACACACAGTAACACACAGTAACACAGTAACACAGTAACACACACAGTAACACACAGTAACACACACAGTAACACACAGTAACACACACAGTAACACACACAGTAACACACAGTAACACACAGTAACACAGTAACACACAGTAACACACAGTAACACACACAGTAACACACAGTAACACACACAGTAACACACAGTAACACACAGTAACACACACAGTAACACACACAGTAACACACAGTAACACACACAGTAACACACAGTAACACAGTAACACACAGTAACACAGTAACACACAGTAACACACACAGTAACACAGTAACACACACAGTAACACACACAGTAACACACACAGTAACACAGTAACACACACAGTAACACACAGTAACACACACAGTAACACACACAGTAACACACAGTAACACAGTAACACACACAGTAACACAGTAACACACACAGTAACACACAGTAACACACACAGTAACACACACAGTAACACACAGTAACACAGTAACACACAGTAACACAGTAACACAGTAACACAGTAACACACACAGTAACACACAGCGGGGTCCACTGGGACTGGACCAGGACTTGGACTACCGCAGGGGGCAGGACTAAACCAGGACTACCTGGAGAGTCCTGGAGCATCCTGGAGCGTCCTGGAGAGTCCTGGAGCATCCTGGAGAGTCCTGAAGCATCCTGGAGCATCCTGGAGAGTCCTGGAGAGTCCTGGAGCATCCTGCAGAGTCCTGGAGCATCCTGGAGAGTCCTGAAGCATCCTGGAGCGTCCTGGAGAGTCCTGGAGCATCCTGGAGAGTCCTGGAGCATCCTGCAGAGTCCTGGAGCATCCTGGAGAGTCCTGAAGCATCCTGGAGAGTCCTGGAGCATCCTGGAGAGTCCTGGAGCATCCTGGAGAGTCCTGAAGCATCCTGGAGAGTCCTGAAGCATCCTGCAGAGTCCTGGAGCATCCTGGAGAGTCCTGGAGCATCCTGGAGCGTCCTGGAGAGTCCTGGAGCATCCTGGAGGGCACAAAGCCTGCATTGATGTTCCCAGGCCTGGCCCGGTCGTTGGAGCAGGAAGAAGGAGATAAGGCAGAACTAAGTGACTGTGTCCAACAACTTTCCCTCCTGTCGGCGCCTCCGAGCCCAGACACACGGGGCATTGTTCAGACGGGACCCCCCCACAGAGCCAGAACCTGTCCTAACTCAGAAGATTTAAGGCCCGGGACAGGAAGAGCTCACCCCCGACACGAAGACCGGGTCAGGACTTTCATCTGAGTACAGGAGACAGGACTAAACCAGGACTAAACCAGGACTAAACCAGGACTAAACCAGGACTATACCAGGACTAAACCAGGACTAAACCAGGACTAAACCAGGACTAAACCAGGACTATACCAGGACTAAACCAGGACTAAATCAGGACTAAACCAGGACTAAACCAGAACTAAACCAGGACTAAACCAGGACTAATACAGGACTAAACCAAGACTATACCAGGACTAAACCAGAACTAAACCAGGACTAATACAGGACTAAACCAGGACTAAACCAGGACAAAACCAGGACTAAACCAGGACTAAACCAGGACAAAACCAGGACAAAACCAGGACTAAACCAGAACTAAACCAGGACTAATACAGGACTAAACCAGGACTAAACCAGGACTAAACCAGGACTAAACCAGGACTAATACAGGACTGAACCAGGGCTAAACCAGGACTAAACCAGGACTAAACCAGGACTGATACAGGACTAAACCAGGTCTAAACCAGGACTAAACCAGAACTAACCCAGGACTAACCCAGGACTAAACCAGGACTAAACCAGGACTAATACAGGACTAAACCAGGACTAAACCAGGACTAAACCAGGATTAAACCAAGACTAAACCAGGACTAAACCAGGACAAAACCAGGACAAAACCAGGACTAAACCAGAACTAAACCAGGACTAATACAGGACTAAACCAGGACTAAACCAGGACTAAACCAGGACTAAACCAGGACTAATACAGGACTAAACCAGGACTAATACAGGACTGAACCAGGGCTAAACCAGGACTAAACCAGGACTAAACCAGGACTAATACAGGACTAAACCAGGACTAAACCAGAACTAATACAGGACTAAACCAGGACTAAACCAGGACTAATACAGGACTAAACCAGGACTAATACAGGACTGAACCAGGGCTAAACCAGGACTAAACCAGGACTAAACCAGGACTAAACCAGGACTAAACCAGAACTAATACAGGACTAAACCAGGACTAATACAGGACTAAACCAGGACTAAACCAGGACTAATACAGGACTAAACCAGGACTAATACAGGACTGAACCAGGGCTAAACCAGGACTAAACCAGGACTAAACCAGGACTAAACCAGAACTAATACAGGACTAAACCAGGACTAATACAGGACTAAACTAGGACTAAACCAGGACTAATACAGGACTGAACCAGGGCTAAACCAGGACTAATACAGGACTATTACAGGACTAAACCAGGACTAATACAGGACTAAACCAGGACTAATACAGGACTAAACCAGGACTAATACAGGACTAAACCAGGGCTAAACCAGGACTAAACCAGGACTAATACAGGTCTAAACCTGGACTAAACCAGGACTAAACCAGTTGTAGAGGTGGTAGCAGTAGTGGTACAATCCCAGAGCCCAGTGTGTCTCTGAACCAGGACACATTTTTCAGATTAAACTTAAAGGTTTTATCGCCATCTTGTGGACAGCCTTATATAAAGCAACAAATACATTAAAAGGTGTTTTTTGCTTTTTTACAAAGGTTTTATTAGATGCACATTTGAAGCCACTTCTACTTCTGTCTGTACAGTCAGTTTTTACAGGTTTACAAGTCCTCGTTTTATCAAATACATCCAAAAAACTTTCACCACAAGAGGGCCCCCTTCTGCCACAACATTCAGAAGAGTTAGAACAGAGTAAGTCCTGTTCCTGTTTATCTAGGACAGTCTAAAACACACAAAACTTCAATATGGAGCAAGTTAGGATGAACCAGGCTTGGAGACAAAACCCAAAGGTCTAAACAGAAAGTAAAGCCAGGATTAGAACCAGACCAAATGGGAAATGAAACCAAGACTAAACAAAAGCAGATCTAAATGCTTTATGCAGAGGCTCTGAGGTTCATTATCAACGTAAAGTTTTTGTCCACCACAAAAAATAACTGCAAAGGGAAGTTTTTAACAATCATGTCTCAAAATAGAAACCCATCTCTCAAAATTCCAATAAAAAAATCAAGCTACTGTACATCTTAACTTAAAAATAAATAAAATTTTAAGAAAATCCTTAAAATAAATTCCAGAATTAAGAAAAAGAAAAATATTCCATAATTTTAAAAAATAGCAAAGAAAACCATGCCTCAAAACAGAAACCTGTCTCTCAAATAAAAAAAACAAAAAAAAAACATTAAAATTCTGATAAAGTGAAAAAGGAAAACATTCCACAATTTCATAAAAAAAGTTCAAGTTCATAAAAAACAATATACTCCTTAAATTAAAACTAGGCTTTAATTTTTAGAGTGGAGTTTTGTTTTTGGGGCGACACATTTAAAAATCATTCTCTACTTTTATTTTTCCAGTGGACACAAACTATTTTGCCGTTGCGCCTCAGGGCCAACACTACACAAAGACAAAAGAGGAACATTCATATTTTAACTTTTCGGCATCAAAACAAAACAAAACATTGCATCTTTCCTAATCGACAGCAAAAAAGCCTAAACCAGAACTTAAACAGAACACAATTAGATAAAAATCTCACAATAGTCATAAACATTAGAGGTAACTAGTTCCTTAGTGTTACTGTGAGTGCTGCCACAATGATGTTGGCAGGATTTTCATTTAAAAAGATTTCCATTTAGACCAAAGCGAAGACAACAAGGGGCCCCTTAAAAACATTTCTGACATCGTTTCTGTTTCTGACATCAATTTGAAACGTCTCAAGTAAAGTTTGTCGGCTTTGGGCAGGATTTACAGAGCTGCTGATGGTAACTAGTACGAATATATGAATATAATCAGTACAAATGGTTTGAAAATGAACGAATGAGTGCATGAGAAGGGGATCAGGGGTTCTCAAACTGTGGTAGAGGTCCCACCGGTGGTACTTTTACAGCTCAAGTCCTGATTTAGAGCCAGTTTTATTCCTGTTTCAGTCCCGCTCTGGTTGGGGATTGAATTTGAAGTTTGGACCACAGCTTAGTCCTGGTTTAGTCTTCGTTAAGTTATGGTTTAGTCTTGGCTTAGTCCTGGTTTAGTTTTGACGTAAACCTGGATTTGTCCCTGGCTTAGTCCTGGTTTAGTCCTAACTTCGCTCTTGTTCGGTCATGGTTTAGATCTGGGTCAGGCCTAGTTTAGTTCTGGTTTAGTCCTGGTTTAGTCTTCGTTCAGTTATGGTTTAGTCTTGGCTTAGTCCTGGTTTAGTTTTGACGTAAACCTGGAATTTGTCCCTGGCTTAGTCTTGGTTTTTACCTGGATTAGACCTAGTTTAGTCCTGGTTTAGTCTTCGTTCAGTTATGGTTTAGTCTTGGTTTAGTCCTGGTTTAGTTTTGACGTAAACCTGGATTTGTCCCTGGCTTAGTCCTGGTTTAGTCCTAACTTCGCTCTTGTTCGGTCATGGTTTAGATCTGGGTCAGGCCTAGTTTAGTTCTGGTTTAGATGTGGTTTAGCCCGACTTAGACCTGGTTTTGTCCTTGACTCGTCCAGGTTTAGACAGGTTTATCACAGTGGCTTAGTCCTATTTTAGTCCTGTTTAGTAATGCTTTAGACCTGGATTTGTCCTGGTTTAGACCTAGTTAATTCCTGGTTTAGTCCTAGTTTAGACCCTGTTTCGTCCTTATTTAGTCATTAATTTTTCTGAGGTTGTTTTGGTGTGAAAAGTTTGAGAATCACTGAAATAAATGAGCTACAATCCACAAAAAAATAACACAGAAATCATCCTATGTCCATTCACAAAGTGACCAAAAAGCTGTTTTAGTTAAAAACATATAAATAAAAGCTGTTTCTGAACACTCCGAGGCATCTGTGATAATTACAGAAGTTAAATGTTTATCTCAGCGATATCCTGTGTCCTATTTACGATAAGCTAACGACCCGGGTTCTTGGAGCATAATTATGAAAAACAACATGGAAAAACAACGTAAAAGCCTGTGTAAAATTCTCAGTGAAACAAACGCTCGGGGCACAGAGAGCTGGAGCTTATTCCCAGCTACTATGGGCCTGAGGCGGGGTACACTCTTTAGTTAGTCCCAGGGTCGACACGTATTCCTATTTGAAACCCCATCTGCTTTAGCGCTCGGAAATTTACGGTAAAACTTAGTAAACGTTTATGAATCATGTTTTGTGAGCACTATCTTTATAAGACGGCTAAACAAAACACAGTCTACTCATGACTAGGGATGCACCGATCTGACTTAAACCCGATACCAGGGCTCTGAGTATCAACCGATAGCCGATAACCGATACCAGCTCAGAGACTGAATATTTGTCAGTGGTGGAAGAAGTGCTATATTCACTAAGGGTGCTCCGATCGATCGGCCGATCATGGCTAAAAATAGAGTGATTGGTGATCGGTAAAATGGGCCGATCAGAAGGGCCGATCAAATTACAATAAACACGCGAGGCTCTCACATTTACTGTCCTGCAGCTCCGGTTTGATTAAACAGCAGTAGCGTTATTTTAGCAGTGTTTTTAAGTTAAGCCCTGGTTATAACGAACACAAACCTGCCCTGGAGGCGCTGCTTTGTGTCCCCGCTGTGTCCCCGCCTGCTTTAGAAGCGCGCGGGACAGAACCGAGGCAGCAGTGCGTGTATTTGCAAACACCAACATAAATAGAGCTACAGCTAACCCGCTAACAGTTACGTTAAAAGCATTAAGAAAGTTCAGAGTCTGCCTGTGTCTTGTTGCGCGGAGAAAACTGTGCGTTTTGTGGCTTAAACTGCACCAAACGGCTGCTGATGGAAAGAGAAAGTAAAAAGGCAGCCCATGTGTCCCCCGTGAGTCTGAGAGGAGCAGCTTTCATCGTTGTCTTCTCTGCTCTCTCTGCACGTTTTCTTCGTTCAGACGTTGTCAAAACTGGCAGCAGGAGCTGTCTGCTCTTTAGTCCACTGTGTTTCAACCTGGTTTGGCTGCGCGTTACGCGGACACAGGCGCTGCACCCGCGGACTCGCATTAAAGGAAACAATTAAGAAGAACATCTGATTTTTACATCAGCGGAGCATTCAAACAAAGCCACAGACACTGGGCACACATTAAAGGCCGATAATGCAACAAAACCTCTTCTAAAACAAAAATAAGTAGAATTTTGTTGTTCTTTTATATTTACAAAGGCTACAGTATTTTTCAAATGGAACTAATAATAGCCTGCATACAATACATTACTACATTGAAGACCACGTGATCAGTATCGGCCATGATCGGTATCGGCCGATCACAGCAGAGGCTGATCGGTGATCGGCCTCAAAAACCCTGATCGGAGCACCCTTAATATTCACCTAAACCCACGTGCACACCTCTTCTGAAAGTGTGCCTTATTTCTTGTCCGAGTGTAAAAACAGGGCAGCTCCAGGTTTTGTCTTGTGAAATCTAAGACCTTTTTAAGACTTTTTAATGCCACTTACAGTGAAACATAATAATCTGTATGAATTTTTCACGAAAGAATTATTTGTACTACTCTGATACTCAAGGGTTTTATGTTTAAAGTCTAACACAGATGAAAGAACTCACGTGCTGCACTTAAAAAAAAAAAAAAAAAAAAATCACAAATAATGAATCATGTATTAAATAACATTTCTTCAATAAATCTATTTTGTTATTGTGGCAACACTACTTTTTTGTAATATTAATGTTTTTACAAGGCCTAGATGAACAAAAGTGAACAGCTACTCATAAAATTTTATACTTTTGAAGCCTTCATTTTGACAAAATCAAATTGAATACCTTTTTTATGGTATTAAGACCTTGGGGCGGCCCAGATAAACCTGTGAGCTGAGCGCTGCTGCCTGCGACTGACGCGACAGGGCTCAGACACTGAAGTGGATCTAGACCTGGATTGAACTCATAACTCGGTCCAGCAGTTGGCGCTGCACCGGCATCAATCTCTGATACCAGTTCTGGATTGGTGCATCCCTACTAATGACGATCATGCCTTTTTATGTCACAACAACCCCTTAATTTGCACTAAACATTGTGCCAGTTTTTGTTTGTTATGGATGGGCCCAGTTTGTGCAGAGATATTAGCCATAAACCAGGTCCAAACATCTTCAGCAGCAGATTCTTGCACTCACTGCAAAATACAACGCTCAACTTTAACAGCCATCTTCTGTTTTATTTCAATGGAAAAGTTTGAGTTTACCGTATTTTCCGGACTATAAGTCGCACTTTTTTTAGGGATTAGGGGTGCGACGTATACTCAGGTGTGACTTATATATTAAAATATTTCAGGTGTTGGTTAGAGGGCGCTCTAGGCTTGTGTACCAGCATCTGCTGCACCTGTACCACTGACAATTTAAAATGTAAACATTACCACTAACAACTTAGGCTATAAAGACAACTGAGAAAGAGCGGAATAATTGGAAATGGAACTGATGCTGAGTCTGACGACAGCCACGCAGAGGAGGAAGCGGCGCTTCGTCTACCTCCGGAGTTGGCGGAGTTGTTCAGAAGCGACACCGAGGATGAAGAATTTAAAGGATTTAGTGATTAGGAGTGAGATGGTGAGTTTGGTGAACTTGTTATATTATGTTCTTTATGCTATAGTTATGTGAATAACTGTTAATATATTACGTTAACATACGAGACACCTATTCAGTTCGTTGTTTATGCTTCATGTAGCTGAATAACCATCAATGTGTTACGTTAGCATAGCGCACACCTATTCAGCTGTTGTTCTCTATTCTATTATTACTATAACTTGCCTTTCAACATGAAATGTCTGTTCTTGGTGTTGGATTTTGTAAAATAAGTTTCCCCCAAAAAATGCGACTTATAGTCCAGTGCGACCTATTTACGTTTTTTTTCTTCCTCATGTTTTGGCGAGTGCGACTTATACTCAGGAAAATATGGTACTTAAGAAAAAAGACAGAAAGCTCTTGGTACTGACCGTCTACTCACCAAATTAACTCTGATAATGAAACATGCCAGACTGCTGCCAAAGTCATGGCTAATCCTAAAGTTAATGTTAAACGACTGTGTAAGGACGTTAAACAAAGAGAGCTGGGGCGCTGCTCGTATAAACACACGACTGAGAATGGGATTTCCAAACTGCCTTTTGAAGCATTTACTCTAGAAAACTATGCTGCAGCAACTCAGGTATTTCAGCTTCAGATCCAACCTCTCGCTGTTATCTCGTGTCCGTGGTGAAATGTTCAGACTGCCGGGGTACGCCTCAGTCTTTAGCGCGGTTACTGGTACTCCTCGCAGAAGCCCGCGTCCTGGTCCGGGTAGTTCTCGTCGGCGGGAGCGAAAGGATTGGCCCCCAGCCCGAAGTGGTCATCCGGAGCGCCGTACTGCTGCTGCTGCTGCTGCTGCTGCTGCTGCTGCTCGTCCCCGGGGCAGAGGGGCTGTTCTGGGTTGCTGCAGGGCTCGGTGCTGGCCGGGAACTGGTTCTCACCGCTGCTGTACGGAGGGTCTGAGGACTGGAGACTGTCGGAAGGAGCCAGGCCGGACTTCTTTAGTCTGGAACAAAGAAATGTGTTATATGCGAGTTCCAAATACTGATGGCTTTAAGGTCAAATAGACTTAATTGTGGCCAGAGGGAAAATTGTTCTCTGCATTTGAGCCATTCTTCCCATGTCCCTGTGCATTAGAGCAGATCCCAGAAACCCTCCTCCAGACCGGAGCCAGGATCCTGGTCAGGAGGGTTAGGGTCAGGAGGGTTAGGGTTGTACTGTGTGTACTGTGTTTTAGACTGAAACCCACCCAGACACAGGGAGAATAAACTCCACACAGAAAGGCCCCACGCGGTCCGAGAATCAAACCTGCAACCACATGATGTGAGGTGACATCAGTGTTTCCTCTGCCCCCGAGGCTCGGCGGTGGAGGTCACATGACAGGGGAGGGTGGGGTGGCGATAAACCTTATTTTTACAATAGTTATTATATATTATTATTATTATAATCCATTTTATTAGCTTTCCTTCAGCTCAACTCTATCAAATAAACAACAACAGGGCCACAAACTGGACCACGAATCGGACTGGTTTAAATAAGTAGCGCTAATATAAATATTTTTTTATTTTTCTGACCTTTATTTAACCAGGAAAGTCCCACTGAGATTCAGAATCACATTTACAGGGGAGTCCTGGCCCCACAGGGGACCTGTTGTACATGTTTTTGGTTGTAGGGGAAACCAGAGCAGACCCAGGGAGAACACGCAAACACCACCCAGCCCGGGAATCAAACCCGGGACCCTCTAGCTGTGAGCAGTAATAACCACTACTCCACCGTGTCGCCAAATATATATTTTTCACACACTTATTTGACTACATGGCTTTTAACGCGACTTCTCAGTGCTGTTCATGTCATGACGTAACGCTGGTGCTGTTATGCCGGGTTTTGGTAACCATCACTAAAGAGAACACCTTCAGCTCTGCCACTGTCTCTGAACCGCACAACCTCTCTGCTCTCATCACCGTCTTAACTTTAACTTACTTAAAGTCCTGCACCTGGGGTCTCTCTCTCACACATGTATTCCATAATCCTGTCCCTTTGGATCATTTTGAGTCTATTTTAAAAGGCCCTGGAGATGCAATCACTTACCTGCCACTGCTCCTAAATGTGTCTCATGGGCAATTTTATCTCTTTAACTCTTATTTCTCTTTGTTTTATTGTATTTTGTATGAAATGTGGGTTGTGTTGCTGACGCCTCTTGGCCAGGAATCCTTTGAAAAAGAGATCTGTGAACCTCAAGGGAACTCTCCTGGTTAAAGAATGGTTAAATTAAATAAAAATTCAGTCTTGCTGCTGCCAACTTTTACTCCTCTCCTTTCTTCCACCTCTCTAGATTTTCCTCCACCTGCTGCCTGCTCTCACTACAGATCACAATGCCATTCATGTATAATAATATTAATATACATATATGTAATAATGATGTTTAAAGACTCACTGGTTCTTGTGTTTGGCGCCACTGATGTGAGACTGGTACTGCTCCACTGAGTTCAGCTCGAGTTTACAGATGGAGCAGGGATAGCCCTTCACTGTCGTCGCTGTGGAGAGAGGACATAAGACACATTTAGACACGGTTTGGTCCTTAGTTTAGAATAATCCACTCCTCTCCTCCGACCTGGAGACGTGGCCGGCCCGTACGTCTCCATCAGCTTCTGTTTCTTCATGTGTTTCTGGTGCTTCTTGCCCTGGTGGCGGGGATGAGACAGTGTTGATACAGAGACATTTTAACGCCTTCAGTAGAGCTGTGGACCCGGGCCTGGTCCGTGCATACCTGGTAGTGCTGCTGGGCCATCAGAGGGTTGTTGAACGAGACCTGGCACACGGAGCAGAAGTGGTTCGGGTTCGATTTGTCGATCGATTGAGGCTCGTCTGTTTTCTGTTTCTTTGTTGGGACTGTAGGTGGTGCTGTGGTCTGTGGAGCGGATGCGGCTGAGGACAAAGGTAAAAGTTTAGCTTATTAAAGTTACACTGTGTAACTTTTCTCCTAAATATGTGGGGCATACTGACTTGTTTTTGTGATTTTTTGAGCGATTATAAGGCCTGAGGCGCGATCTGTTGCTCCTGAGCGGGGCTTCTGTACTGAGAAACCGCCCTCGCAACTTGGCCGGGAGCGCTCCGCTGTTCAGGAAGAGTCACGTGACAGGGAACAACTTGCTTTACGGCATTCCCTTCTGCTCTTATACCTGAGGTGCAGTATAACCAGGAAGCTACTTTTAGCATTGTTATTTTCGCCAGTTCGTCAGGGCCGAAGGACACAAGAAGATGAAGACAATGTCGGACGAGGCAAGAAAAAGAAAATGTGAAAGGGACCGCACCAGATCGCAGACAAGAGTCAACATCGGACAGACTTTTGCTCGCTGGCGTCAGATGAGAGACAGAGAAGGCTGCAAATCGGATCACGTTTTTGCTTCTTTATTGTTGGGCAGGTAAATTAGCCTCTTTATTTTTTCTTTAGAACGTGCTTTTTCATACAGTTATTAGTTGTTTTTACTGCGACCATTGCGCGATATTTGTTGATAAGCTAACGCTAGCGCTAACTCTATAGAAGATCCAGTCCAAACTTCCAAAGGTAGCAGCAGGTCAACTAAAGTTGAAACAATGATGGAAATAGACGCACGCTCGCACAGTTTCAGAAGGAGGAGGGGCCCTAGTGTTTACGTTTTGCGACAGGTGCAGTGGCACCTGTGGCCTCTAGAGGCGCAAGACCGGGAATCTTACACAGTGTAACTTTAAATTAATTATAGCTTATTAAATTAATTATAGCTTATTAAATTATTGAAACTGTGAACCAGAGCAGATACCTGGAGTCTGTGGTCCTACGGTCTTGAGTCGGAGGTTCTTGGCGTGGACTTTGCCCTGATAATGGGACTCTGCCATCACGGCCGAGGTGAACGTCATGTTACAGACGTGGCACACTTTGTACCGGTCCGAGTCGCCGTTGTTACATTCCTGACGAGAGAAAATACATCTGTTATTACAAAAGGTCTCAGTCCGTGTCGTTTAGAAAAGAAAAGAAAGACCCTGGAGTTTTTTAAAAGCGTTCTCACATTGTCGTCTTTCGAAGGTGACTTTAGCTTCTTTAACGTTGGCTCGTTCTCATTCTGAATAGAAAAGTAGCGCCGCACTTTGTTGGCGTGTTTCTTGCTCTGAAAACAGAAAAAAACACAACGGTTAAACGTCAACACCACATAGACCTCAAATAAACAGAACAACAAACAAACAAACAGCCATCCCAAAGTCAAAGAAAAGCTCTGGAATGATATAAAGCTCAGTGTCTACCTGTTTCTCTTGTAAAAACCTCACTTCTCTGGCCTTTAACACAGTGTGAGAGTACTGCTTTTACTCATGTTTCATTGTTTAACATGAGTATTTTATTTCATTGTAATATGTTTTTTCCTGATGTGTTTTATTGTCTGTAGCGTGTTTATTTGTTTTATCGCCTGTGTACAGCACTTTGGCCAACTGTAATAGTTTTTAAAGGGCTTTACAAATAAAGTTGGTATGGTAAAACAATGCATCGTATTCTCCTATTTAGAGATCAGAGACCAGTCAAATAACTTTTAAATGCATATAATTTTCATTAGTCTATCCCTTTGTAGATAGACAGCAATTTGTATGAGCACCTACTGAACAAACTAACTCTAGGTAAGGATGTACTGGAGTTACCGCGATAGCAAAAGCCTCTTGATATCGTTGTGGACTTGTACAATATTCAACGGTAAGTTCCCAGAGCAAAAAGATATAGTTTTGTTGCAGCGGCGTGGTAAAAAAGCAGAGAGAACAACATAAACCATGATTCTTTGCTCTGTTTGAGCCAACCAACATGGCAGGGGGCAGTGTTTTTAGTAGAGATGGCAGATCAGTGAATATCAAGACTCATGGCTGTTTAATGTAGCGGAGGATTCAAAAAGTTGGCAAATATTACGCTAAAACTTACTATTAACTAAGGGTGCTCCGATCAGGGTTTTTGAGGCCGATCACCGATCAGCCTCTGCTGTGATCGGCCAATACCGATCATGGCCGATACCGATCACGTGGTTTTCATTGTAGTAATGTATTGTATGCAGGCTATTATTAGTTCCATTTGAAAAATACAGTAGCCTTGTAAATATAAAAGAACAACAAAATTCTACTTATTTTTGTTTTAGAAGAGGTTTTGTTGCATTATCGGCCTTTAATGTGTGCCCAGTGTCTGTGGCTTTGTTTGAATGCTCCGCTGATGTAAAAGTCAGATGTTCTTCTTAATTGGTTCCTTTAATGCGAGTCCGCGGGTGCAGTGCCTGTGTCTGCGTAACGCGCAGCCAAACCAGGTTGAAACACAGTGGACTAAAGAGCAGACAGCTCCTGCTGCCAGGTTTGACAACGTCTGAACGAAGAAAACGTGCAAAGAGAGCAGAGAAGACAACGATGAAAGGTGCTCCTCTCAGACTCACGGGGGACATATGGGCTGCCTTTTTACTTTCTCTCTCCATCAGCAGCCGTTTGGTGCAGTTTAAGCCACAAAACGCACAGTTTTCTCTGCGCAACAAGACACAGGCAGACTCTGAACTTTCTTAATCCTTTTAACGTAACTGTTAGCGAGTTAGCTGTAGCTCTATTTACGTTGGTGTTTGCAAATACACGCACTGCTGCTCCTCGGTTCTGTCCCGTGCGCTCCTAAAGCAGGCGGGGACACAGCGGGGACACAAAGCAGCGCCTCCAGGGCAGGTTTGTGTTCGTTATAACCAGGGCTTAACTTAAAAACACTGCTAAAATAACGCTACTGCTGTTTAATCAAACCGGAGCTGCAGGACAGTAAATGTGAGAGCCTCGCGTGTTTATTGTAATTTGATCGGCCCTTCTGATCGGCCCATTTTACCAATCACCGATCACTCTATTTTTAGCCATGATCGGCGGCCGATCGATCGGAGCACCCTTACTATTAACACTAAAACTATGGCAGGGGTGTAACATCTGGCAGTGCGGCCTTTGGGGCGGGACCTTGTCCATCTATGAATGAATGAAACCTTTAATGCCTCGAAGGTAATTTGCCTTGCACAGAGAGCATAAAAACAGGGGACAAACACTGCAGACAATACAACAGACAGAACACAAGAGACCATAAAACCATATATGTATTAATAAAATAAAACAGTACAAAAGGTGCTGCATGACATCCACTGTCAGTGAAGTCAACAAAATGAAGCATGAAACGTTAACCAAGTTTGTCGAGCAGCTGAATACTGCTTGGGACAAAGGAAGTGATGCCCCTCTTGGTGTTTATGGTCAAGTCTTTACTTGAAAATTATTTTAATAAATGTTAAATTTAACTGACTTATTATAAATGAAAGGATCTGGATCGATCTCTATAATCTGTGAGTGAGTTTATCTCCGGAAATCAATCTGTTTTCTTATGATTAATACAAACTCTAATTTTAAACATAAGTATTTTCTAATTAAACTCTGCAGACTGTAAGCACTGGTCTTTTAGATCAGCTGACCATTTTAAATTAGAAGATTAATGCATAAACTTACATAAAAAAGAGGGGGCTGTAAGCAGGAGTTTGAGGATAAAATCAAACCGCGACCTCTGTCCTGACTCCTGAGCAGTTTACTTGAGTTTATTTGAGCTGCGGTTTAAAGCTTTGTTGTCAGACAAAACTAATGAGATCCAGATAAAAACTTAGCACTCTATAACACTTTAGAGCAGATAGACATGAAATATGACGATAATTATTCCACTAAGGGCTTGGCAGGGTTTTTTTTATATAAGAACATGAGTATAAGAGTTGGAGACATTTGCAGCACACACAGAGGACAGTTTAAACGTTGCAGCTGATGTGAGCAGTACACACTGACCTGATAGTGAGTGAGTTTCTGGGACTCGGAAATGAGGACAGCGTTGCACACTTTACACTGAGAATCTGAAAACAGTTCGCCATGCTCCGCAATCATTTTATTCACTGCAGAGAGATAGAGAGAGAAAAACACAAATTTAATTCACTACAAAAAAAGAGAAAAGGGAGAAGCAAAAGAGTTGTGTTATAATCAGATTATGACCTTTGGCATCATAATAATTCCATAAAAACATGTTAACTGCCTAATTTTGGGTTGGTTACTCTGCACAACCTTAACCTACTTCAGGGCAGCTCCAGTTTTTGTCTTGTGAAATTTAGGTCATTTTTAAGACTGTTAATGTTGCTTGTAATAAATAAACAATAAACAATTTGTTTGAATCATTATTATCCATAATGAGTTCAGATCATTATGGATCTTTTTTTTATTCCTATGGTACAACTATATTAATACACATTACCTTGTATCAAATTGTACCATTTTCTAGGCAGTATATAAAGCCAGTATTGTTCTTGAATCGGATCAAAACTGTTCTAATCGATACAAAAACACACAGACAACTAAAGGCAGTCGAGTGGGGGACATCAAGACATTTTTAAACCACTTATGACTGAATTTAACACTAAATTCCATCTCGCAGAGGAGACACACTTCTCCACGAAAATACCAAGTACTGCTTCAGTGCAAGTTTCCTGTTGGGGCTGAACATGAATGTTATTTCTCACTGCACAATGATCAGTGTTACGTTAATAATTAAAGTTTGCAAACATACAGTATATTCCCTCATCTATACATTTTCATCAATATTAAAATACATTTTTTAAGCCAGATATAAACAAAATTTACCACCTGCTCATACGATTGAATACCTTTAACTTCTTGGGTAAACCCTGCATTTGCACAAGTTTAAGCTTTCTTCCTCCACAACTGAAAACATCAAACCTGCAGGACTGTGGAGTCCCATATTTTATTTATTACCACTTGTCTTTACCAAAATAATGTTCTGAATTCAAACTGTGCTGTGGCCAAACGCATAATAAAGTGTGTTTAGTAAAACCAATGAACGTTTGCTTTTTCTTCTGCAAAATCAAACCAAAGTAGTCCACAAACCCCTGGCCTATGCCCTGCGGTATTAAATGGTCCACACTGCCTGCACTGTCTCGTTGTTCAAGAGGGACAACCTTCTTTATGGATTTAAAGCACGGTTTCTTAATGTTAAGCGTTGTAACCAGAGTAAATAATCGCCTCAGTGCAGGAAAAAGCTCGGATGCTCCGTGCTCTCGTCGACCTTGGAGCTAAGAACGCTGCGGCTAACTTAGCTTAGCTTAGCACCCGGCTACATCGGAGCTAAGTTTAAACCTGTCCCCGGCGGTGACACGAAGCTGGGGCTGCTCCAGCTTCGACCACACGCTTCCCCGCTTTGTTCGGGGCAATAAAAGAGAGAGGAAAAGAGCCGTACCCTCCGCTAAACCCGAAGGTAAAAAAGGAAAATCCTCGGTCTGCATCGTGTCCGCCATGACGCTACAGCTGCTCTCACCGCGCATGCGCAGACACAAAACCCGTCCCAAAAAAAAGACTGTTTCTTTATTTTCCACAATATTTTTCTCTCTTCTTCTTTTTCTCACTCTCAGGGCCTGATATTAACACGAGCCAACTCATTATGGCTGGAATACTTTACACTGATGATTTTATGGAGATCTTAACTTTTGAGCTTTGAGGCTGAAGTTCTGTGGCTCTGCTTCAACCCAATGTAGTGAACAGTTTTTAATCATAGAGAAAGAAAAATACTTTGATCAAAATAACATATGACGTCACACGCACAAAGAACCTGTTTTTTTTAATAATTAATCCCTGTGCACACAAAAAAACTAAATGCAGTTAAAAAATCTGCAAGTAACTGTTGCCACAGTGGCCCTGCTCACATTATTCAGTAAAATAACACCAGGGCTGGGAGAAGTACTCCATGTTTTACTTACAGTAAGTACAGATAAAGGAGCAAAGATTTACTCAAGAAAAAGTATCACTTGAAAAATTCTACTTAAGTAAAAGTATAAAAGTACTCACTTTCAAATGTACTTGTGAGTAAAAAAGTTAAAGTATTTGGCACAGATTCAAGAACTGATGAATGAGTGAAATGTGAGGGATTTGACTGTAAACTAAAGTTTACTGCATCTGTGATACTGAAGTACTGCATCTGTGATACTGAAGTACTGCGTCTGTTATACTGAAGTACTGCGTCTGTTATACTGAAGTACTGCATCTGTTATAC
The DNA here is from genome assembly GCA_020698575.1 of Bostrychus sinensis. Classification (NCBI taxonomy): domain Eukaryota; kingdom Metazoa; phylum Chordata; class Actinopteri; order Gobiiformes; family Eleotridae; genus Bostrychus; species Bostrychus sinensis. Next base: position 487,958 of record CM036244.1, on the reverse strand, counting down.
TGAAGTACTGCGTCTGTGATACTGAAGTACTGCATCTGTTATACTGAAGTACTGCATCTGTTATACTGAAGTACTGTGATACTGAAGTACTGCATCTGTGATACTGAAGAACTGCATCTGTTATACTGAAGTACTGCATCTGTTATACTGAAGTACTGCATCTGTGATACTGAAGTACTGCATCTGTTATACTGAAGTACTGCATCTGTGATACTGAAGTACTGCATCTGTTATACTGAAGTACTGCATCTGTTATACTGAAGTACTGTGATACTGAAGTACTGCATCTGTGATACTGAAGAACTGCATCTGTTATACTGAAGTACTGTGATACTGAAGTACTGCATCTGTGATACTGAAGAACTGCATCTGTTATACTGAAGTACTGTGATACTGAAGTACTGCATCTGTGATACTGAAGAACTGCATCTGTTATACTGAAGTACTGTGATACTGAAGTACTGCATCTGTGATACTGAAGTACTGTTATACTGAAGTACTGCATCTGTGATACTGAAGTACTGCATCTGTTATACTGAAGTACTGCATCTGTGATACTGAAGTACTGCATCTGTTATACTGAAGTACTGCATCTGTTATACTGAAGTACTGTGATACTGAAGTACTGCATCTGTGATACTGAAGTACTGTGATACTGAAGTACTGCATCTGTTATACTGAAGTACTGTGATACTGAAGTACTGCATCTGTGATACTGAAGTACTGTTATACTGAAGTACTGCATCTGTTATACTGAAGTACTGCATCTGTTATACTGAAGTACAGCATCTGTGATACTGAAGTACTGTTATACTGAAGTACTGCATCTGTTATACTGAAGTACTGCATCTGTTATACTGAAGTACTGCATCTGTTATACTGAAGTACTGTTATACTGAAGTACTGCATCTCTTATACTGAAGTACTGCATCTGTTATACTGAAGTACTGCATCTGTTATACTGAAGTACTGCATCTGTTATATTGAAGTACTGTGATACTGAAGTACTGCAACTGTCATACTGAAGTACTGCATCTGTTATACTGAAGTACTGCATCTGTTATACTGAAGTACTGCATCTGTTATACTGAAGTACTGCATCTGCTATACTGAAGTACTGCGTCTGTTATACTGAAGTACTGCTTCTGTTATACTGAAGTACTGCATCTGTTATACTGAAGTACTGCATCTGTTATACTGAAGTACTGTGATACTGAAGTACTGCAACTGTCATACTGAAGTACTGCATCTGTTATACTGAAGTACTGCATCTGTTATACTGAAGTACTGCGTCTGTTATACTGAAGTACTGCATCTGTTATACTGAAGTACTGCGTCTGTTATACTGAAATGCTGCGTCTGTTATACTGAAGTACTGCGTCTGTTATACTGAAGTACTGCCTCTGTTATACTGAAGTACTGCATCTGTTATACTGAAGTACTGCGTCTGTTATACTGAAGTACTGCATCTGTTATACTGAAGTACTGCATCTGTTATACTGAAGTACTGCATCTGTTATACTGAAGTACTGTGATACTGAAGTACTGCAACTGTCATACTGAAGTACTGCATCTGTTATACTGAAGTACTGCATCTGTTATACTGAAGTACTGCGTCTGTTATACTGAAGTACTGCGTCTGTTATACTGAAGTACTGCATCTGTTATACTGAAGTACTGCATCTGTTATACTGAAGTACTGCATCTGTTATACTGAAGTACTGTGATACTGAAGTACTGCAACTGTTATACTGAAGTACTGCATCTGTTATACTGAAGTACTGCATCTGTTATACTGAAGTACTGCATCTGTTATACTGAAGTACTGCATCTGTTATACTGAAGTACTGCGTCTGTTATACCGAAGTACTGCATCTGCTATACTGAAGTACTGCGTCTGTTATACTGAAGTACTACATCTGTTATACTGAAGTACTGCCTCTGTTATACTGAAGTACTGTTATACTGAAGTACTGTTATACTGAAGTACTGCGTCTGTTATACTGAAGTACTGTTATACTGAAGTACTGTTATACTGAAGTACTGCATCTGTTATACTGAAGTACAGCATCTGTTATACTGAAGTACTGCATCTGCTATACTGAAGTACTGCGTCTGTTATACTGAAGTACTGCGTCTGTTATACTGAAGTACTACATCTGTTATACTGAAGTACTGCCTCTGTTATACTGAAGTACTGTTATACTGAAGTACTGTTATACTGAAGTACTGTTATACTGAAGTACTGCCTCTGTTATACTGAAGTACTGCCTCTGTTATACTGAAGTACTACATCTGTTATACTGAAGTACTGCCTCTGTTATACTGAAGTACTGCGTCTGTTATACTGAAGTACTACATCTGTTATACTGAAGTACTGCCTCTGTTATACTGAAGTACTGCATCTGTTATACTGAAGTACTGTTATACTGAAGTACTGCATCTGTTATACTGAAGTACTGTTATACTGAAGTACTGTTATACTGAAGTACTGCGTCTGTTATACTGAAGTACTGTTATACTGAAGTACTGCATCTGTTATACTGAAGTACTGCGTCTGTTATACTGAAGTACTGCGTCTGTTATACTGAAGTACTGCATCTGTTATACTGAAGTACTGCCTCTGTTATACTGAAGTACTGTTATACTGAAGTACTGTTATACTGAAGTACTGTTATACTGAAGTACTGCCTCTGTTATACTGAAGTACTGCCTCTGTTATACTGAAGTACTACATCTGTTATACTGAAGTACTGCCTCTGTTATACTGAAGTACTGCGTCTGTTATACTGAAGTACTACATCTGTTATACTGAAGTACTGCCTCTGTTATACTGAAGTACTGCATCTGTTATACTGAAGTACTGTTATACTGAAGTACTGCCTCTGTTATACTGAAGTACTGCGTCTGTTATACTGAAGTACTGTTATACTGAAGTACTGCATCTGTTATACTGAAGTACTGCGTCTGTTATACTGAAGTACTGTGATACTGAAGTACTGCGTCTGTTATACTGAAGTACTGTTATACTGAAGTACTGTTATACTGAAGTACTGCGTCTGTTATACTGAAGTACTGTTATACTGAAGTACTGCATCTGTTATACTGAAGTACTGCGTCTGTTATACTGAAGTACTGTTATACTGAAGTACTGTTATACTGAAGTACTGCGTCTGTTATACTGAAGTACTGTTATACTGAAGTACTGCATCTGTTATACTGAAGTACTGCGTCTGTTATACTGAAGTACTGTTATACTGAAGTACTGCGTCTGTTATACTGAAGTACTGTTATACTGAAGTACTGCATCTGTTATACTGAAGTACTGTTATACTGAAGTACTGCGTCTGCACTAAGGACACGGCAAAAACAAATGAGTTTAAACCAAAGTCCAAATCCTTTGTACTTCAAACCAACTCAGAAAAGTAGTACAGTAAAAAGATACTTGCTAAAAAATGTAGTGAAGTAAAATTTACTCAAATATAGTACAGATACGTACGTGAGAATTGTACTTAAAGTAACTAAGTACTTTTACTTCATCACATTCCACCACTGTTGGTTCTCGAACTGCATCGTCCAATCAGAAAAGAGACCATTGTTCTGATTCAGACTGCAGTACCGTTTTAAACCAGTGCGCGCGCTGCTGCTTACAGTTTTGATGTCTAAGACCAAATGTATTTTGTGTTTTTTCTTATTTCCGCTAGCGACACACATTCTTCATGGCTGAAGAATCACCAACTCTAATTCTTAAATGAAATAGTCATGATTTATTATTTATTCAATCATTCTTTGAAATATTTTTAATAAAAGAAAATTAATTTATAAGTACACATCTTCACATATAATAATGTACTTCTACAACAAAACTTTTAAAAAGCAACTCACCCCTAAAACAAGTTTTTTTTAGCTGATCAGCTACAAACCGGGCTTTAGTGATACATCTCACTATCTATAGTCTTATGTTTGACCGTTTTGTAAAAAAAAGGGTCTAAATTCACATTTTGTAATGAAAACCGTCAGAGTGCTGCTCTGCTACGGTCAAACAGTGGGATTTCTGCTCAATAGTTCCAGATAGACAAGTGTGACGTAGTATTTGACCTCGTTACCTCACCTGTGTTACCTCACCTGTTACCTCACCTGTGTTACCTCACCTGTGTTACCTCACCTGTGATATCTCACCAGTGATACCTCACCTGTGATACCTCACCTGTGTTACCTCACCTGTGTTACCTCACCTGTGATATCTCACCAGTGATACCTCACCTGTGATACCTCACCTGTGTTACCTCACCTGTGTTATCTCACCTGTGTTACCTCACCTGTGATATCTCACCTGTGTTACCTCACCTGTGTTACCTCACCTGTGATACCTCACCTGTGATACCTCACCTGTGTTACCTCACCTGTGTTACCTCACCTGTGATACCTCACCTGTGTTACCTCACCTGTGATACCTCACCTGTGATATCTCACCTGCGTTACCTCACCTGTGTTACCTCACCTGTGATACCTCACCTGTGATACCTCACCTGTGATACCTCACCTGCGTTACCTCACCTGTGTTACCTCACCTGTGTTACCTCACCTGTGATACCTCACCTGCGTTACCTCACCTGTGTTACCTCACCTGTGTTACCTCACCTGTGTTACCTCACCTGTGATACCTCACCTGCGTTACCTCACCTGCGATACCTCACCTGTGTTACCTCACCTGCGATACCTCACCTGTGTTACCTCACCTGTGATACCTCACCTGCGTTACCTCACCTGCGATACCTCACCTGTGTTACCTCACCTGCGATACCTCACCTGTGTTACCTCACCTGTGTTACCTCACCTGTGATATCTCACCAGTGATACCTCACCTGTGTTACCTCACCTGTGTTACCTCACCTGTGTTACCTCACCTGTGATACCTCACCTGAGTTACCTCACCTGTGTTACCTCACCTGTGTTACCTCACCTGCGATACCTCACCTGTGTTACCTCACCTGTGTTACCTCACCTGTGATACCTCACCTGTGATACCTCACCTGAGTTACCTCACCTGTGTTACCTCACCTGTGTTACCTCACCTGTGTTACCTCACCTGTGATACCTCACCTGAGTTACCTCACCTGTGATACCTCACCTGTGTTACCTCACCTGTGTTACCTCACCTGCGATACCTCACCTGTGTTACCTCACCTGTGTTACCTCACCTGTGTTACCTCACCTGCGATACCTCACCTGCGTTACCTCACCTGTGTTACCTCACCTGCGTTACCTCACCTGCAATACCTCACCTGTGTTACCTCACCTTTGTTACCTCACCTGTGTTACCTCACCTGTGTTACCTCACCTGCGATACCTCACCTGTGTTACCTCACCTGTGTTACCTCACCTGTGTTACCTCACCTGCGATACCTCACCTGCGTTACCTCACCTGCAATACCTCACCTGTGTTACCTCACCTGTGTTACCTCACCTGTGTTACCTCACCTGTGCAGAGTATCTCCTCCCACGCCCATGCTCTCCTCGCCCTCACTGTCTCTCTCCCCCGCCCGCTCGTCCCAATCCAGGTGTTGCCAGGTGTGGGTCTTTTTCCTAAACTCAGCGCTGCATTTACCGCTCAGGCTCCGCCCCCTCCCCTCTCACGGCTGCGCGTCACTGTCCCGTGTGTCAGTAAGGTAAGGTATAATGATTCTGATCAATGACAGTATTTAACTACAAATTAGTGACACTGGGGCGAGTTTTGACTCCACAGATGTGTTTTAGTCTTGCCAAGTCACTTTTTGTTTGATGACAATCGATTTCTTACTCGCGGAGATTCGATCAAAAACAGCTCTCAGCTGAAATAATAGCTTCAGTAATAAAGAGCACACGTTACTGCCGCGGCGCGCGACGCCGTTCTCACAATATTTCAGATGTGTTATTATAAAAGCAACATAAAACATTAGTCCAGATGTCCTTTATTTGTTCCCCTTCCTGGGACTTGGCGCCCCCTGCTGTGGAGGAGGTCCATGACTTCTCTGACAGCTGTCAGTCACAGGCCCAGGCCTCGCTCCTCCTCTGTCTCCTCCCTCTGTCTCCTCCTCTGTCTCCTCCCTCTGTCTCCTCCTCTGTCTCCTCCTCTGTTCCTCCTCTGTCTCCTCCCTCAGTTCCTCCTCTGTCTCCTCCCTCAGTTCCTCCTCTGTCTCCTCCTCTGTCTCCTCCTCTGTTCCTCCTCTGTTCCTCCTCTGTCTCCTCCCTCAGTTCCTCCTCTGTCTCCTCCCTCAGTTCCTCCTCTGTCTCCTCCTCTGTCTCCTCCTCTGTCTCCTCCTCTGTTCCTCCTCTGTCTCCTCCCTCAGTTCCTCCTCTGTCTCCTCCTCTGTTCCTCCTCTGTCTCCTCCCTCAGTTCCTCCTCTGTCTCCTCCTCTGTTCCTCCTCTGTCTCCTCCCTCAGTTCCTCCTCTGTCTCCTCCTCTGTTCCTCCTCTGTCTCCTCCCTCAGTTCCTCCTCTGTCTCCTCCTCTGTCTCCTCCTCTGTCTCCTCCTCTGTTCCTCCTCAGTTCCTCCTCTGTCTCCTCCTCTGTCTCCTCCTCTGTTCCTCCTCTGTCTCCTCCCTCAGTTCCTCCTCTGTCTCCTCCTCTGTCTCCTCCCTCAGTTCCTCCTCTGTCTCCTCCCTCTGTCTCTTCCTCTGTCTCCTCCTCTGTCTCTTCCTCTGTCTCCTCCTCAGTTCCTCCTCTGTCTCCTCCTCTGTCTCCTCCTCTGTCTCCTCCTCTGTCTCTGCCAGGTCTCTGCACACTTTTTGAGCAGTTTTCTCTCTGGCAGTGGGCAGAGTCAGGCCTGGGCCAGGGCTGAGTTATTCTTTAAATAAATCCTTTCTTCGCTTTTCGCACGGCTTCTTCTTACGTCACGCCACAAGCCGCGTTACGTCGCCGTCACGTGACCACGCGCAAGGGGAAACAAACATGGCTCCGCGAAAGTGAGGAAAAGTGTTCCGTGAGTAACTAAAAACTGAATATTTCAACTTTACTACAGAGTTTGCTGAATATTAAGTACCAGAATAAACAAAGACGTCGTTTTGCCATTTTATTTAGCTGTTTACTGAACACAAAACCATGTTAAAATAACGTTACTTGCTCAATAACCGTCAGTTTTTCGCGCTGCCTGTTTCCATGTCAACCGAGTTCGGGGCAGTTTCAGAGACAGTTTCAGAGACAGGTTATCGAAAATAAGTATTATTGTCGTATTTTTTATTAGTAAACACGTACGCTGCTGTTGTCTCGGGATTCTGACTAAAATAATTTTGTATTTAAATAATAGGTTTGGTTGTTGTTCGTGACAAATGAGCGGAAAACGGATGCGAGGGTCACCGACATTTTCAGGTAAACTGTAAATAATGTGTCCAAGAACAAACGGCGAATTTACGCCCACAATTTTCAAAATTGCCTTCTTTATATAAAAAACTAACGCTGACTTGACTGCGTGTTTATTTGTATAAATTAGCACAGATGAATGATAAATGAGCTGAGCCTTTGGTATGTGCAGAAGTGTGAATCCTCTGCTCCTCTGATCCCCTCCTCTGCATCCTCAGCCTCATCTTTGTACCCATATATCCACTGTCCCTCCTCTGTACCATATATCCACTGTCCCTCCTCTGTACCCATATATCCACTGTCCCTCCTCTGTACCATATATCCACTGTCCCTCCTCTGTACCCATATATCCACTGTCCCTCCTCTGTACCATATGTCCACTGTCCCTCCTCTGTACCCATATATCCACTGTCCCTCCTCTGTACCCTCCTCTGTACCATATATCCACTGTCCCTCCTCTGTACCATATATCCACTGTCCCTCCTCTGTACCCATATATCCACTGTCCCTCCTCTGTACCCATATATCCACTGTCCCTCCTCTGTACCATATGTCCACTGTCCCTCCTCTGTACCCTCCTCTGTACCATATATCCACTGTCCCTCCTCTGTACCCATATATCCACTGTCCCTCCTCTGTACCCATATATCCACTGTCCCTCCTCTGTACCCATATATCCACTGTCCCTCCTCTGTACCCATATATCCACTGTCCCTCCTCTGTACCATATGTCCACTGTCCCTCCTCTGTACCCTCCTCTGTACCATATATCCACTGTCCCTCCTCTGTACCATATATCCACTGTCCCTCCTCTGTACCATATATCCACTGTTCCTCTTCTGTACCATATATCCACTGTCCCTCCTCTGTACCATATATCCACTGTCCCTCCTCTGTACCCATATATCCACTGTCCCTCCTCTGTACCATATATCCACTGTTCCTCTTCTGTACCATATATCCACTGTCCCTCCTCTGTACCATATATCCACTGTCCCTCCTCTGTACCCATATATCCACTGTCCCTCCTCTGTACCATATATCCACTGTCCCTCCTCTGTACCATATATCCACTGTTCCTCTTCTGTACCATATATCCACTGTCCCTCCTCTGTACCATATATCCACTGTCCCTCCTCTGTACCCATATATCCACTGTCCCTCCTCTGTACCCATATATCCACTGTCCCTCCTCTGTACCATATATCCACTGTTCCTCCTCTGTAACTGTATCGATGTATTGATTTTTTTTTTCCTATGATACAACTACATTGACACATGACTTTGTATCGAATCGTATCGTTTTCTAAGAATTGAATATTGATACACATGAAGTATCAATCAATAATATCGGAAATATCGAAATTAGAAATGTATGTTAAAATAAAACCAGATATGGCTTTTTGGAGATAAATTTTGTGTTTTTAATTAAATAAAATGTTAATTCAACTTTTCTTCACTCTCTGTCTGCTGGACATAATCAACCCCGGCCGCGGTGCTACATTTGAGAGTAAACTTTTATGATTTTTGGCAAAAAGTTGCTGTATCGATCATCAATACGAAGATGTTGAATCGTATCCAATCATATCGTTCCAAATTAGCCAATATCGTTCTTGAATCGTATCGAAACACTTCTAATTGATACATATCGTATCGTTGCAAAAACTTATCGTTACACCCCTAGTACCCGTATATCCACTGTCCTATAATATAATATAATATAACATAGTGTAATATAATTTAGTGTGATATAATATAATAGTATGAATGTTTGTTGTGTGTTTGCAGCCGTTTGTCAGGAGCAGAGCAGGATGCCTTTGAGAAAACGAACGAACAAAGACAGCGCTGGTGTTTCTGGTAAGAGTCGACAGGAAGTGGATGAAACTCAGGAAGACAACTCTCCTGACGACAAGGTAACATCCTAAATCTGTATAAGCCACAAACTCCTCTCTAACCGACTCATTCAGGGCTGAGACACGGTGGCTGTTACACACTGAGGTGGATGAGTAACTACTACTTAAGTGGACTTAAAGGCGCAGTATATATTTATTTTGTTTCATAAAAATTACCCACGTGTCCCCAGATATGTAAACATGTTTAAATTAAATATTAGTTTTGCTGATAACAATGGTGCAGCTGATTTATTCACATTAAAAAAATATTGAATGTTAAGCCCAAGTTGTTTATGTTTACAGTTTTTTGTTTTGGTCCTAAACTCTGCATTGCTGATTGTTCAATCAGGAAAACAGAAAGACTGGCAACCCACAGACCATTGTTTTGATTTAGACTGCAGTACAGTTCAGTTCAGTTTATTTGCCATTTGCAGCATTAAAAAAATAACTACATTGGAAAACAGTTGCAAGAGCTCAAAGTGCACAGTCAACATTTAAACAAACAAAACATACAACAAAACACACCAAGCACAAGCCTTCATTAAAAAACATATGGATACAGCCTAAATAAAACCTAATAAATACTAACAATAAAAACACTGTATATATAAATAGCAGTAAAAGAAGTAACCAAAGCAATAAGGTGCATGTCTTATATATGAGGTATTTCAAGGTGCATTGTTCAAGGTCAACACAGCTTGTGGAAAAAAACTTTTAGCATGACGAGATGTAGTGCATTAATAGAACGATATCGTTTCCCTGACGGAAGGAGGTTAAACATCTCAGCAGCAGGGGCCCAGAGGGATCACTGATGATCTGCAGAGCTCTGGTTAAAAGTCTAGATTTGTAAATAATCTCTAAGACTGGGAGGTCACAGCCTATGGTCCTGTTTTCTAACCAGTGCGAGCGCTGCTGCTTCCAGGACCTTTAATCACTAATATATAAACATATGCTGTTACTTTGAACCTCCATTTAAATTTAACGGCATAATGAAATGAACATTTTAATATCATCCTCTTATTCCTGTTGGGGGTCGCTGGGTGGGAGCAAAAGCCAGAAAATTAAGTATAATAATCAAATGTTAACTGGTAGAGGAACAGTGACCTCCATGGATGCTGAGATTTCTTATTCATGTGATGGCTTTTTCAGGATGAAGCGTCGAACCCAGCAGCTACGAGGCAGATACGAAGAAAGGATCGGGAAAACAAGCTAAAGTCTAAAGGTAGCAACAAATAAAAAGCGGTTGTGAAAAGCTGAAACCTTCTTCTTACAGCTGGAGTGTAAATATTTGACTGCCGCCGTGATTCTCGGTGATGCAGAGATGACGGAGGAGGAGATGATGGACCTGGCTCTGCGTCTGAGCGAACACGAAGCCAACGTCACAGCTCGGAGGCTTCAGGAGGAGGAGGAGGCCGTGAGGAGAGCCATTCAGGACAGTGTGAGTACGCAATACTGGTGTTGTTCTCACTATGCTTTGTGTGATTTATCATGGCTATTGGGCACTTCTGAGTATAAAAAAACATTAAAAAGTTATGCCTTGTTTACATCAGAGGATCCCAACCTTTTCAAGACCTGATTTATTCCTGTGTAGACCCAGCTTATTCCTGGTTTAGTCCCGCTGTAGTAATAAATAATAATAAATCTTTGTCTAGCACTTTTCAGAAACATGTTTTAGAAAGTGCAGAACAGCAAACAGTATAAATAAATAAGGAAATAAAATCATCAAAGGAAAAACACAACAAAGAGACAAGGACATTTTAATTATAAACACCTTTTCAGCATTCAATTATTTAAATGCGTCCACATTATCTGCAGAAATACCCCATGTTTTGGGCTACCAAAGATAAACATTGCTCTTTACAGAAATAATGTTGTATTTCGGGCCCTGGTCCTGGAATGATCTGCAGGTCAGGCTGAGGCCGGGGTCTCTCATCCCCCATTATCTGAGTTTTTAGTCTCTAGCTGGATCTGTATCATGGAATTGTGCAGGATCTTAATTGTCTCAATATTTAATCTCACTGTCTTTAAGATTTTATGTTTTCTTGTGATTGTAAATATTGGAGATTATGTTGTACATCTGTCTAATGTCTGCACTTTGTCTGTACTGCTGCCTCATGTTGGACAGCCAGGACATCCTTGGAAAAGAGAATGTCAATCTCAATGGATTTTTCCTTAAAAGAGATTAAGATTAAGATTAAATAAATAAAATAATTTGAGCGCTATAGCTTTAATTTTAGAGTTGAATATAATTGATGTTGAGCTGGTGCTGGTGTCAGTGTCTGCACAGCCTTAGTTCAGTTCTGTATCAACATTAATAAGTAATAACAGCGATGTTTAAAATACAAAAATGTAAACAGACGTGTACTTTGGCTGAAGTTTTTGTGAATTTACTTTGCCTCCCTTTCATGAGTGGCAGGTTTTATTTCTCTGAACTGTTTAATTAAATGCATGTTGTTTTGTGTCTTCTCTCAGATGTTGGGTGAGTCCAAGACTCAGAGCCTGATCTCTGACGCTCCTCTCTGCGTTTCCTCTCGACGGAAACTGATTTATTCAAACGGAGAATCACAGGCTGACAGTGAACGGTTAACTACGGACACCAGCAGCACTCGGGAGCGCAGCAGAGGTTTGGTAAAGACGTCAGGAATCGACCTGAAGAGGACGAAGAAGCGCAAACGCGGGGAGGGCAGTCCTCTGATGGAGATGCCAGATCTGTCCCAGTCCCAGCCTTCGCCCAGCAGCTCAGAGACCGGGCCTCTGGGATCTCCTCAGGTTTGTACCAGATACCTGTAAACATTTATTCTACTGACAGTTTCATCAGAGCAACAGTGCTCCTGAAATTTACTGCGTAGCCTTACAGTAACAAGGTAGCCCCAAGGTCTAAAAAGCATTAAAAAGGTATTAAATTTAATTGTGTAAAAATCAAGGTCTTAAAAGTATTAAATCTTGAGGGTAGGCATTAAATTTAGTTCATCTCTAGGTCTTAAATTCATCCAAACATTATAATAATATTTTAAAAAATTAATATAGTTATAATAGCACTATAACAAATTATACTAAAGAAATTGATACATTTTTCACAACATTTTCTTTTAATGCTGGAGTTTTTTCATCTGTATTAGACTTTCAAAATAAAAACCCTCGCGTCTCAAAGAGTAGTGCAGATAATTTCTTAGGGTAAAATCAATACAGGTTAATGTGCTGTTAATGGGCTGTCTAAATTTCACTCCAAGTGGCATTAAAAAGTCTTAAAACGGTCTTAAATTTAAACCTGGAGATACCCTGAGTAATTTGGATGGTCCCTTGATAAGAAACAGGGCTAATGCTGAGAATCCGCCTTGTGTGCTCTGCGTTCACGTCCTTTTGGTCCGGTGGTGGAAAAATGTCACAGTGTAGATAAGATACATTAGAAGCAGTAGCACCACATAACTCTGTTTTTGTTTTATTTGTGAAACTCTCCCAAAGAAATTCTTTTTAGATTCTTCCCAAACACAACAAACTCACTGTTAATTTTCATCAATGACAAGCCGCTGACGTCAGAACTCAGTCAGTTCCTGTTGCTTCTGCAGCTCCAGTGTCCCCGCCTTGATCAAACGACTTTGTGGTGTGTTCATGTCGGAAACCCCACCCCTTGAAGGCAGCATTATTCTGACACAATAGATGTCCTCTCCTGCTAAAGTATGCTACAGTCACTAACCTTCTACACAGACAGAAAGCAGACTTCTCTCTCTGTTGGTGTTGATAAAAACGTGTTGTTTGTAAGGCCTACAGAGTTTGTTTAAGATGCCGTAAGACCTGGAAAAATTACTCCATTGCAAACAATATTGGGAACAATGAGAGCGGCTCCAAGTTTAGGCCTTCAGTGGAGTCTACTCTCAACCCATGTACAGCGGATAAAGTATTTAAGACGGCACTTTTCTCAGCACATGTATTTCTGTAGATGTACTGACAGGAGACGTTCACCAGACGTTGGTAATAACCTGAGTTATCCACACAGACAAAGAAATCAGAACAGATACAGATCAGAAACTCAGCTCTGTAATAAAATGGACCGACAGAGAAAAAGTACTGAACACATGAAGAAAGGGCAGTGCAGAAAGGCTAAATCTGAAATCTGTCAGTGAACAGAAAGCACTCCTGCCTCTGGTCTGACCAATAGAAAGGTGTCTCTTTACAAAGGCGTCGCACAGGAAGCATCTCATGAGCACAGAGCTCTCAGGACCTTTGCATTAACCCGAAAACATACTGCTGGCTCTGGATTTCTAAACTGAATGTTCTGGTGGGTTCATATTCTGGAAGTGGAAAGAACATCATTCCTCTATAAAACTTTCATGTGTTCAGTTCTAGTTTTACCTGCTGTATTTCTCTATATTGTGAATCTGTGTTTAGAAATCACAAGTCACACAGTTGTTGTGAAATAATCACACCATCGCAAATGCTAATCTGTCTTTGTCTCGCCTCCCAGAGCTGCGACTCCACCCAGATCGAGCACTGTGTTCTCCTTAAATCCCCGGTCTTCCCCTCGTCGTGTTCGGCCGCTCTCCGGGCCTCGGTCCTAATCCCCAGACTGGACCAGGACCTGCTGGACTCCTGCTCCACCTCGGGCTTCGTGCTCTGCTCTCAGGACAGCAGGCTTTTGTCCCCTCAGAAACAAACACGCAGCCCCACGTTCCCCAAAAGTCCGGCTCCTCGCTCCAACAATTACCGCGCCACACATTCACAAACTGAGACCTTCAGATTCGGGAGACGGCACGCAACCAAATCTGCGTAAAAGTCCAGTTTTGGGGCAAAAGGACTCCTCATGTGCCTTAAAATCAGAAGCCGGCGAAGGCGCAGCGCTTGTGTTTTCGTCTCAGGAAAGTTCCACGTCATTTGATTCGGAAGGAGCTGTGAGTCTGCTCAGAAGTCCGGTGTTTGCGATGACGGAGCGCGGACGAGGCGGAGCTGAGAGGAGTCTGATGTGAAAGTCCGGTGTTTGGGACGAACGGGCGGACGGCGAAGACGCCAGGAGAAGACAAACCTGAAGACGTACGTGGAGGAGGAGCACGACACGTCCCACCTCTCTGAGCAGGAGCTGACCGCCGACATGACGCTGCACTGGTCCGACGACGAGGACGACGACGTGACGGTAACTGCACGGATTTGTTCAAGAGCAAAGTGTTTTTATGTCCTCACCTGTTTAAAAGGAAGCAGCGGTTCTCAAAGTGTGGTCCCCGGGTCTCTGGTGGCACTACGGAGCAGTTCAAGTCTGGATTTAGCTTATTTTCAAAAACAGTTGTATTCCTGTTTTAGTCTTGGATTTATTTCTGTTTTAGTCTTGAATTTATTTCTGTTTTAGTCTTGGATTTATTTCTGTTTTAGTCTTGGATTTATTTCTGTTTTAGTCTTGGATTTATTTCTGTTTTAGTCTTGGATTTATTTCTGTTTTAGTCTTGGATTTATTGCTATTTTAGTCTTGGATTTAGTTCTAATTTTGTCTTAGATTTCTGTCTATTTTAGTCTTGGATTTAGTTCTGGTTTAGTTTTGGATTTAGTTGTGGTTTTGTCTTGGATTTAGGTCTGGTTTGGTCCTGGTTTTGTCTTGGATTTAGGTCTGGGTTAGTCCTGATTTTAGGTCTGGTTTAGTCTTGGATTTAGTTCTGGTTTGGTCCTGGTTTTGTCTTGGATTTAGGTCTGGTTTAGTCTTGGATTTAGGTCTGGTTTAGTACTGGATTTAGGTCTGGTTTAGTCTTGGATTTAGTCCTGGTTTGGTCCTGGTTTAGTCTTGGATTTAGTCCTGGTTTGGTCCTGGTTTAGTCTTGGATTTAGTCCTGGTTTGGTCCTGGTTTAGTCTTGGATTTAGTCCTGGTTTGGTCCTGGTTTAGTCTTGGATTTAGTCCTGGTTTGGTCCTGGTTTAGTCTTGGATTTAGTTCTGGGTTAGTCCTGATTCAGGCTTTAGTTCATTAAAACGGTTCTTAAAGAGCTGATCATGTTTTGGTGTGAAAAGACTGAAATGCTAAATCTGAAATAAGCCGAGGAACCTTGCTCATGTGTCGTCCCGTCTTTAGCCTGTGGCCTCCCCGAGTCCAGTGTTCCCTGAAGAGAGACCTGTTCTTCAAACCAACAACGAGATCCAGAATCAGGAATCAGCTTCAGCTCACTGCAGGTAACTGTGAGGAAGTCTCCTGTAAACTCCTGCACAGGTTTAACTCCAGGGAATAATGACTTTTAGCTGCTGCTGCCTGTGTTTCTCCTGTAATGTAGTCCACTTGTTTTCAGTGTGAACCCTGCAGAGTCCCAGTCCAGGGCTGGGAGTGAAGTCCCCGGTTCTTCTGGAGACTCCGGAGCCCAGTCCACGGTTCATTATTACTGGGGCGTCCCGTTCTGTCCACGAGGACTCGACCCAGACGCCTACACCAAAGTAACTGAGCTATCACCTCCTCATATCAGATCCACCTACTGAGCTCCTCTGGACCTCTCCATGTGAACTGCTGTTTGTGTTTCAGGTGATCGTGGCACAGATGGAGGTGTACGAGAAGAGTCTGAAGCAGGCCCAGAGAGCGCTGCTGAAGAAGCTGGAGTGGGGAGAGCCCATACTGCCACAGCCAGAGGTACAGACCAGACCAAAGACCAGACCAGGGACCAGAGACCAGACCAGAGACCAGACCAGGGACTAGACCAGAGACCAGACCAGGGACCAGACCAGAGACCAGACCAGGGACTAGACCAGAGACCAGACCAGGGACCAGACCAGAGACCAGACCAGGGACTAGACCAAGCCTTAAACAGGACTGAGATCAGCAGTGGCTTCATTAAAGACAGATAAGGCCGTCCTGCCTTGTGGATCCTGTCAGACCTCAGAAGCTAAGCAGGGTAGGACCTGGTCAGTTCCTGGAAGGGAGACCACTGGGGAACACCAGGAAGCCTCTGTGAATGTGAGTGAGTGAGTGAGGGGGGACTACGGATGGTGATAGCATGAATTTTTGAATGTCTCCTGCTCTCTTGACTTGTCTGTAGCAGCTGTGACCTGTTGTTTTGACCTTTTCCATATTGGGACATAAGATGTTAGTGGACATGTGTCCACTGTCTCCTAGGCATGAAAGGTGAACCCTAACCTGCTAATCTTAGTCCATCCTTGACCAGTCTCTATGTAAACCCAGGGACATTTACATCTCCGGTATCCTATATAAGCTGTTGGGACACAGACACTCGGGAGGAGAGGACACCCAGACACTCGAGGGGGCAGACTTGCAAACTATGTAGGAGTGAGCAGTAGTAGCTGGATCTTTGTCATCTCTGTCTGTTCCATTAAAGCAACCTTACTGACCACCATTGCACTATGGCCTCGGTGTTCCCTGCTTCTCTGTTTTTCTTGATAACAGATGGAAATTAGCTCTGAGCTGAAATCCAGTGTATTTACGGCACTAGCCGTTCATTAATACATGTCCCATTCAAAGAAATAAATTTAAAATATTTTAAAAAGATGTTTAAGACCAGATCATCAGAATTCTGTTTTGTCCTTTTTTCTCTCATTTTTATTCATGTATACTCGCATCAAATAATTGCTCTCTCATCTCATTCATGGCATATTTTAGGTTTCTCTGTTACTCACCGTACATCAGTGTATATTTAGGCTGACCACCAGTAAAAGGTTTCTGTCCTGAAACTTTTGGCAACATCTAGTGGCACACAGTGCAGGTTGCAACCCATTTGTGTCCAGCCAGCCCCTCCCACTTTCAGGAGAGTCTGGTTCCTCAGCCACAGAGTCGTGACCTGACCCATCAGAGCCGTTTATCTGCAGAAGCAAAACATAATCTCCAATCAGAACTAAACAAGCTTAAAATTTCCATCCATTTCATTAAATGCTGTGTTTTTGTTCCAGAAATCTCCATCACCAGAGTCAGATTCTCCTCGAAATTATCTCACAACAAGGTACAGATTACACAGTGGTTCCAAATCTCACTCATACATGTTGTTGATTACTTTTGTAGTAGTACTTTTGTACATACGAATAAACTAAAATAATCTGCCTGCATTTAAAATAAAAATAATATAAACTCGTATTATATTTCATTATTTTATTATATATATTGTATTCAAAATAAATTTACTACAGAGGTTTTTAATAATTTGAATGAAATTAAACCTAAAAATATGTAACAAAATATAATGTTCAAATGATATTCTTTAGCAGTTTCAGCCTCTTTACATCAGTCAGAGACACTTTTGTTTTAATAGTTTAAATATAAAAAGAACTCAAAACTTTGATGCACTGCCTGCAATGTCCTTGCAGACCACCAGGGGTCCAGGAGAGAGTCTTGTTCTGTTATTGGCAGCTGCTCAGCTCCATTTACTTACAGTGACACACACTTTTACAATTTCCCTGTTGAGGGACAATCAAAGGAACATTTTTGTTATCCCACTGTTACCTTACAGCTGCGCAGTTGCATACTTTGACCACTAGGGAGCAGCAGCACATAGCAACCTGACTTGATAAAAAGAAAATGTAGAAATTATTTTAGTTTGTCTAAATGTTGGTGTAGCAACCAATAATGTAGGAATGGCCAAAAATGTAATTATTTGGCACATTTAAATGTAATAAGGCCAATAATTTAATAACGTCTCAATAATGTAATAAGTTATTAGATTATTGGCCTAGCATTACAAAAATGCTTTAATGTAATAATACATAAATAAGACAGCATTTCTTGGAAACATGATGTTTTCTTTTAGTTTTTATTTTTATTTATTATTTTATATTTATTTCAGTTTTGTGCAGTTTGCTCATCACAAATAGGTTTAGTGATGACATAATTAATTATGAGTGTAATTGCCAGTTTGAGAATTTTTTCTTGTACAAAATGTTCTATTTAGAATATTATTAATTTGCTTAGGTTTATCTGTGAAGACTCATCCAAGCTACATCACAACAAACAACTTTTTAAAAGTTAATCTGCTGGACTTGCTTTTTTAGAGTTTTAGATGTTTTGTTTTTTATCCAAGAGACTTTTTATGTTTTGTCAGTTTCTCTGTTGGATGTTGCAGAGTCAACGTTAATGGCTTAAAAAAACTTAATTAAAGTTTTTCTTATGCTTTCCTCTTTAAAGAAGTTATTACGTTATTGGCTTTATTACATTTAAAATTGCCAAAATTATTACGTTATTGTCAGTTATTTTATTATTGGCCATTATTACATTATCGTCGTTACAGTGGGTTTTCCCTGGACACGTGCACACGTACAGAACACACAGTTAATGCTCCTGTCTGCGTCTCCAAATTTGTACTACTCATTATCAGAGTAAAGTTTTGTCCAAATGACTGTGGTTTTGATTTCAGACGATCTCGAAGACGGAGAGGCAAAGTAAAAGAGCCTGAGTCTGACGAGGAGCGAGTGGAAGTGGACGAGGAGACGCAGAGAGAGCAGAGGGAGGGCAGAGAGGAGGAGGAGGAGGGCAGAGAGGAGGAGGCAGGAGGCCCAGAACAGGAGCAGAGAGACCAGACACAGGTGGACTCAGACTGGGAGGTCTGTCCAGGTAAAGGCTTTAAGACTCTTTTTCTGCTGTGCTTTGTTTAGTTTAAGGACCGTTTCTAGTAATTTAATTAACTGAATAATTTTACAAAACCAAATCTGAAAAAGTTGGAGTAATATGTTAAATGTAATCAATATCAAGGCTTTAAAAGTATTAAATTCCATGGGCAGGTCTTCAGGCATCAAATTGTGACATATGAGGTCTTTTTAGAAGTGGAAGGCGATTAAAAAAATAAATCTAATAATTACAGCCTTTGTAGTTAATTACCGTATTTTCCACACTATAAGGTGCACCTAAAAGCCTTTAATTTTCTCAAAAACCGACAGTGCGCCTTATAATCCGATGCGCCTTATATATGGATCAATGTTGGTTAATTATGGCTACCGTATTCAGGGGGCGTCGCTGAAGTGACAGGTTTTAAAAGCAAAGCTGGCTCTACATTCTGCTCAACCAGACTTATCCCAAATCATACGTGAGTCCTAAAACTTAAGCAGCTGTCCTTTTGTTGTCCTAGTTGTCCCGAAAATGATATAAGCGCGGAGTCTGAAGCAGTTGTTGTCTGATAAAACATAAGAAGTACCGTTGCTAATTGTGTTAGCTCCTGTATGTAATGGCGAATCTCCGCAAGTGATGCGCAGATGCTCAATCTGTTTTTAAAATTATTTTAGCGAACTGAATAGAGGAGAATTTAAGCTTTAAAATGAGGTATAACATGTCCATATTCAGCAAATTTTAGCCATGGTTAGCTGTGTTCAAACCTCTCTGTTGTAAAAATAACTTAGCATCGCAGAGCGGGGATAGATGGCAAAAAGACGACACGGTATGGGATGAATGAGATACAGCAGTGTGACTGTATAAACTATAGAGTTACCCCTATATAAGTACTCGTATCGGCTACGTACTCAAATGGAAGTACTCGTACTCGTATCGGTTTGAAAAAAAGTGGTATCAGTGCATCCCTAGTTTTCAACGAGGGAGTTGTAAGAACGCTGGTTTGTATTCTATTAATAAAGTTTGACTGACTGACTTATCTGACTGTTTTATTGACATTCCATTTAGCGCAGCATCATCTAGTGGATGCGCCTTATAATGCGGTGCGCCCAATATATGAAAACAGTTTTAAAATAGGCCATTAATTGAAGGTGCGCCTTATAATCCGATGCGCCTTATTGTGCGGAAAATACGGTATTCATCCTTCTTCCGCGTTATCCGGGGCCGGGTCGCGGGGTAGCAGTCTAAGCAGGGACACCCAGACATGTAGTTAGTTAATTAAATAAAAATAATTCAGAAATACATTATATGAGCTTACTTGTTTGTTCTGGAATATTTTAACATAACGCCTTGGTCAGACAGGGCAGCAGACGAACGCGCCTCTCTCCTCTCTCTGTGACCCGTCTCCTCTCTGAACCCGGGTTTGTGCCGCGCGTTTAAATGTCGTGAAGTAAAAGAAAAGGAGTGAAGCTGAGCGTTGGATGTGCGGAGGCGGAGGAAGCCCCGCTGTTAGCTGTAGTGCACACGGACAGGCTCGTATCCCACTGGACAAAGCTGAAAAACACTCAGATTTGGTGTTGTGCTCGGTGTGGAGGTCCAGGCCTGGTTACTGAGCGCCAGAAATGGGCTCACTGAGAAAAGTACTGTGTTGTCATAGAGAAGTGTGATTTGTTTTTACAGAGACTCAACTCAGTGACAATGACAGCACTCAGGACCTGACGCTGCCCTCTCAGGTGAAATATACTGAGAAATATATCATGTAAAAATATAATTCAGTGATATTGATTTACTATTTACAGCCAAAAAATCCTGATTTTTTTTTTTTTTAATGCTGTTTAGCCTCCAGACAAAAGCCCAGAGATCGAGACCGTTCAGGTGGACTCTCCAGCTGCAGACGAACCTCAGCGACCAGAACCTGAGGAAGAAATGGAGGTGGACCCAGAGTCTCAGGAGGGTAAGCACAACATGACACTGTACTGGTTTATAAAGCTGTAGACATTAGTTTTACCGAGTATCTGAGGACCACATTAGCCCAGACACGGTGACCAGACACTCTTCACTCTGTCGCCCCAGAGTCTGCTCAGGACTCAGCAGAACCGAGCCAGTCCAAACCTGTGGGTGTGGCTTCGGGAGGTCCGAGCTGCGAGTCCCAGTCCAGACAGGAGCCGGGCCTACGGAGGTCTGAGTCTCCGGAGCTGGACCCGGTGTCGGTCCCCGGTCGGCAGAGTTCAGTCCAGTGTCCCATCTGTCTCCGGGCTTTCCCCTCAGAGGAGATCGAGATGCACGCAGCCTTCTGCGACGGAGAACCAGCCGCAGTGGACAGAGGTGAGCCCCAAGGTCATAGATTCATTCAATTTGATTGTGTCAAATTCAGGGCCTTAAATGTATTAAATATTATGAGTAGGTATTAAATTTTGTTCATTTAGGTCTTAAAATTTGTCATTATTATTTGCCATTATGTTTTTATTACAAAAAGTAGTGTCACCCTAATAATAAAATGTATTTATTGAAGAAATGTTATTGAAATGCACTGATTTATTTTTCATGATTTTTAATGCAGCTCTGGAGTTCTTTCATCTGTACTCGACTTGAAATAAAACCCTTGAGTTTCAGAGTAGTAACGATAATTCCTTGGTGTAAAGTTCATACAGATTATTGTTCTGTTGTTGATGATGCTGACATTAAATTTCACTCTAAGTGGCAGTTAAAAAGTCTTAAATTTCACAAGACAAAACCTGTAGCTGCCCTGAAAACTGCCACACTTTTGCCTGGATAAAAGGAGGAGTGTGTGGTGTTTGCTGACATCTGGTGGTAAAGGTGCAGACTGCAAGTGCAAAGGAAAGATTGTGTTCGGTAAAGAACCATGAGTGTGCTTGTCCTCAAAATGTACCTTTATTTATGTATTTTGATGAAGATGTCCAGAAAAATAGTTTTTCGCTACCCTAAAAATATTGCAGTATGTTTCAGACGCGAATGTTCACGTTGTTTTTGGATTCAGTAATAAAACCTCTGTCTTTGAACTCGTGTCGTTTAGCGTCACCAAAGCTGAGGAGGAAAAGGACGAGACGAGGAGAAGCAGAGGAGACCAACCACACAGCAGATCCTGAGTACGTCACAATCAACTACTACTACTGATACTGATACTACAAATAATTATACTACTACTATTACTACTACTGCTACATCAACTAATTATACCAATTTATTTTTTGATTTATTTGACCTTTATTTAACCAGGAAATATCCCATTGAGATTAAGAACCTCTTTTTCAAGGGAGTCCTGGCCAAGAGGCAGCAGCAAACACAAAACGCAGTTACATATTTACACAGATAAGACATAAAAGTTTAAAAACATTATGAAAAACAAGTGCAGATTGTGGAATTGGTCTCAAAAGCTCTCAGTTTGGATTTAAAAGTGCTCAAAGAAATTAAATCAGTTAGTTTCCTGTCTTTCTGTAGCATATTCGATGTAAAAGGTGCAGAGTAAACAAATGCCTTTTTACCCAATTCTGTACGAGCAGAAGGAAATAGTCTTGTGAACGAAGAGAATATGATTCAGCATTTCTCAGAGCAATTAGAGTGCAAATGTACGAAGGCAGTAGTCCCAATATTGCCTTATAAATGAAAGTCAGTGAGCCAGTGACCAGTCCTCCGAGCCAGAGCAGGCTGTCCCACTCCAGAGATGTCCACTCCACAGTGGTGAGTGGACATCTTACAGTTTGTAATGAACCTCAAAGAAGCATGATATACAGTATCAATCATTCAAAGACACTGAGCAGCAGCATTCATGTACAAAAGATCTCCATAATCCAACACAGATAAAAAAGTTGCATTGACAAGACGCTTTTTTACATTAAAAGAAAAACACAGTTTATTTCGAAAATAAAATCCCAATTTTAGCCTCAGCTTCTTCACAAGATTATCTATATGTGGCTTGAAAGTGAGTTTGTCATCAATTAAGACACCTAGGTATTTGTACAAATGAACCACCTCTAGTTCTCTGCCCTCAAGACTGGACACTGTGGGAATCATTTGAGGCAACTTTTTACAATTAGAAAACAACATAGGCTTTGTCTTATCAGCATTGAGAACAAGTTTCACGTTAATGAATGAGTGTTGGACAGTTATAAAAGCTTTCTGCAAAGATTCAACAGCCTGAACAAGAGTTGCTCCACAGCAGTAAATAACTATCATCAGCATAGAAATGTAATTTTGCATCTGATACTATTTAAACCTAAATCATTGATATAAATGATAAATAGGAGGGGGCCCAATACAGACCCCTGTGGCACCCCCTTATAGACAGAAAGAAACTCAGAACACAGACCATCATATTTAATACATTGAGATCTATTACTCCTGCTACTACTGCAACAGCCTCCACACAGTCATCTTTTAAATGAGACTAAATCATTTCTCCTCCTGTTTCAGGCCCGGTGTGACCCAGGAGAAGTGTTATCTGTGTCACCGAGCGGTTCCTCTGAAAGACTACAGCCGTCACACAGAGAGGTGTCTCCAACGCCGAGTGTCACGCACCGCCACCGTAAGACCCTTAAACAAACTGGAGTTAAGCAAAAAGTGTAAAAGTGTAACATTTCAGGAGTGTATTTCATCTGTTTGCCAGAGTATTCCCTGTTGGGAGCTTTTACGTTTTATTTTTTTCATTTTACTTCTTCCAGACAACTGAGCGTGGACTTCATATTTTTAAATAAACACATTATTTTTATTGCTCCTATCATATAACTTTAATTTAAGTGGTAAACTGTTCCAAACTTGATATTGAACACAACTCTGTCACTGTACTGTACATGTCTTGTGTCAGTACTTAGGCAGGCTAAGCTAGCTGGTGTCTGTGAATAGCCCTTAAAGCTGTGTTTACTTGCCTCATTTAAAATGATTTACATTTATTTTTCTTTTGTTTACAAACTTAAAGTCAGAGCTGACCTCAAACTTGTAGCCAGGTGTAATCTCCACTTGGTCATCACACCTTTATTTACCCAAGTTTCACTCTGAACTCTGGTGGTATAGATATGTTTAAGGAGGATTATTCTGAACATATAATTTTGACCCAGAGAAAAACCACTGTCACACTGTTAAGTCTGCAAAATGTATATAATATTTTTTATAATACTTTTACTTGTGAATGTTTCAGACTGGAGGGCTGCTGTCGGCGTTGGACCAATCCGATCGCAGGGATTCAGGTGCGGCTTCACATTTACAGTTATCACACACACACAAAGTTATCACACACACACAAAGTTATCACACACACACAAAGTTATCACACACACACAAAGTTATCACACACACACAAAGTTATCAAACACACGAGTATCAAGTATCAAGCCAGTGACAAGAGCAAAGAATTCACCTGGGTCCTTTGTAAAAACAGAACAAGTGAAGACCAGAGCAGAGCCTTCGTTTAGCAGAGGAGCCACACCACAAACTAAAAGCTGAGGAGGGCCACTCACTGTGACGTAGTTCGCCTCACCGTAGTCCCATTCAGAGGTTCCCTTAGTGAATCAGTAGCATGGGTAGTTTGACAGAGGTTTTACTCCAGATGCCCTTCAGCCACCATGCATTTATTTGGGCGTGGGACTGGCAAATAGCAGGATTTTTTGGCAACGACCAACTACGTTTTATTTAAAAATGTTTTCCCTTTTTTTTTTTTTTTTTTTAAACTAGGTCTTTTTATTATAATTTTAACAATTTTAAACTCAAACAAACCCATTCCCACCCCAACATGCCAGACCATCAGTAAGATCACAGACAACAGTCAGACACACAGATGACGCTACAGAATTCTCCCCAAAGTTGCACATAAATAATGTAAACAGAAACTGCCATTGCTCATAACACGACATTATCTGCTGATATGGTTGCAAAAAAAGGAAAGGAATGACTGCCAGGTATCAGCTCCATTCCTAGTGTTGAATTTTTCTAAGCAAATGTGACAGAACTTTTTTCTTCCTTATGGTCAGCTCCATGTCTGGGATATAGTTTGGACTCCACTGCAGGAGTGGGCATCAGGTCTTTACCTTTGTTTACCTAAGGATATCTCTCTTAAGAGTGTTATCTCTGCTTTTATGTGTCAATTAATTGAACTTGGAGCTACATGCATTTGTAGACTCACGCATTTGTAGACTCACGCATTTGTTTGTTGAGCACTTGTTAGTAAGGGTGCTCCGATCAGGGTTTTTGAGGCCGATCACCGATCAGCCTCTGCTGTGATCGGCCGATACCGATCATGGCCGATACCGATCACGTGATCTTCAATGTAGTAATGTATTGTATGCAGGCTATTATTAGTTCCATTTGAAAAATACTGTAGCCTCTGTAAATATAAAAGAACAACAAAATTCTACTTATTTTTGTTTTAGAAGAGGTTTTGTTGCATTATTGGTCTTTAATGTGTGCCCAGTGTCTGTGGCTTTGTTTGAATGCTCCGCTGATGTAAAAATCAGCTGTTCTTAATTGGTTTCTTTAATGCGAGTCCGCGTGCAGCGCCTGTGTCCGCGTAACGCGCAGCCAAACCAGGTTGAAACACAGTGGACTAAAGAGCAGACAGCTCCTGCAGCCAGGTCTGACAACGTCTGAATGAAGAAAACGTGCAAAGAGAGCAGAGAAGACAACGATGAAAGGTGCTCCCTCTCAGACTCACGGGGGACACATGGGCTGCCTTTTTACTTTCTCTTTCCATTAGCAGCCATTTGGTGCAGTTTAAGCCACAAAACGCACAGTTTTCTCCGCGCAACAAGACACAGGCAGACTCTGAACTTTCTTAATCCTTTTAACGTAACTGTTAGCGGGTTAGCTGTAGCTCTATTTACGTTGGTGTTTGAAAATACACGCACTGCTGCCTCGGTTCTGTCCCTGTGCGCTCCTAAAGCAGGCGGGGACACAAAGCAGCGCCTCCAGGGCATGTTTGTGTTAGTTATAACCAGGGCTTAACTTAAAAACACTGCTAAAATAACGCTACTGCTGTTTAATCAAACCGGAGTTGCAGGACAGTAAATGTGAGAGCCTCGCGTGTTTATTGTAATTTGATCGGCCCTTCTGATCGGCCCATTTTACCGATCACCGATCACTCTATTTTTAGCCATGATCGGCCGATCATGATCGGCGGCCGATCGATCGGAGCACCCTTACTTGTTAGAGTTTATCCTGTCCTTGTGTTGTTCCTGATGTTGTTGTTGTGTGTTTGACAGAGGCCGGACCGTCTGGATCCACCGTCCGACCACAGTACGTCACCTCTACACCTCTACGTTCTGATACAGTTCATAGTTTTCACAGGGACGGCTCTGGTTTAACGTTACTCCACCGAGCGTCAGCTGAAGCCTCTGTTTACCCAGGAGTTACCCAGGTTTGACAGATCCTGTACTGTGTGACCGGCTCCAGGTGCAGTCGTGATGTGTGTGATTTTACAGATCGGTCAGTGTCTTTTCCAAATCTGAAAAGACTGAAAGTTGTGTAGTGTGTCCTCACTTTAGGACAAACCTGGGGTTTGTTTCTCCCCCGAGTTGTCAGGCCTTTTAAACACTTATTTGGTATTACCAGGGTAGTCCCAAAGTCTTAAAAGCCTTGAAAAGGTCTTAAATTTCTCAAAACAAAACCTGGAGCTACCCTGATTACTCAGGTAGAAGCTAGTAGAGAAAAGTATTACTTGAGTAAATGTATTAAGTATGTATGTATGAAAGTAATGTTTTGTTTTGTTTTTTTGCAAATGCTCAACAAAAACTAGTACTACAATTATTTTCACTATTACTACTTGTACTACTGTCACTACCACTACTATTACTGCAGCTACTATTATCATGGTGCGTCTCCTGTTTTCCTCTTGGAGCTTACGACCTCAAAGCGTTACAACAAAATGTTCTGCAGTATAAACAAAACATGGCTGATGTCTGTGAGAATCAAAGGGGGAGGTGATAAAAACATCCAAACACTTTACTTTATACTGTCCTTTACTGCTCATGAGCTTGTGTTATCAAAAAGAATTAAGTGACCCCGCAGGCTCTGACAAAATACATTTCATTAACGGTAATTGTTTCTTGGTGTGACCGTTGGCTGCAGAGAAGATAACGTCATACAGATGACTCCACACCTGTTTAGATGCAGAAGATTTTAGATGACAACGTCTAATGGGTTATTACCAATAACACAGATCACATGGTTAATGCAGAAGTTCAATTAAAGTGTTATTGTTCAGGTACGACTCTGTTGTTGTGTCACGTCACACTTCAGTGTCGCAGTGACATCGATCAAGCGGCGTTCCATTGCATTTTTCCGAGTCGGAGATCGGGAATTTCCAAGTTCACAGTTCACCAAAATGCAGGGTTTTTTTACATTTTGTTATTACAATGACATGACAAAAAAAAAAAACTCCTGCATACTGTCTAACTTGCACTGCAGTGATGATTTATTTAAAAATATGACACAGCAACGTTTCGGCACTGGGCCTTCATCAGGCAAAGGGACTTTATAAACAATATAAACAAGGTGGGGGCAATGACACTACCCTGGGGTACCCCTGATTGAATTGGTAAAGATTTTTTATTTTTTTATATGGGACAGCGTGTATTAATGAACAGCAGCTAGTGCCGTAAATACACCGGATTATAGCTCAGAGCTAATTTCCATCCGTAGTCCCCACACACTCACTCACATTCACAGATGAAGAAAAAGATTGCTCGATTCTTGTTTGTTGAGAACGATTGCTTAAATAATTGCATATCCAAGCCAACATTTTTCCACAAACACCAAAAGCAGGGAGTTTTTGAAAAATGGCCTCATATGGTACTGATGAAACTGCGTCACTTACATCCAAAAATGCTGCCACACAAGTTTTCTTTTGTTCTACAGCTTTTAACCAATTAATAATAATAATAATAATAATAATAATAATAATAATAATAATAATAGTAATGTATTGATCTTATACCAGGGTAGCCCCAAGGTCTTAAAAGCATTAAATAGATATTAAATTAGATCTCGTCAAAATCAAGGTCTTTAAAGTATAAACTATTGAGTAGGTATTAAATATTGTTCTTCTAGGTCTTAAAATTTGTCAACACATTGTTAATATTACAAAAAAGGATTCAACACAATAACAAAATATATTTATTGAAGAAATGTTGATGTTTAATGCAGCTCTGGAGTTCTTTCATCTGTGTTAGACTTTTAAAATAAAACCCTTGAGTTTCAGAGTAGTGCAGATAATTCCTTAGTGTGCTTTCATTAAATTTTACTCTAAGTGGCATTAAAAAATCTTAAAAAGGTCTTAGATTTCACAAGACAAACCTGGAGCTGCCCTTATACAGCACTTTTCTAGACTCTCGAAGTCGAAGATTTACAATTTGGTGCATTATTTATTCACTCCTCAGTAGGGACGATGCACTGAAGTCACGATTCAATTCACGATTTTATATTCACGATTGCGATTTTTATTTGCAGATTTAGTTGCAGTATATTTATGACCAAAATAATTTTTTTACATAGCCTATTTGTGTCTCCTTATCAAACTTAAATTGTTGCATATTTTTTATTAACAGAAATTGAATTTAAAAAGTAGATATTAAAACAGTGATATGTAAAAATAACAAAAAATATATAAAATAATTTGTTAGCCACTGTTATTAACATTTTTCAACTATCTTTCACAAACCGATTCACTTAAGTAGGAAGCAGTGCACAGAGAAGCAGCTCATCATGAATCCGCTCAGTTATTTATAATGGGCCTAATATAAGTCTTCATCAGTGAGGAAAGACTCATCCTTAGTTAAAAATCTGATCTCCATGGAAACGCTCCGAGGGAGGGGCCACTGAAACTTCAGATAAACTTTAGCTGTCGTTAGCCACTTAGCTTTGCTTTAGCTCGCTGCTAACAACAAGCTACTTTCTGAACGATGGTAAACGGAGCAAACAGGTGCAGCCTAAATAAAACCTTCAGATGTCTCTCTGTCCTGGGCTTTGTGTTGTTGTTCCCTGTGCGCTGTGTGTGCGCTCCTCCGTCTGTGTGAGAGGTGAGGGGGCGCTCTTCCGAGCCGCTCCGAGAAATTAAGCTCTTGTACAACCTTTTCTTGGTTCCAGCACGTCAGGCTCATGATTTTATGAGTCCTGTAAACTAAAACTTGATATAAATTCATGTTTCTCTTCTGTAAAATGGTCAGGTGATGATGTCTAGCACCAAATATGTGAGCCAGATTACTCACCGTTACTTTGGTGGTCTTAAAGGGACATTGCGATAAAAAATTTTCTGCACCGATTCAAAATTCCTTTATTATGCATCGATTTTTAGCCAATTTACGAAGAATTGTTACATCTCTACTCCTCAGCCACACTCGGTGGTGGAAGCGTGGCCCCTGCCACCACCACAGCCACAGGCAGAGGTGGTGTCTTACCTGAGGTCTTTACCGACTGAGCTACTGTCGCATATTACTCCCTTACTACTACTACTAGTACCACTACTGCTTTGACCTGGGTCGAAAATACTTTTAAAAAGTCACTTGAGTAAAAGTAATATATTTTCCTCCAAATTTTACTCAATTAAAAGTACAATTATGTTGTGGAAAATGTAATCATAAAATGCATTTGCTACTGGAGTAAGCTGCATTAGTGAAAGTATCTGGTTAGTTTTTGTCTCTGGCTTTATTCCAGTAGAACTTTATTAGAGGGAAGCAGCTAAAACACAAGGTAGCTCTGTTTGTAAATGTTAGAGAACTATGATGAGTGATGCTAAAAGTGTGTTGTGCGTTCTTCTCACAGCGAAGTGATCGACCTGCGAGACGACGACGACGATGAAGAGGACGAGCCTTTGATCAGAATCAGTAACTCTCCCATCCGCTCCTTCACTGCCATCTCAGAGGCCCAGGACTGCCTCATCGACTTCAGAAAACCACACCGAGCCAAGAAACACGTGTCCAAACGCAGATGAGGAGGACTTCACTGCAGCCGCTGAACTGAACTCGCCCAGAAGACTCAGACACGACGGTTTAAAACGTTTACTGTACTTTTTCCCAGAGTTGTTTCACACGGTTTGTCACTCTACCTCTTTCTGTTTGTCCAAAGCCCGCTGCAGACAAACACGGCTCACGTTGAGGAGATAAACTCGTGGTGAAGCCGTGTTTAAGCGTCGGCATCACTCTTTCACGTAACAGCGGGTAAAATAAGTATTTAACATGTTGCTGCTCGTATCTCTGACAGGAAATGTCAGACGCCGGTAACAACCCAAGTCATCCACACACACACAAAACAAATCAGTATCTACATGAGTTAAAATGACTTGAATTCAGATTATTAATCTTGATTTGAGCAATTTTCACTAGATTGAAATTATTTACTTTTTAGGTTACATATTACTATATTACTTGTTACTTATTTCTTCCCTGTGTCAAGCTATTTTTATTTTTTATTTCAAGCTAAATTGAAAATTCCCTTTACCCCATGGACAGATAATTTTGCTTGAAATAAGTAGAAAAAACAGCTTGAAACAGAGAAGAAATACCTTAAAACAAGTCGAGTAATCTAGACTAATAAGTAAGTAAATCCAGTCTAGTGAAAATTACTCAAATCAATCATTTTAACTCATGTAGATATTGATTTTGAGGCACCATCTGAAACCTGTCAGTGATCAGAAAGCGCTCCTGCCTCAGGTCTGACCTTTACAAAAGTGTCCTCTGTACAACGCCACAGAGATTTAAATATTTCTGTGTTGTGTACTCATTTTACCTGCTGCACCTGCCCACGCAGCGCTGTGGGCGGCTGTTACTCCCCCGCTCCTCTAGAGGGCACTGATGGACTTTTACACTCAGTATGACACAGAAGTACTGTCTCTGGGTTAATGCTGTCACTGAGCAGAGGTAAACACTGCAATTTACTTTGTGACTATTATGTAAAAACATTTTGAAAAACACAATGTTTCCTTTGTTGTATTTTGTTTAAAAAAATGTTTCTTAAAGGTTTAGTCTTGTTTTTCCCTTTAATACACAACACCACTGGTCTGGAGAAGCAGACAGGAGCAATCTCTCTGTAACCCAGTTCTAATGTTGTCTCCTCCTCAAAAACAGAGCTGCAGTAGTATTCTGTCTGAGTAATCCTGTATGCTGAGGCGCTGTCCTTCTCCAGAGCTGAAAACGCTCGGTCTCACAGCTCTACATAGAAACCAGGAAGTGCTCCTGTGTGTTTCTAAAGCCCAGACATTTCAGTCTTAAACCTCCGTCACTACGAAGCATCAACTCACAAATCTATCTGTTAGCATCATGTCGCTAACAGCTGTGCTAAAGAGTCATTTTATGCTCTGTTCAGTCCCCAGCGTTGCCAGCAGGGGGCGACAGACTCCTAATCCAAGCGTTTTCTGCAGAGTCACAGTAACAGCTCCCAACAGAAGAGGTTTTTCTCAGATACAGTTTTTTTTTATATAAAACCTGAAAAACTAATGCACTGTTTCTGAAAAACTGAGGAAAGTTCTTAATGGAGCTTTAATGTTTTTTTACTGAAAGGTTAAAGATGAGGACTGTGCCCTGTTTTTACAGCTCATCAGTTAAAAGTGTTTCAGGGTCAGTTCCTCCTGAAAGCCTCCGCTCCTGTTCACCACAGCTCAGCATCTGGAACCTGGACCTGTGCCTTTTTTCATTTTAAGACTTTGTTTGATGAACAGGAGTTAGCCCCAGGAACAAACAGACTTCTTTCTTTTTTTTTTACACGGAGAAAGGGAAGTGAGGACTGGGTTTCCTGTCTCGTTTTGACTTTAGGCCTAAGTGCAAATTCTCGTCCCAAAGTGGGGTTTGTTTGTTTGTTTTTTATGTGGGGCATTAAAAAGCAGTAAATGTCATTCAATTAATTTTGCAAAAAATAATTAAATGTCATTAAAAAAGTATTAAATTTGATTCCAACAGGCTTTAAAAAATTAAAATAGTTTTGAAGTAAAATCACTGACATTACCAGTATTATTTGTGATTATAAATATGTAAATATATTACATATTTACAGTTTTTGTAGTCCACACCGGTCTGACCCAAATTACCCAAACATCAGATTTTGACTTTCAACATTATTGGTGCTTTATGAACTTTATTTTACAATCAGGGCTTGACATTAACTTTTTTGCTTTCTGTCTGTTCTGGCGAGTGTTCTTTAAAGATTTTTCACCAGCCATAGTTTAGATGTTAAAATGCTGAAGTGTGGTATATGAGACAATTATCTGTTGTTTTTACAGTTCTTTTGAAATTTACCACTGAAAAGTTTGGTTTTAAAGCTGCAATTTATCATCATCAAAAAGAAAATGATTGTTTTTTTGACTCAGA
The DNA here is from genome assembly GCA_020698575.1 of Bostrychus sinensis. Lineage (NCBI taxonomy): Eukaryota > Metazoa > Chordata > Actinopteri > Gobiiformes > Eleotridae > Bostrychus > Bostrychus sinensis. Next base: position 455,929 of record CM036244.1, on the reverse strand, counting down.
AAATCTGTATATTTTTGTTTGTTTGGTTTGTTTTTGTTTTGTCTCTCCACTGATTTACTTTAGGTTTTAAAATATGGAAATTAATAAGCATAGCGGCAAAAACTCAGGTCTAAAGCAGCTCTAAAAAATAAAAAAACACCCCAGAACAATCCAACCAGACAAAGTGGACAGTAAGAATGACCGGTACGTGTTCATGTCAAGCCCTGTTTTTGCAAATACAGTACATTTTGATAATTTAAGCTGCCGCGACTGTATGTTTGTGGCATTAAAAAGCATAAAATTAGACTTTTTTTTTTACAAATGAATGCAGCCTCAGGGAGACGCCTCTTGTATTATGACAAATTGGGTCTCGTTGATGTCCAGTTTTTCCACAGAATGTAAACTTTCTGGTCTCTGGGAAACTCGAACATGGCCTGCACACTCGTGGACAGTCAGCTGTGTTCTCTACAAACCACAGAATAAAGGAGGAAGTGAGAGTGGAAACATAAGAAAAGTCCCCTGTAAGGTTTTTGAAACCACGCGCTCGTCCATTACACAGCAGATTTATGCAACACAGCCACGTTCAAAAAGTACGCAACCTTGCTAAACCTCGCTGTGTTTTGTTTCCTGTGGCCATTTTAAACACATTAGCTTCAGTAAAACTCTGATACAGCCGCCTTATCTCCACTTCAGGTTACATTATTACTCATTTTACATTTTACATTTGCCTTATCTCGGACTGAAACTTCCTGTGACACTTTGAAGCAACGTCTTCTGTGGGTTTTGTAACGGTTACAAAGGACAAAGTTGAGACTTTCTAGCTGTGGGTAAAAGGGAAAAGTGCTGCAAGACATGAACAGTGAGGAAATAAAGACGGTTTATAAACAGAAACGAGTGGTTAACTTTGATTTAGAACAGGAAGCTGCAGCACAGAGGCCATCAAACATCACTGAGCTGGAAACGTTCAGGTGAAGAATGGTTTTAAACACAAACCCCGCACTTGAGACAGAGGGCTGCACAAAGGGAAAACGGGATATTTAATAACTGCGATATTTTAAAATGGAGACTACTTTTCTCACACATTAAGCTAAATTCACAAAAATGTAAGTCAGACTTAATTAAATTACCACTAAAACTGGACTTTTTAAACATTTTTATTTAGTCACAACACATGTTCTTTTAAGGCTCTGGTGGAAAATGATTCTTCAGTGTAAATCTCTGTCAGATGAAAGACCACAGTGATATTGTGATATATTTAGATTTTTGCGATACTGATGTTGTGTTTGCTGATATTGCGATAACGATAATTTAGCGATGTATTGTGCAGCCCTGGTCCTAAACAGGATTGAGCCAAAAGCAGCTGGTCCAGGACGGGGACAGAGCTAAAGGAGCGTACTCTGCCAGATTTTTAACCTCTGTGCCATAAGCAGCCGTCCCAGCCAGAGTCACTTTTTCTTTTCTTTTTTTTTTTTAAGAAATATCCAAAAATATTGACTGATGATGTTTTGTTAGCTCCTGGTTCCACAGCCGACCTGTCCTCAGACCTGTCCTCAGACCTGTCCTCAGATCTGTCCTCAGGTCTGTCCTCAGACCTGTCCTCAGACCTGTCCTCAGACCTGTCCTCAGATCTGTCCTCAGACCTGTCCTCAGACCTGTCCTCAGACCTGTCCTCAGATCTGTCCTCAGACCTGTCCTCAGACCTGTCCTCAGACCTGTCCTCAGACCTGTCCTCAGACCTGTCCTCAGACCTGTCCTCAGACCTGTCCTCAGATCTGTCCTCAGACCTGTCCTCAGACCTGTCCTCAGACCTGTCCTCAGACCTGTCCTCATGTCCTCAGATCTGTCCTCAGACCTGTCCTCAGACCTGTCCTCAGATCTGTCCTCAGACCTGTCCTCAGACCTGTCCTCAGATCTGTCCTCATGTCCTCAGACCTGTCCTCAGACCTGTCCTCAGATCTGTCCTCAGATCTGTCCTCAGACCTGTCCTCAGATCTGTCCTCAGACCTGTCCTCAGATCTGTCCTCATGTCCTCAGACCTGTCCTCAGACCTGTCCTCAGACCTGTCCTCAGACCTGTCCTCAGATCTGTCCTCATGTCCTCAGACCTGTCCTCAGACCTGTCCTCAGACCTGTCCTCAGATCTGTCCTCAGACCTGTCCTCAGACCTGTCCTCAGATCTGTCCTCAGATCTGTCCTCATGTCCTCAGACCTGTCCTCAGACCTGTCCTCATGTCCTCAGACCTGTCCTCAGATCTGTCCTCAGACCTGTCCTCATGTCCTCAGACCTGTCCTCATGTCCTCAGACCTGTCCTCATGTCCTCAGACCTGTCCTCAGATCTGTCCTCAGACCTGTCCTCAGACCTGTCCTCAGATCTGTCCTCATGTCCTCAGACCTGTCCTCAGATCTGTCCTCAGGTCTGTCCTCAGATCTGTCCTCAGATCTGTCCTCAGATCTGTCCTCAGACCTGTCCTCAGACCTGTCCTCAGACCTGTCCTCAGACCTGTCCTCAGATCTGTCCTCAGACCTGTCCTCAGACCTGTCCTCAGATCTGTCCTCAGACCTGTCCTCAGACCTGTCCTCAGATCTGTCCTCAGACCTGTCCTCAGACCTGTCCTCAGACCTGTCCTCAGACCTGTCCTCAGATCTGTCCTCAGATCTGTCCTCAGATCTGTCCTCAGGTCTGTCCTCAGACCTGTCCTCAGATCTGTCCTCAGGTCTGTCCTCAGACCTGTCCTCAGATCTGTCCTCAGGTCTGTCCTCAGACCTGTCCTCAGATCTGTCCTCAGGTCTGTCCTCAGACCTGTCCTCAGACCTGTCCTCAGACCTGTCCTCAGACCTGTCCTCAGACCTGTCCTCAGATCTGTCCTCAGGTCTGTCCTCAGACCTGTCCTCAGATCTGTCCTCAGGTCTGTCCTCAGACCTGTCCTCAGACCTGTCCTCAGATCTGTCCTCAGACCTGTCCTCAGATCTGTCCTCAGACCTGTCCTCAGATCTGTCCTCAGGTCTGTCCTCAGACCTGTCCTCAGACCTGTCCTCAGACCTGTCCTCAGATCTGTCCTCAGGTCTGTCCTCAGACCTGTCCTCAGATCTGTCCTCAGATCTGTCCTCAGGTCTGTCCTCAGACCTGTCCTCAGATCTGTCCTCAGACCTGTCCTCAGACCTGTCCTCAGATCTGTCCTCAGGTCTGTCCTCAGATCTGTCCTCAGATCTGTCCTCAGACCTGTCCTCAGACCTGTCCTCAGGTCTGTCCTCAGACCTGTCCTCAGACCTGTCCTCAGACCTGTCCTCAGGTCTGTCCTCAGATCTGTCCTCAGGTCTGTCCTCAGACCTGTCCTCAGATCTGTTCTCAGGTCTGTCCTCAGACCTGTCCTCAGATCTGTCCTCAGATCTGTCCTCAGACCTGTCCTCAGACCTGTCCTCAGACCTGTCCTCAGATCTGTCCTCAGACCTGTCCTCAGACCTGTCCTCAGATCTGTCCTCAGACCTGTCCTCAGGTCTGTCCTCAGACCTGTCCTCAGATCTGTCCTCAGACCTGTCCTCAGATCTGTCCTCAGACCTGTCCTCAGACCTGTCCTCAGACCTGTCCTCAGACCTGTCCTCAGACCTGTCCTCAGGGAGAGGGACACGAGTGAAGCCACAGAAGAAAAAGGAGCCAGTCTCAGGACGGACAGAGACGCGTCCGGGACCTGATCTGTCCTCGGACCTCAGGACGGACAGAGACGCGTCCGGGACCTGATCTGTCCTCGGACCTCAGGACGGACAGAGACGCGTCCGGGACCTGATCTGTCCTCGGACCTCAGGACGGACAGAGACGCGTCCGGGACCTGATCTGTCCTCGGACCTCAGGACGGACAGAGACGCGTCCGGGACCTGATCTGTCCTCGGACCTCAGGACGGACAGAGACGCGTCCGGGACCTGATCTGTCCTCGGACCTCAGGACGGACAGAGTCCGGGACCTGATCTGTCCTCGGACCTCAGGACGGACAGAGTCCGGGACCTGATCTGTCCTCGGACCTCAGGACGGACAGAGTCCGGGACAGGTGCAGGCAGAAGGGGACGAATTACTCCAAATCTGTACTCAAGTAAAAATACTGTTACTTCAAAAATGATATACTCAAGTAAAAGTACCGTAAGTAAATTTTACTGCAGTGAAAGTAAAAGTACTGAGTATAAAATTAACTTAAGTAGAAAATACTTTTGAATGTTGCAAATTCTTCCTCTTCCCAAGTTTCAAATCCAGAACCACACAGGACAAAAAATACTTTTACTTCCTTAGACAATTTAAACTTTTACTCAAGTAAAAGTACAAAAAACATGATCCAAAATGTAGCGTAGTCAAATAAAAGTAAAGTATATTCTACAAAATGTACTTGGAAAGTATTCATGCAAAAACTTTACTTAGGTAAACTGCTTGAGTAAAAGTATCCAGTTACAGCCCACCACTGCCCACACGACATTCACTTTAACAACAACAACAACAACAACAACAACAACAATAACAACAATAACAACAATAACAACAATAACAATAACAATAATAATAATAATAATGGAATAGATTTATTCAGCGCTCTCCAGGTCTCTGAAGCGTCTCAGTCGGTGGAGGTGAGATTCTGTAGCACCACAGCCGCCCTGGGGCAGACCGACGGAGCTGTGGCTGCCGTTCTGCGCCGCCGACCTTCAGCGAGCTCAGGATCAGTGACACATTCACACAGGACACAACCATCGTGTGAACTACAGGAGAAAAAGCTAGAAAGACCTGGGGAGCAGGGGCCTAACATCAGGCAGTGCACGGGGCCCGGGAGGTTTAGGGGCCCATTAGAGAGAGCCCTTGTTCATCTGTAGGTCTTTATTTGAAATATTCATTATAATTAGGAGCAGCACATAACTCTGTTACAGAGTTTTTAACATAAATACGATTTTAAATCCTGTTAAATTTCTAAAATCATGTTTTTTTAAGATAAATGTTCATATTGAAACATTAAAAACCAATATAGTTTTAAATATTAATGAATAAGCACACAATTTTTGTATCTAACTCCAGTAAAACATCAAACAGCAACATTGTTAAATTCAAAAGCTTAATGCCTTAACCTGAAGAACTGAATGTACTTCGTAACTTCAGGGCCCGTTCTGAAATTCTGCACTGGGGCCCCACAAATTCCACAGCTGGGGATTCACTCTCATTTAGCAAAATTCGTTGCCATTTTCTGTCTTTACTGGCTCTCAGCTCAGCTTTACCTTACACTGTAGCATCCATTTTCTCTCAGAGACGCTGGATCATTGCTTTGCCAAAAGGCACTTAACACAATGTGAACTGAAGGAACTAGAATTGCACAAGCAACTTGCAAAATGAAATAATACCGCGGTTCGTTTGTGGTTAAACCCGTTTTTAAAACACACCACTTTGGCTTTCTGGTTAGGGTGGACGCGCCTTTACGCACACCACAACTCCACCTGCCGCCCCAAAAACCACAACTATTTGTCATAGATGCTGAAAGTTCTTCCAAAAAAAACCTCCTCTTTGTTCTCTTTGTTAATTCAAGGTGTGCGTAACCGCGAGCCAAGCCGTGCGTAAAGGCGTATTAATGAGTGTGGTAGTAGGACGCGCATCCTCCCGTAATGCCCTCTGTGATACTGTGGGTGTGGACGGATTTCACAGAGCTGTCTTGCGTCAAGGAAGAGGCACTTTGAGCGGAGCAGCGCACGACTAGAAGAAGGTAAGACACTTGACTTCAATATGAAAGTGTTATTACGCGTTAAAATAAAACGAAAAAACGTCTTTGTGTGCGACAAAAGACGACTCAGAGCACTTAAATACGACTTTTTGACTGTTTAAAATGGTAAAACTGACTGGTCTTACATTTGAACCTGCCTTTTGATAAATTAGCAAAAGTTTTTTTCCATTCCTATGACACTTCCCCATCCATTACTTTGAATTTTACGCGTTACCGAAGCCTTGTTTGAGTCTGTGAAGCCACCGCACGCTTCACGCGGCAGGTACATTCAGCTGCGCCATAGTTGACGCAGCAGCTGCGCCTTCCACCGCGCGCTCGCGAAAGAACAGGTTTGTTTTGTTTGAGTTGGCTCAGACTCGTGGTTACATCATCAAACGCACAAAAAGCGACTTCTGCTGACTGTAGGATCTCCGGGTTTTTGGCTTTTTTTTTTTTTTCTTTGGCCACGGGTTTGAGTAGAATATAAAACTTAAAGTTGGACGGGATTTAAGTGTCTTCTAGTCCTTTATTACCTCTTTGTTTAGACAGAAAAGTTATTGGAAGGTGATATTTCCAAGTCTAAAAGCTGTTCTGGGTTCAGCCTCAGTTGGTCATTGGTTTTAAATGTAGGTTGAGGTTTCTCAGTTGGTGGGTCATGCCCCCAAAGTGAGTCATAGATGTTCTCAGCTGGTTGTGGACTGAAGAAAATGCTGTAAAAATTATAGTTCAAGGGTTTTGATATGAAATGGAGGAAAATGTGGCCCCAGGATTATTCAGAGTAAAGTTTCAAACGTCAGTGAGCTCTTTACTCTGGAGCTGAAACGTCAGTGTAACGTTAGCACAGGCAGCACCATGACTCTGGTGAACAATGCCACACATGATCTAATAATGTCTGTAATGCCTTAAAGCAGGGGGGGCCAAACTTTTTCCACTGAGGGCCACTCTCTAGAGCAGGGGTCTCCAACCTTTTTGGGTTTGAGGGCTGCCCAAAACATGAGAATTTGTTACTGAGGGCTACTCGTGCAAAATAATCCTCTATATCAGTGATTCTCAACTGGTGGGTCGGGACCCAAAAGTGGGTCACAGAACTGTTTTCAGTGGGTCGCAGGCCTTTGTCAGGGCAAAAATAAAGGAAAGTTTTTTTACAAATGAATCATCAATTTACACTCCTTAACAGTAGGTGGCAGTGTGGGACATATAGAATAAAATAATGTAAAAGAAACTCAACCAGAGCAAAAAATCTACTTCTATAATGTTACTGTTATACCTAAGGTTGAAGGTCTTCTAATTTTCTTGAAATATCTCTTAATTTTTCTCAATATCTTTAAATTTTCCTAAAATATCTCTTAATTATTTTCAATATCTTTTAATTTTCCTGAACTATCTTTTAATTTTTTTCTTCAATATTTTCTAATTTTCTTGATATAGCTCTTATTTTTTCCAATATTTTTTAATTTTCTTGAAATATCTCTTAATTATTTTCAGTATCTTTTTTATTTGGGTCACGGCTTATCATTGTAGAGTAACAGTGGGTCCCAAAGCCAGATCAGTTGAGAACCACTACTCTATATTAAAGTCTTGACATGCCTTTCAAATGACACTAGGATTGTATGATTGTTTGCTTTGGATTAATGATAATGTTTATAAAAAATAATCTTGTAATTAAACATAAAAACAAGTTAAAAAAAAAAGTATTATGACTAAAACACTGCAGTAGTCACTGTTTATAAATGTCCCTCGCGAGCTCCAGGTTGGTGACCCCTGCTCTAGAGGCACCTCACCTTAAAAAAACGTCCGTTTGGCTCCACCCCTTCCTTCAGAAGTCTCTGCAGTGAATCATTCTCTGAATACTTCAGCGTAGCTTTTTACTCTGATGCTCTTTCACAACCTCATCTGGCCTTGAATCCGGCACAAAGTATGGCTGAGCTTTTTTGGCTCCACCAACCGCACATTTTCCTTTTCTTTCCTGATGCTTGGCCAGCCACACAAACTCTTTTCTTCTTCTATAAACAGAAGTCAGGCTGGTATCCCTTCTCTTAAATTTAGTTTCTGCAGGTGGAACAATGACAGGTGACGTAACCAATCTAAGAAACATGCACTGTAAAAAATATCTGTAGATTTCATGGTAAAAATCTGTAAAATCTCAACAGTAAAAGACCGTAATTGATATATCGGTAAAATACTGTTTTGGTTACGGTAATTAACTGTAATATTAAAAATAATTATTATTATAATTATTTATTTTAATAATTATTTTTTGTAATGTATACAGTATAGCACTGTTAAAAAAATCGAGTCCTGTGTTTATTACAGTTTAACACCTTTTCAAAAGATAATAACTTTAAATTTTACAGTAAATGTTGACTAAAATGTAAGTCACAAACTAAAATATACATTAACCTATTTTTTTGAAAGATAACTTTATTTTGCAGTAAATAATAATAAAAACTCAAGTCAAAAACTGTAAAAACAACATTTGTGATAAAATTATACTGTAAAATGAAATACAGGCCTCTTGTAGTTTTTACAGTAGAATTCTGGCAACCACAGCTGCCAATTTTTTACTGTAAAATTTACAGATTTTTTTTTACAGTGTGGGGCGGGGCGTAAGCAGTGCACTTCTGAGCTGTATCCTAAACAAACATGGCTGATTCTTGCCGGTTTTTCCATAAAACTCCAGAATCCTGTGTATGTGAGCAGCTCTGTGCTTATTTGTGAGCGGGGACAGCAGCAGAAGCCAGTTGTACAAAGACTTGTGAAAGAAAAAGTGGGTTTGTTTGAATGTGGAGGTTACGTGGGACGTCAGAGGGACTTTACTGTTGTTAAAATGGAAACAGGACGAAGACAAAAATCCCACAGAGGACTGAACAACAACAAGGACTTCAGCAGAACCAACAGGAGACGAAGGAAAGACCTAAACGCCGTTAATCAGAGAAAAGTTTTTACATTCTCTCTGTATAAGCCACAGCCGTCTTGCCCAGCATTTGCCCAGCAACCGGAGGGTAGCTGGTTCGAATCCCATCTGAAGCGCATACTGTCGTTGTGTCCCTGGGCAAGACACTTCACCCACCTTGCCTGTGTGAATGTGTTAGTGTGGCTGTGTTTGGTGGTGGTCGGAGGGGCCGTTGGCGCAGATTGGCAGCCACGCTTCCGTCAGTCTGCCCCAGGGCAGCTGTGGCTACAGAAGTAGCTCACCACCACCGAGTGTGACTGAGGAGTGAATGAATAATAGATCAAAATTGTAAAGTGACTTTGAGTTGTGTGAAAAGCGCTATATAAAACTGATGTATTATTATTAACTTCAGCGTTCATTAGACTCGCTGCAGATAAACAACGGTGATAAACCAGCTCCAAATCAACTGGAGCAACTTCCCTCTGAGAGAAGGTCGTGCTTTAGAAAACAAAGTAGGCACAAATATGAAGCTTTTTTACCTTTGCTTTAAAAATTCTACCTCTGGCAATTTGAGCCAGTTCAGAATGAAGCCCAAGGGCCAATAAAACGTGGTCTGCGGGCCGCATTTGGCCCCTGGGTCATAGTTTGGACACCCCTGTTTTAAAGAAAGAAAGGGCTCTGTTTTCATGCTTTCACTCCCCACAGTGCATTGCCGGTGGAACACTAAACGCCCATTTATCAGTGATTACAAAAAATATAAGTAAAAGTACTGTTACTTCAAAAATAATACTGCTTCTCATCTTAAAGCGCTCACAGTTTGTGCCATGGTCCGAGGTCTTCATCTTCAGACTGGGAAATCTCAAACGCTGCTCATATTTCTGTGTCATTTAACCTGAAAAACCTGTGGGACTTTAACTCCGCCCACTAAAGATAAGCACACAGCCAGTTTGGAGGAGCAGACAGGAGCAGTGGCTCTGTGTGCTGTGCGTGAGAATGAGATCCCTGAAAACTTTTAGAATGACTCATCCCGGACCAGGACTAAACTCCTGTCACGGCGTTTACTGTCATTTATTCTGAAATATGGCTGCTTTTTATTCTGTTCCTCGTTTATTCAGCGTCAGATCAAATAAAAAACATTCAGCTGTTTTCAAACTCAACATAGTTTACTGAAGGATAAAACAGGAACTAAACCAGGACTAAACCAGGTCTAAACCAGGACTAAACCAGGACTAAACCAGGTCTAAACCAGGGCTAAACCAGAACTAAACCAGGTCTAAACCAGGACTAAACCAGAACTAAACCAGGTCTAAACCAGGACTAAACCAGGACTAAACCAGGACTAAACCAGGACTAAACCAGGTCTAAACAAGGGCTAAACCAGGTCTAAACCAGGACTAAACCAGGACTAAACCTGGTCTAAACCAGGACTAAACCAGGTCTAAACCAGGAACTAAACCAGGTCTAAACCAGGAACTAAACCAGAACTAAACCAGGACTAAACCAGGACTAAACCAGGACTAAACAAGGGCTAAACCAGGTCTAAACCAGGTCTAAACCAGGTCTAAACCAGGACTAAACCAGGGCTAAACCAGGTCTAAACCAGGTCTAAACCAGGACTAAACCAGGTCTAAACCAGGTCTAAACCAGGTCTAAACCAGGTCTAAACCAGGAACTAAACCAGGACTAAACCAGGACTAAACCAGGACTAAACCAGGTCTAAACAAGGGCTAAACCAGGTCTAAACCAGGTCTAAACCAGGACTAAACCAGGTCTAAACCAGGACTAAACCAGGACTAAACCAGGACTAAACCAGGACTAAACCAGGTCTAAACAAGGGCTAAACCAGGTCTAAACCAGGTCTAAACCAGGTCTAAACCAGGACTAAACCAGGTCTAAACCAGGCCTAAACCAGGTCTAAACCAGGTCTAAACCAGGACTAAACCAGGCCTAAACCAGGTCTAAACCAGGTCTAAACCAGGTCTAAACCAGAACTAAACCAGGACTAAACCAGGTCTAAACCAGGACTAAACCAGGTCTAAACCAGGCCTAAACCAGGTCTAAACCAGGTCTAAACCAGGCCTAAACCAGGTCTAAACCAGGACTAAACCAGGTCTAAACCAGGACTAAACCAGGACTAAACCAGGACTAAACCAGGACTAAAACCAGGTCTAAACCAGGTCTAAACCAGGACTAAACCAGGACTAAACCAGGTCTAAACCAGGACTAAACCAGGACTAAACCAGGTCTAAACCAGGTACTAAACCAAGTCTAAACCAGGATCTAAACCAGGAACTAAACCAGGACTAAACCAGGTCTAAACCAGGACTAAACCAGGTACTAAACCAGGTCTAAACCAGGTCTAAACCAGGACTAAACCAGGTCTAAACCAGGTCTAAACCAGGACTAAACCAGGACTAAACCAGGTCTAAACCAGGACTAAACCAGGTCTAAACCAGGTCTAAACCAGGTCTAAACCAGGACTAAACCAGGTCTAAACCAGGTCTAAACCAGGACTAAACCAGGTCTAAACCAGGCCTAAACCAGGTCTAAACCAGGTCCTAAACCAGGTCTAAACCAGGTCTAAACCAGGACTAAACCAGGTCTAAACCAGGTCTAAACCAGGACTAAACCAGAACTAAACCAGGACTAAACCGGGTCCAAACCAACACTAAGCCCAGTCCTGGGGTACACAAGGATAAGAACAGGATAAGAACCACAGTTGTGTTGTGTTGGTGTTGTGTTGTGTTGTGTTGGTGTTGTGTTGTGTTGGTGTTGTGTTGTGTTGGTGTTGTGTTGTGATGTGTTGGTGTTGTGTTGGTGTTGTGATGTGTTGTGTTGGTGTTGTGTTGGTGTTGTGTTGGTGTTGTGATGTGTTGTGTTGGTGTTGTGTTGGTGTTGTGATGTGTTGTGTTGGTGTTGTGTTGGTGTTGTGTTGGTGTTGTGTTGTGTTGGTGTTGTGTTGTGTTGTGTTGTGTTGGTGTTGTGTTGGGTTGTGTTGGTGTTGTGTTGGTGTTGTGATGTGTTGTGTTGGTGTTGTGTTGTGTTGGTGTTGTGTTGTGTTGTGTTGGTGTTGTGTTGTGTTGGTGTTGTGTTGTGTTGTGTTGGTGTTGTGTTGTGTTGTGTTGTGTTGGTGTTGTGTTGTGTTGGTGTTGTGTTGGTGTTGTGTTGGTGTTGTGTTGTGTTGGTGTTGTGTTGTGATGTGTTGTGTTGTGTTGGTGTTGTGTTGTGTTGGTGTTGTGATGTGTTGTGTTGGTGTTGTGTTGTGTTGGTGTTGTGTTGGTGTTGTGTTGGTGTTGTGTTGGTGTTGTGTTGTGTTGTGTTGTGTTGTGTTGTGTTGGTGTTGTGTTGTGTTGTGTTGTGTTGTGTTGTGTTGGTGTTGGTGTTGTGTTGGTGTTGTGTTGGTGTTGTGTTGTGTTGTGTTGTGTTGTGTTGTGTTGGTGTTGTGTTGTGTTGGTGTTGTGTTGGTGTTGTGTTGTGTTGGTGTTGTGTTGTGTTGGTGTTGTGTTGGTGTTGTGTTGTGTTGGTGTTGTGTTGTGATGTGTTGTGTTGTGTTGGTGTTGTGTTGTGTTGGTGTTGTGTTGTGTTGTGTTGGTGTTGTGTTGTGTTGGTGTTGTGTTGGTGTTGTGTTGGTGTTGTGTTGGTGTTGTGTTGTGTTGTGTTGTGTTGGTGTTGTGTTGTGTTGTGTTGGTGTTGTGTTGTGTTGTGTTGGTGTTGTGTTGTGTTGGTGTTGTGTTGGTGTTGTGTTGGTGTTGTGTTGGTGTTGTGTTGTGTTGTGTTGTGTTGGTGTTGTGTTGTGTTGTGTTGGTGTTGTGTTGTGTTGGTGTTGTGTTGTGATGTGTTGTGTTGGTGTTGTGTTGTGTTGGTGTTGTGTTGTGTTGGTGTTGTGTTGGTGTTGTGTCTGGGTCTGGGTCTGGGTCTGGACCTGGACCTGGACCTGGGTCTGGACCTGGACCTGGGTCTGGACCTGGGTCTGGACCTGGACCTGGACCTGGACCTGGGTCTGGACCTGGACCTGGACCTGGACCTGGACCTGGACCTGGGTCTGGGATCATGGGCCTCTGCAGTGAACAAACACAGGACAGCAGCAGGTGGACGGTTTATTACAGGATAAAAAGTTTACAGTGTTGTTATTAAACTCCTTCAGGGCAATAAATCTGTAACAGTCAGGCTCTGTTTGGAGAAGCAGACAGGAGCAGAACCTCAGGCTCTGTTTGGAGAAGCAGACAGGAGCAGAACCTCAGGCTCTGTTTGGAGAAGCAGACAGGAGCAGAACCTCAGGCTCTGTTTGGAGAAGCAGACAGGAGCAGAACCTCAGGCTCTGTTTGGAGAAGCAGACAGGAGCAGAACCTCAGGCTCTGTTTGGAGAAGCAGACAGGAGCAGAACCTCAGAGGCTAAAGCAGCTTCATGTGGACGCTGAAAACACTGAGCTTGTACCGAGGAGAACAAAGTTCTGGGGTTGTACTTGAATTTCAATCTTACAACATTTCTCAACAGCAGAAACCAGAACGTTTAGATCTTTTTATTTAAAATTTCCTATGATCCAAAAATAAAAGAACTGCATTTTAAAATTCTAAATGATATTTATTCAAGTGCTGACTTTTTAAATTGGAGACATGGATTTGATTCATGTACAATTCATGCATAGAATGTGTTCACTTGATTCAGGACAAACATAAATCCATCCATCTTCTTCTTCTTCCGCTTTATTCCGGGGCCGGGTCACGGGGGCAGCAGAGCTGAGATGCCCAGACTTCCCTCTCCACAGACACTTCCTCCAGCTCTACCAGGGGGACCCCAAGGCGTTCCCAGGCTGAGAGACATCTCCTGTCCTCGGTCTTCCCCGGGGCCCCCAGTGGGACATGACCACCTCCCCAGGGAGGGACCAGGAGGCTCTGGAACAGACGCCCGAGCCTCAGCTGCTCCTCTCGATGTGGAGGAGCAGCGGCTCTACTCCGAGCTCCTCCTGGGTAACTGAGCTCCTCCCACTATCTCTAAGGGAGCGCCCTGCGAAGGAAACTCATTTCAGCCGCTTGTATCCTGGATCTGGTCCTTTTGGTCATGACCCAAAGTTCATGAACATAGGAGAGAGTGGGAACATAGGATGAGAGTAGGAACATAGGTGAGAGTAGGAACATAGGTGAGAGGAGGAACATAGGTGAGAGTAGGAACATAGGTGAGAGGAGAAACATAGGAGAGAGGAGGAACATAGGAGAGAGTAGGAACATAGGAGAGAGGAGGAACATAGGAGAGAGTAGGAACATAGGTGAGAGTAGGAACATAGGAGAGAGGAGGAACATAGGAGAGAGTAGGAACATAGGAGAGAGGAGGAACATAGGAGAGAGTAGGAACATAGGTGAGAGTAGGAACATAGGTGAGAGGAGGAACATAGGAGAGAGTAGGAACATAGGTGAGAGTAGGAACATAGGAGAGAGTAGGAACATAGGAGAGAGTAGGAACATAGGTGAGAGTAGGAACATAGGTGAGAGGAGGAACATAGGAGAGAGGAGGAACATAGGAGAGAGTAGGAACATAGGAGAGAGGAGGAACATAGGAGAGAGTAGGAACATAGGAGAGAGGAGGAACATAGGAGAGAGTAGGAACATAGGAGAGAGGAGGAACATAGGTGAGAGGAGGAACATAGGTGAGAGGAGGAACATAGGTGAGAGTAGGAACATAGGAGAGAGGAGGAACATAGGAGAGAGTAGGAACATAGGTGAGAGGAGGAACATAGGTGAGAGGAGGAACATAGGTGAGAGGAGGAACATAGGTGAGAGTAGGAACATAGGTGAGAGGAGGAACATAGGTGAGAGGAGGAACATAGGTGAGAGGAGGAACATAGGAGAGAGGAGGAACATAGGAGAGAGTAGGAACATAGGTGAGAGTAGGAACATAGGTGAGAGGAGGAACATAGGAGAGAGTAGGAACATAGGTGAGAGTAGGAACATAGGAGAGAGGAGGAACATAGGTGAGAGTAGGAACATAGGTGAGAGTAGGAACATAGGTGAGAGTAGGAACATAGGTGAGAGGAGGAACATAGGTGAGAGGAGGAACATAGGTGAGAGGAGGAACATAGGAGAGAGTAGGAACATAGGTGAGAGGAGGAACATAGGTGAGAGGAGGAACATAGGTGAGAGGAGGAACATAGGAGAGAGGAGGAACATAGGAGAGAGTAGGAACATAGGTGAGAGGAGGAACATAGGAGAGAGTAGGAACATAGGAGAGAGTAGGAACATAGGTGAGAGTAGGAACATAGGAGAGAGTAGGAACATAGGTGAGAGGAGGAACATAGGAGAGAGGAGGAACATAGGAGAGAGTAGGAACATAGGTGAGAGTAGGAACATAGGTGAGAGTAGGAACATAGGTGAGAGGAGGAACATAGGTGAGAGGAGGAACATAGGTGAGAGGAGGAACATAGGAGAGAGGAGGAACATAGGAGAGAGTAGGAACATAGGTGAGAGGAGGAACATAGGTGAGAGGAGGAACATAGGTGAGAGGAGGAACATAGGTGAGAGTAGGAACATAGGTGAGAGTAGGAACATAGGTGAGAGTAGGAACATAGGTGAGAGTAGGAACATAGGTGAGAGTAGGAACATAGGTGAGAGTAGGAACATAGGTGAGAGTAGGAACATAGGTGAGAGTAGGAACATAGGTGAGAGTAGGAACATAGGAGAGAGGAGGAACATAGGAGAGAGTAGGAACATAGGAGAGAGTAGGAACATAGGTGAGAGTAGGAACATAGGTGAGAGTAGGAACATAGGTGAGAGTAGGAACATAGGTGAGAGGAGGAACATAGGAGAGAGTAGGAACATAGGAGAGAGGAGGAACATAGGAGAGAGGAGGAACATAGGAGAGAGTAGGAACATAGGAGAGAGTAGGAACATAGGAGAGAGGAGGAACATAGGAGAGAGGAGGAACATAGGAGAGAGTAGGAACATAGGTGAGAGGAGGAACATAGGAGAGAGGAGGAACATAGGAGAGAGTAGGAACATAGGTGAGAGTAGGAACATAGGTGAGAGTAGGAACATAGGTGAGAGGAGGAACATAGGTGAGAGGAGGAACATAGGAGAGAGGAGGAACATAGGAGAGAGTAGGAACATAGGTGAGAGGAGGAACATAGGTGAGAGGAGGAACATAGGAGAGAGGAGGAACATAGGAGAGAGTAGGAACATAGGTGAGAGTAGGAACAGAGGTGAGAGTAGGAACATAGGAGAGAGTAGGAACATAGGAGAGAGTAGGAACATAGGTGAGAGTAGGAACATAGGTGAGAGTAGGAACATAGGTGAGAGGAGGAACATAGGAGAGAGGAGGAACATAGGAGAGAGTAGGAACATAGGTGAGAGTAGGAACATAGGTGAGAGGAGGAACATAGGAGAGAGTAGGAACATAGGTGAGAGTAGGAACATAGGTGAGAGTAGGAACATAGGTGAGAGTAGGAACATAGGAGAGAGGAGGAACATAGGAGAGAGTAGGAACATAGGTGAGAGTAGGAACAGAGGTGAGAGTAGGAACATAGGTGAGAGGAGGAACATAGGTGAGAGTAGGAACATAGGTGAGAGTAGGAACATAGGTGAGAGGAGGAACATAGGAGAGAGGAGGAACATAGGAGAGAGTAGGAACATAGGTGAGAGTAGGAACATAGGTGAGAGGAGGAACATAGGTGAGAGGAGGAACATAGGAGAGAGTAGGAACATAGGTGAGAGGAGGAACATAGGAGAGAGTAGGAACATAGGTGAGAGTAGGAACATAGGTGAGAGTAGGAACATAGGTGAGAGGAGGAACATAGGAGAGAGTAGGAACATAGGAGAGAGTAGGAACATAGGTGAGAGTAGGAACATAGGTGAGAGTAGGAACATAGGAGAGAGTAGGAACATAGGTGAGAGTAGGAACATAGGTGAGAGTAGGAACATAGGAGAGAGTAGGAACATAGGAGAGAGTAGGAACATAGGTGAGAGTAGGAACATAGGTGAGAGTAGGAACATAGGTGAGAGGAGGAACATAGGAGAGAGTAGGAACATAGGTGAGAGTAGGAACATAGATCGATGGTAAACCCAGAGCTTTGTCTTTGGGCTCAGCTCCTTCTTCACCACAGAGCGATACAACGACCGCGTTCCTGCAGACGCTGCAGTGACAGAGGAAGCAGAGCTGGGCCACTGTTCCACGACCGGGACGAAAACCGTATTGTTCCTCCTGAATCTGAGGTTCGACTCTCGGACAAATTCTCCTGTAGTCCCTGGAGTTATTAAAAAAAGTTGTACTACTACTACTACAACTACAACTACTACTACTACAACTACAACTACTACTACTACTACTACTACTACTACTACTACTGCTGCTGCCACTTAGAGGAGCTTGTTCTAAGTATAAATGAGGAACAGAATAAACAGCAGTCATGTGTCAAAATAAATCCCATGCTCAGGTCGTGACCTCTGACCTCTGTGACCTCAGGACTGTAGACTGTAAAAACCTTCTTCTTTCAGTTTCGGGTTTCGTCAGAGTGAGCCTGAGTCATGAGCTCGTCCTGCTTCCTCCTGGTGTCATCGCTTCTTTACTGTGAGCTTCCTCTGCGTCCTCTCTGCTCTCCCTCTCCTCAGCCTCGACCTTCTATTCCTCACACGCTGTAAACCCAAATTAGTAATCATTACTAGAACTGCGCAAGGAAACCCGTTGTCTCGTGAGGTTTAGTTTTTACACAAACTAAAACTAAGTAATCCAAGCTGTGTCAACACAGGGACTTGAGTGTGTGTGGTTTGATTACTTAAGTGCATTAGTTATGATTACTAACAGTAATTAGTAGTCAACATAATCTTTACTAATGATTATTAGTATTCAGAACTAAGTTATTTTGGTTTTATCACTAGATATTGTGAGTATTATCACTGCATCTTATACAGTGTTTTCTGTGTACTGCATTATTTAAAAAAATTTAAATAATTAATGCAGATTTATTGCAAAAAAGTGCAAAAGTAAGTTTAGTTTGAATGCACACATCAGACCTAAGAGCAGGCAATGTTGCCAGATTGGGCAGTTTCCCGCCCAATTGGGCTACTTTTGCTCTCTCTCGGCGGAAAAAAATAGCGTTGGGCGGGTGTATAATATTTGGGCTATTTTTAGACTTATGGGGCGTGTCGTCGTGTTCGTTTATGCGGATTTATGAAAAACAAAAATCTGACTCCAATCAATTGTCTTTGAGTATTTATTTT
Source organism: Bostrychus sinensis (assembly GCA_020698575.1). Classification (NCBI taxonomy): domain Eukaryota; kingdom Metazoa; phylum Chordata; class Actinopteri; order Gobiiformes; family Eleotridae; genus Bostrychus; species Bostrychus sinensis. The sequence goes on along the minus strand of CM036244.1, from coordinate 438,135 downwards.
GCAGAAAACTATACAAGAGCTCTTGGGTTGAATCTGTCCCTACGGCCTACGTCTAATCAGGTCTTAATGTTGGGCAGTTCAACTGCTGACTTCCCCTAGCAGACAATATTTATACAAGAGTTGTACGCCAACCCACATATTCAGTTTATTCCCATATATGGGCACAGTCCAGGACGTGGCCCAGCAGTGATACAGAAGTGTGTGCTGTAAAGGAGGGGTTCCTGTTTAAATCAATGTGTCTTGACTAATCACCAGACATATGTCCCCAAAGTTCATGACCTTGCTTGGTTTTACTTCTTGTTTTTTTGCACCCACGTCTGCACACACTGGCTGGCTCACTTCCTTACAGGACAGCAACACTGCAAACAATATCACACTTTGGCATTTAAAACATAAGTCACACAATAAATGAAAAATATTCTCAACAATTCCCCCTTTTGATCTCTTATAAAAGAGATCAACAATTCAATCACAGAAATGGGTACATAGTGGGATATCCCGCATCAATCTAGGAAAGCTGAAAAGTATGGAAAGGAGCGTCAGTTTTAATCCTCCGTGTCTGCATGGGTGCCGCTGCTCCCTATACGCTGAGAGCTCAGCTGTCGGTCCGCTCCACTCCGTCGTCCTGTGGGCTTGCGGCATGGTCGCTGGTTGGTCAGGTTTGAGAGCGATGCCACCACTTAGTGCCTTTCCCTTCGAGCTGCATGGCTGTGCTGGTCCTTCCTGTCACCCCATATGGTCCCTCCCAGCGAGGTTCGGACCACCCCCTTTTGAGAACTCTCAGGTACACGTGGGTGGAGCAGGGTGGCTCTAGTGCGGATCGGGAGGTCTGAGCTGCTGGCTCTGGTGCTGCTGTCGCCTGGGCAGAAAAAAAACTGACAAGTGCATATAACTTATCAAAATAGGGTTTGTATTTGAGAAGTGTGGCTGGGTGTGTCTTACCTGGATCCTGTAAGGAGGTGTCTGGGCCTGGAAAAGGTCTACCTGTGGCTAACTCGTATGGAGACTACTGTCTGGTTCTACTTACCTGGGTTCTGATGGCCATTAGGGCGATTGGTAGAGCGTCCAGCCAGGTGAGAGAGGTGTCAGCACATATCTTAGCCAATTTCACTTTAAGATTTTGATTTTGTCTCTCCACCAGTCCCTGGGACTGTGGGTGATATACACAGCCAAATCCTTACTTTTAAAGTGCATACCATTGTCACTCCTGATAATTTTGTGGAAACCCATGGTGTGGGATCCAATGGTTTGCCAAACATCTTGTGACATGTGCTGGCATCTCTCTCGCCGATGGATAAGCCTCAGTCCAGCCAGAGAAACGGTGCACTATAACTAGTAGATAACGCTTCCCATTTGTGTCTAGTCCCCACAGTGTAGTCCATGGTTATTTCTTGTCCTGGGTGTGAGGCAGGTGCAATCTTACCTGGTTCAGGATGATGTGTAGGTGTAGGATTTGACAAGGTTTTTCATACCTGGGTGCCACCAGTTCTGTAGTCGTCGGAGGGTTTGGTCTACACCATCGTGTGCTGGTCCATGCGCTTGCGCGAGGATGGTGTCCCGCAGCTCTCCACCAGGAAGCACTGCGCGACGATCCATCCATCTGTATAGTCCTGTAGTGTCAGTCTGGGCCCCTCTTTTGGTCCACAGGTCTCTTTCTTGCCAGGCAGAGTCCTGTTGTGCTTTTATTATTACCTCTAGTGTCAATTCGGGTAATGTGTCGACCAATTGTTTCTCTTTTGGAATGATTTGAGCTTTTGCTCTTGTCACCACTGGCATTTGAAAGGAGGTGGTCAAACACCATTCCCCACCTCTCCAAGGAGCTCCTTCAATGGCGAGGGCTGTTAGCCAATATCCAGCCGCTATTTTAGCTGCTTTGTCAGCTGCTTCATTGCCTTTGGTTATGGTGTTGTTCACTTTTGAGTATCCCTTTACTTTGACTATGGCCAATTCCTCAGGTCCCTGCATGTATTTGTCCATTTCCTGGAAGAGCTCTAGGTGTTTTATCTGGTTTCCCTGTGCTGTTTTCCATCCATTAGTTTTCCAAACCCCAAGTCTCTGTGTGCTTCTGAGTGTATGTATGCTGAGTCCATGTATATTGTAACGCTGTGTGTGCCTGCATGCTTCAATGCTTCCACTACTGCTTTCACTTCTGCTTTCTGCGCTGATGGCTGTTCTAAAACTGGCCCTGTTGCTACTGTCTGAAATCCTGTCCCTGTCTTCTGTCTTGTGCCCAACCTGCTCTGACCTGCATGTGTTCATCTTCTCCAGCCGCAGCCGTCAGTCCAGAGCTCCAGGTCAGGTCTCACCAGTGTCAGTCGTGTCGTCATCTGCCTCACAGTCATGGGGTGTGCCTATGTCTGTGATGCACTCTGCCATGTTTATCTCTTCAGTGCAGAACCTAAGATTGGGCTGTGTGAGTGTTTTGGCTAGTCTGCCTTGTCTCAGTGGTGTGAATGTGAACTTCTGAGAGGAGTGTGCCGTGTTGATAAGTTAGGGTGTGTCCTTGTACTATGCCTGCTGTTTTGTCAATAATTCTTGATAAGTCCTGGTGCGTGGCAAGTGCATGGAGTCTGTTTTTTCTCGATGTCAGGTAGTGTGACGCTGACATACTGTAGTATGTGTCTATCTCCCCCTTTTTTCTGGAACAGAACACCATTTGCTGTTCGTTCTGTTACAGAAACATCAAGATAAAGTGGTGTGGCATAGAAAAAGGCATTTGACAGATCAATGACAGAATACCAAACATGAGTGGGTGTTAATTGTTGCAATATTGTGGCGGGGTCTGGCACTTCAGGACAAGGTGAGAGAATAATGTCATTGATTCGTCTAAGATCATGAGCCATCCTATAGTCCTGTGGTTTGTGGGGTTTCTGTACTGGCAAAATTGGGGTGTTCCAGAGAGAGCGGGCTCTATAGAGAACGCCTTGCTTCTCCAGAGAGTCAATAAGTCTTTGAATAGGTGCCAGAGAGTCAGGATTAACACGATATTGAGGTACATAGATAGGCATGACCTGTTTCATATCAAAATGTACTGGGGCTGTGTTGACGTAACCACAGAAGGAGGAGTCAGTAGACCACACCTCTTCCGGGACACGTTCCAACATAGCTGCACTGAGTGGATGGTCCATGTGTTCACGACCATGTTCACGTGGCAGGGGCAAACATTCTAAAATGGAGAGATTTTCAGTTTGTGCTGAGATTCGGTATGCTTCCACTATGGGAGCATATTCAAGGCCTGGGATATCAGTTGGTTGCCAATCCTTAGGGGACAAACGGCAGCACAGGCTTGCGCAAAAGGGCCAAGTGCCCTAGCTTCATGTCCGTATGTGAGAGCAAGAGAAACGTGATGCTGTGTCAATTTTAAATAGCAGTTTTTGTTCCTGTGTAAGCTTACAATCAGCCACTACACCCACAGAGCCAGCATACATATAGGAAGTGGTTAGTTTCCATTGGGCTCTAGCATGTTTTTCAAATTCAGTGTCATAAACCTCATCAAATTGAGTGGCATAATAGAGAGTACAATGTAGGGGATCGGCAGGTGGCTTATAGGGGAACAGAGAGGAGAGAAAAGGGAGCCAGGCCTGATATAGAGTCTCAGTTGGCGGCTTCGGTTCAGTGAGGTGAGCCCAGTATATTTCCACAGAATCCTGCGTTTGACTGGAGCAGTGAGCAGCCACATAGTCTTTTCTCCCACCTGAGCATGATGGGAACAATGCACTTCAGTTCCATCAGGAAATTTGACAGTCACTCCATTAGGGCTACACTCAATAGTAGCTCGCATTTTACACAACAGATCACGTCCACAAAGCATAATAGGACAGTCATGAGCGATTATAAAACAATGTGTCAGTTGGTCGTCTCTGCGCCTGACGGAGGCAGGTTTTGAGATGGGCAGAACCGTGGGGGTCCCAGAGAAACCCACTAATTGCAGTGAATGTTGTGAGGCTTCCAGCCGTATTTTCTGTGGGGAGCAGGTAGAGTGGGTGGCACCAGTGTCCACCAGAAAATCCAGTTCCTTGCCATTCACTGACAGAGTCAACATGGGTTCTGCGGGCATCCTGTCAGGGGTCTCAAGTTGCAGAAATAGACATCATTGGGCCAGGCATTGGCTGTACCATGCCTCTACCTCTGTCACCATAACCACCACATCTGCCTCTTCCCTGTCTAAAGTTATTACCTCCGCCTCCCCACATCTGAGGTGGTGGAGTCCAATACGGAGCTAGAGGTCTTTGTACGGGATATGGTGCATAAAGTACTATGGGGCCAGCTGGCTGTGGTTGAGGAGCGGGTTGTTGCTGCTGTGGGGGATGAGCAGAAACTGCCATTTGTGTGGCTTTGGGCTGTTTCTTATCAGATTTGTTATTTTGCGCTTGTGCCAATCTTAAGTGGACTTTAGTGAGCTGTTCTTCGAGCTGACACATTTTATTGTCATGTGACTTTTCCTTCTGTGTGTGAGTTCTGAGATGATGTAGAGTGTGCGTTCTGAACTGTATGTGTGTCATTGTGGCCCACTCTGGATTGGCAAGCATACGTTCCGAGGGACCGCTGGGCAACGCGTCTATGATCACTTTTCTGAACAAGCAGGCGCTGTAGCCTGGCTCGCTAGGGTGGTTGCCCATCTGGAGGACAAACTCCTCCTCTGCCTTTTACCACAGTTCCTGCAACTTTTTTGACTGTGCTTTAAGTTTGTCCTCTATGTCCTTAGAGGTCTATGGTGGGGGTCACGGTTCCTAAGTTTAGGTCCAGACGCGTCAGTCTTTGTCTGAGTCGAGGACAAAGCAGCTGCAGCCAGTCTTAACACTTTACTGAAACAATGCCTACTTTTAAACTTATCTAGTTCCTTCTCACACTTCTTCTTGGCCTTTATACTTTGTCTTTGTGTTTGTGTAGTATGTTAACCCATTTACATTCTATTTGTGTCATTACCCAGTCCACTGAAACCCTTTCTTCTCCTTTGTGTCCTGTTTTCTTTTTCAAGTCATCCCAGTACTGTTTTAAGTCCCCCAAATCTGCGTCAAATTCGCCCTCCATTGTCAAGCCGTCCACAACACACTGACCACAATTTAGCTTCGATCAATAGCAGAAATTTGACTAAACAGGTTTTCTGCTTACCTTTAGTTGTTAGCCGGCCGGCTGGGTCAATGGGTCAGTGGCGTCCGTTCAATGGAGATGAATCGACAGGTACCTTTTCTTGCGCTCCCGTGGACTTCTGGCCACGACTTTAGTAATGCCAATTTGCGGGCTTCTGGCCGCGGGGTAGACTTCAGGCTACCGTTTGGCGTCGAAATGAACAGACTTCAGGCTGTTCCGTAGGCTTCTGGCTACGTTTCTATTTCAGACCGCTAAGAGGACCCCAGGCCTCAAGGGACTCGAACCCCGGTCACAGCGGACTTCTGGCCGCAAAACACACAAACACAAAAACATGTAAATTACCGCGTCGCACGTCGGGGTCACCAAATTGTCGTCGTGTTCGTTTATGCGGATTTATGAAAAACAAAAATCTGACTCCAATCAATTGTCTTTGAGTATTTATTTTGCAGAAAACTATACAAGAGCTCTTGGGTTGAATCTGTCCCTATGGCCTACGTCTAATCAGGTCTTAATGTTGGCCAGTTCAACTGCTGACTTCCCCTAGCAGACAATATTTATACAAGAGTTGTACGCCAACCCACATATTCAGTTTATTCCCATATATGGGCACAGTCCAGGACGTGGCCCAGCAGTGATACAGAAGTGTGTGCTGTAAAGGAGGGGTTCCTGTTTAAATCAATGTGTCTTGACTAATCACCAGACATATGTCCCCAAAGTTCATGACCTTGCTTGGTTTTACTTCTTGTTTTTTTGCACCCGCGTCTGCACACACTGGCTGGCTCACTTCCTTACAGGACAGCAACACTACAAACAATATCATACTTTGGCATTTAAAACATAAGTCACACAATAAATGAAAAATATTCTCAACAGGCGGGATTTTGAAAATGTAAAACAAACTTATTTTAATAATATTTTTAAATTTCCTGATCAATAATTGTATATATTTGCTGGTTATTGATGAATAAAATTAATCTGTAAAATAGAAGTAGTAATATTAGTGTCATTAGTTGTCAATCACATGTCTAATTATGGACCTCTGATTGGTTGAAAAAAGTAAACACTGCAGCCCTGTGAGCGGGGACGAGCCAACAGTGTTTCCTCTCAAGCTTGGAGTTTTAGCGTTTAGCAACCTGCAGAAGTGGGGGAAATACAAGAAATCGTACAGGAAGGACACTGACCCAGAGCTAAAAATGTGGATCGCCCCTGTCCCTGAGGAGTGCAAGCGTGTGAGAGAGCTATTTGTTTTTCTGATTACACTCATTGTGGAGACTGTTTATTACTTTTTCCATCGGCAGTTGTGAAGTTTTGTGTGCTCAAAATATGTTATTTCATATGTATTACAGTTTTAACATTAAGATTGTAGAATGGTTGTGATTTGGGCGGGTTTTTATTGCGTTTGGCGGGTTTTACGTTATATTTGGGCTGGAAACTGTCAGTCAGATCTGGCAACCCTGACAGCAGGCACATGGCTTTTGTCTTGTAGCTGTTGACAACTTTGCCCTCAATCACAATTTTCAGCAGCGCTGTGTGGAGATGGGACAAGGCTGAGGTCCTGGCACCGTCAGGGTAAACGAGCAAGATCCCAAAGTCCAGCTGCTGAAAGAGCCATCGGTGTCCTCAGATGAGAACAAAATAAACTTTAATATTCTTTAATGTTTAGTAACTATTTCCACACTAAAATATAAACACAGATACAGTTGAACATCACTACAGAATGTTATACAGACACATGTACTGTAAAAACTCATGAGCACACGTCATACACATTTTTGGAAATAAAAATGTAACTACTGAGACCCAGCCCACTTAGTGTAGACAATGCAAAATGCAAAACTCTGTGGAAGTCCTGTAGGCACAGTCTTACCTTCATTTCTTATCTAAGTTGAACCAAAGGTTGTCCTATGTTGTCTTTGATCTAAAATGTCAGAGATGAGGAGAGTGACATCATTAGAAAAAATACATTTTAAAATTGTGTAAGAGTCTTGATGAGAGACCCACTTTAAAATATATAGAAAATTCAAATTTTGGCAAACCTGATACAAATAAAGAGTGCAGGCAGTGTCCATAACAAGGCGTACAGCAGCTTCAGACTCCACAGCCTCTGTCCTCCTCTGGGTCAGCTCCAGCTTCTGCTTGACAACTTTAAGCAGTGGTGTTTCTTGGACTTTTCATTTGTGAACTTGCAATCCAGCTTACACAGATCCACTGCCTGCAGGCCCTGATGACCTGTAAAAAAAGCTTTAAGTTTAAAACTTAAAGCTTATGGCACAAAAACACTAACACAAATAGGTTAAAACTGGTGGCAGCACTGCTCTAAGAGCTGTAGAACTGATCCTGTTACAGCTAAGGTGACAATCACAATAGAAATTCAAAAAATTCAAAAAATGCCCATCTATTTTAAAGAGAGAAAAAAAAATCTTCACACAGCTAAGCTGAGCTGTTTAACCTCCACAAAAATGGAGGGAAGCTGTGTGGCACGAATAAACAAGCTAACTGTGCTAATATTAAAATAAGGGCATGGTGCTAAAGAACAGTTTCTGTGCTAAAAGACCAAGTAGTCCCATTATAACTGTTACATGCTGAATCCCTAAAACCACACTGTAACCTGTTTAGGCCAATGTTAGCCGTCAGACTAGTGCTAATGCTACATGCTAATGCTACATGCTAAACACTGCTACACAGCGCTAATGAAGGCATGGGCTGCTAACTGGAATTTTCTAATGAAAACATGACTATTTTTGATGTTTCCACAGTTCTAACAGACATGCCAAACCATGAAGATATCTCTCAAAATAATTACTTTGTCCAGGATTAATTTAGGACTCATTATTGCAGTAACTCCACTGTCACATGTCAAGTGTACAGTTTTACAGTTTTATGCACTTACCGCAAGTTTTGAAGCTGTAATCCACCAAAACCTCGTCCATTTTGTGTTTCTGCTGCCGACACTGACACAGACCCAGCTATCAGAACTTTCCAGAACCTGTGCTGATGTCACAGCCCAAACCCCTCCCATCTCCCAGCCATTAGTGCACTCACTACTTAAGTTAAGCAGTGTTAACACCTGGTCAGGTTAAGTAATGACTCTGGCCTTTGCAAAAACAAAGCAATATTAGTAATAACAGCTAAACATGTTCAAAAACAGAAAAGCTGGGTTTACAGTGCAGTCCCTCCTCTGTACCCACTTCTTTTTACCTTTTATACAAATGATGTGGGACACGATGTAAGAAATGCAAATCGTCATTTTTATGCTGACGATATGATTATTTATTCTTTTGCAGCCACACTTGTTGAAGCTGTTGACCATTCACAAAGTGCTTTTAATGTTGTCTCTAATACTTTTTCTGAATTAAAACTTTCTCTCAAGGCAAACAAAAGCAAGTTGATGCATTTCTCTAAAAGTAAGAATAAGCTGCTGAATCTTCCCCAGTGGTCACCGCTGATGGATCAGGCACTGAGGCTGCTAACTCTTTCAAATATTTGCGTGTTTTAATCGACGACTCTTTGACTTTTAAGCTTCGTGTTGACTCTTAAATTGGACTTTTATTTTAGAAATCAGTTACGTTTTTCTTTTTATGCAAGGAAGAAAGTTGCTGCTACATCCTTACCATAGTCCAGTGCTGGACTATGGAGACCTTTAATATCTGCCTGCCCCAGGCACCGCTGCGTGTGCTGGGTTCAGTTTTTCTCCCTGTGCTTTATAACAAACTGCTCTGGCGTCCTGTCGGGCGGTGCATTGGTACAAACTGATCTCCATACCTGAGTTTGTATCTGCAGCAGACGTCTGAGGCTCTGCTCTCAGGACGTCCCCAGTGTCAGGACAGAGAGCAAAAAAATTGTCTTTTCAGTATCGTGCTCCAACAGATTGGAACGGTTTACAGAGGACCTTTGTCCCTTTGGATCATTTTGAGTCTTTTTTGTTAGTGATTGTTGGAGATGTGATCACTGACCTGCCTCTGCTCCTAAAAGTGTCTCTTTATCTCTTTGTCTTTAACTCCAATTTCTCTTTGTTTTATTGATTTTTGTATGAAATGTGAGTTCTGTTGTTGACGCCTCTTGGCCTGGACTCTCCTGAAAAAGAGGTCTGTGAATCTCAATGGGACTTTCCTGATTAAAGAATGGTTAAATTAAAAAGAATATAGCCACTGTCCCCCTTTTTAAACCAGGTCTAAATCAGGACTAAACCAGGTCTAAATCAGGACTAAACCAGGTCTAAATCAGGACTAAACCAGGTCTAAATCAGGACTAAACCAGGACTAAACCAGGTCTAAATCAGGACTAAACCAGGTCTAAACCAGGACTAAACCAGGTCTAAACCAGGTCTAAATCAGGACTAAACTAGGTCTAAACCAGGTCTAAACCAGGACTAAACCAGGTCTAAATCAGGACTAAACCAGGACTAAACCAGGTCTAAACCAGGTCTAAACCAGGACTAAACCAGGACTAAACCAGGTCTAAACCAGGACTAAACCAGGTCTAAACCAGGTCTAAACCAGGTCTAAACCAGGTCTAAACCAGGACTAAACTAGGTCTAAACCAAGACTAAACCAGGTCTAAACCAGGACTAAACCAGGTCTAAACCAGGACTAAACTAGGTCTAAACCAGGACTAAACCAGGTCTAAACCAGGTCTAAACCAGGTCTAAACCAGGTCTAAACCAGGACTAAACCAGGTCTAAACCAGGTCTAAACCAGGACTAAACCAGGTCTAAACCAGGTCTAAACCAGGACTAAACCAGGTCTAAACCAGGTCTAAACCAGGACTAAACTAGGTCTAAACCAGGTCTAAACCAGGACTAAACCAGGTCTAAATCAGGACTAAACCAGGTCTAAACCAGGACTAAACCAGGTCTAAACCAGGACTAAACCAGGTCTAAATCAGGACTAAACCAGGTCTAAACCAGGACTAAACCAGGACTAAACTAGGTCTAAACCAGGTCTAAACCAGGACTAAACCAGGTCTAAATCAGGACTAAACCAGGTCTAAACCAGGACTAAACCAGGTCTAAACCAGGTCTAAACCAGGTCTAAACCAGGTCTAAACCAGGTCTAAACCAGGTCTAAACTAGGTGTAAACCAGGTCTTAACCAAGACTAAACCAGGTCTAAACCAGGACTAAACCAGGTCTAAATCAGGACTAAACCAGGTCTAAACCAGGTCTAAACCAGGACTAAACTAGGTCTAAACCAGGTCTAAACCAGGACTAAACCAGGTCTAAATCAGGACTAAACCAGGTCTAAACCAGGACTAAACCAGGTCTAAACCAGGACTAAACCAGGTCTAAATCAGGACTAAACCAGGTCTAAACCAGGACTAAACCAGGACTAAACTAGGTCTAAACCAGGTCTAAACCAGGACTAAACCAGGACTAAACCAGGTCTAAACCAGGTCTAAACCAGGACTAAACCAGGTCTAAACCAGGTCTAAACCAGGACTAAACCAGGTCTAAACCAGGTCTAAACCAGGTCTAAACCAGGTCTAAACCAGGACTAAACTAGGTCTAAACCAAGACTAAACCAGGTCTAAACCAGGACTAAACCAGGTCTAAACCAGGTCTAAACCAGGACTAAACCAGGTCTAAACCAGGTCTAAACCAGGTCTAAACCAGGTCTAAACCAGGACTAAACCAGGTCTAAACCAGGTCTAAACCAGGACTAAACCAGGTCTAAACCAGGTCTAAACCAGGACTAAACTAGGTCTAAACCAAGACTAAACCAGGTCTAAACCAGGTCTAAACCAGGACTAAACCAGGACTAAACCAGGTCTAAATCAGGACTAAACCAGGTCTAAACCAGGACTAAACCAGGACTAAACTAGGTCTAAACCAGGTCTAAACCAGGACTAAACCAGGACTAAACCAGGTCTAAACCAGGTCTAAACCAGGACTAAACCAGGTCTAAACCAGGTCTAAACCAGGTCTAAAACAGGTCTAAACCAGGACTAAACTAGGTCTAAACCAAGACTAAACCAGGTCTAAACCAGGACTAAACCAGGTCTAAACCAGGTCTAAACCAGGACTAAACCAGGTCTAAACCAGGTCTAAACCAGGTCTAAACCAGGACTAAACCAGGTCTAAACCAGGTCTAAACCAGGACTAAACCAGGTCTAAACCAGGTCTAAACCAGGACTAAACTAGGTCTAAACCAGGTCTAAACCAGGACTAAACCAGGTCTAAATCAGGACTAAACCAGGTCTAAACCAGGACTAAACCAGGTCTAAACCAGGACTAAACCAGGTCTAAATCAGGACTTAACCAGGTCTAAACCAGGACTAAACCAGGACTAAACTAGGTCTAAACCAGGTCTAAACCAGGACTAAACCAGGTCTAAACCAGGTCTAATCCAGGTCTAAACCAGGACTAAACCAGGTCTAAACCAGGTCTAAACCAGGACTAAACCAGGTCTAAACCAGGTCTAAACCAGGTCTAAACCAGGTCTAAACCAGGACTAAACTAGGTCTAAACCAAGACTAAACCAGGTCTAAACCAGGACTAAACCAGGTCTAAACCAGGTCTAAACCAGGACTAAACCAGGTCTAAACCAGGTCTAAACCAGGTCTAAACCAGGTCTAAACCAGGACTAAACCAGGTCTAAACCAGGTCTAAACCAGGACTAAACCAGGTCTAAACCAGGTCTAAACCAGGACTAAACTAGGTCTAAACCAAGACTAAACCAGGTCTAAACCAGGACTAAACCAGGTCTAAACCAGGTCTAAACCAGGACTAAACCAGGTCTAAACCAGGTCTAAACCAGGTCTAAACCAGGACTAAACCAGGTCTAAACCAGGTCTAAACCAGGACTAAACCAGGTCTAAACCAGGTCTAAACTAGGTGTAAACCAGGTCTTAACCAGGTCTAAACCAGGTCTAAACCAGGTCTAAACCAGGTCTAAACCAGGACTAAACCAGGTCTAAACCAGGTCTAAACCAGGACTAAACCAGGTCTAAACCAGGTCTAAACCAGGACTAAACCAGGTCTAAACCAGGTCTAAACCAGGACTAAACTAGGTCTAAACCAAGGACTAAACCAGGTCTAAACCAGGACTAAACCAGGTCTAAACCAGGTATAAACCAGGACTAAACTAGGTCTAAACCAGGTCTAAACCAGGTCTAAACAGGACTAAACTAGGTCTAAACCAGGTCTAAACCAGGACTAAACCAGGTCTAAACCAGGTCTAAACCAGGACTAAACCAGGTCTAAACCAGGTCTAAACCAGGTCTAAACCAGGACTAAACCAGGTCTAAACCAGGTCTAAACCAGGACTAAACCAGGATCTAAACCAGGTCTAAACCAGGTCTAAACCAGGTCTAAACCAGGTACTAAACTAGGTCTAAACCAGGTCTAAACCAGGTCTAAACTAGGTCTAAACCAGGTCTAAACCAGGTCTAAACCAGGACTAAACCAGGTCTAAACCAGGTCTAAACCAGGACTAAACCAGGACTAAACCAGGACTAAACCAGGACTAAACCAGGTCTAAACCAGGACTAAACCAGGTCTAAACCAGGACTAAACCAGGACTAAACCCGGTCTAAACCAGATCTAAACCAGGTCTAAACCAGGACTAAACCAGGTCTAAACCAGGTCTAAACCAGGACTAAACCAGGTCTAAACCAGGACTAAACCAGGTCTAAACCAGGACTAAACCAGGACTAAACCAGGTCTAAACCAGGACTAAACCAGGTCTAAACCAGGACTAAACCAGGACTAAACCAGGACTAAACCAGGTCTAAACCAGGACTAAACCAGGTCTAAACCAGGACTAAACCAGATCTAAACCAGGACTAAACCAGGTGAGCTTTGTTTCTTTGATGAAGCAGTGACAGTTGTCCTCTCGTGTTTCAGATGGACTCAGAGATGCAGAAGATCATTCAGAACGGCTCAGACCACGGCACCAGCGAGGACCAGGTTCCCTCAGAGGTACTGCCACTCTCATTTTTACAGTAGTTACGGTGGCCCTGCAGGAACATCAAACTCTTCACACCAAGTACCATCTTTACCGGACAAGAATGAGCCTAAAACCAAGAGTAAATGGGGACTAAACCAGGTCTACAATAGATCTAAACGAGGACTAAACCAGGTCCAGAAAAAACAGGACTAAACCAGGTCTAAACCGAGTCTAACCCTGGAATAATGCGTGAAATAAACCAGGTCTACAATAGATCTAAACCAGGACTAAAACAAGACAACACCAGAATTAAATCAGGACTAAACCAGGTCCAGACATAACCAGGACTAATCCAGGACTAAAACCAAACAAAACCAGGTCCAAACCATAACTAAACCAGGATTAAACCAGGTCTAAACAAGCTTTCTGGTGAAATCTTGTGGAAAAAATGCACTGCAATTTCAAATAGTGTTCCCCATTCTTACAAGGCTGGTTTTCAACAGGGGGCGCTTCAGCGGGCTTTACTCACCCTCACCTCAAACCTCTCCTTCAGCCATCTCACTCACTCTGAAGCTGTTTTATTAAGATAGAAAAGTATTTAACCTCTGATCCATTTTTCTTTATTTCTTCACCACTTCATCCTCTTTCTCATGAATCTTTCTGGTGAGTGTTTGTTGCTAAATTCCTGCTCCCTTTCGACAACGGTTGCTTCACTTCTGTTTACACCACATTTCAACAGTAACTCTACTGCTGCTGCTGCTCAGGAGACAGCTGCAGACACTGGCCCAAAGACTTATCTCAATATACAGGAATAAAAAAAAAAAAGAATAATATTAATAATAATAATAATGATGATGATGATGATGATGATGATGATAATAATAATAATAATAAAAGACTAAAGCAACCCTAGACCAGGACTAAAACAAGGCTAAACCAGGACTAGTTATTGCTGGTTCTGATAGAAAGGTGGATCTCAGTTTGTTGTTTATAGGCAGGTGGTCGTAATGTTATGCCTGACACACTTATACCAAAGGACCAGAATATACTTGTGTGTACTTGTGTATGTGTTTCTGGCTGAGGTGTTGTAGAGAACAGCAGTACTTTTCCACAGACGTGTTGGATCAGGCCCGGTACTGAGGTGTGTTTTCAATCACGCCTGTGTCATTGTCTCCTGCCTCTACACGTTTTATTCACTGTCTGCACATAATTTTCATCCTACTCATATGAAGCTCACATGAAGCTGACAAGAAGCTAACATGAAGCTAACATGAAGCTCACATGAAGCTAACATGAAGCTCACATGAAGCTGACATGAAGCTAACATGAAGCTAACATGACGCTGACATGAAGTTAACATGAAGCTCACATGAAGCTAACATGAAGCTGACATGAAGCTAACATGAAGCTAACATGAAGCTCACATGACGCTGACATGAAGCTAACATGAAGCTAACATGAAGCTCACATGAAGCTAACATGAAGCTCACATGAAGCTGACATGAAGCTGACATGAAGCTAACATGAAGCTAACATGACGCTGACATGAAGTTAACATGAAGCTCACATGAAGCTAACATGAAGCTGACATGAAGCTAACATGAAGCTAACATGAAGCTCACATGAAGCTAACATGAAGCTGACATGAAGCTCACATGAAGCTCACATGAAGCTAACATGAAGCTCACATGACGCTGACATGAAGTTAACATGAAGTTAACATGAAGCTCACATGAAGCTCACATGAAGCCGACATGAAGCTAACATGAAGCTCACATGACGCTGACATGAAGTTAACATGAAGCTCACATGAAGCCGACATGAAGCTAACATGAAGCTGACATGAAGCTCACATGAAGCCGACATGAAGCTAACATGAAGCTGACATGAAGCTCACATGACGCTGACATGAAGCTAACATGAAGCTCACATGACGCTGACATGAAGCTAGCATGAAGCTCACATGAAGCTAACATGAAGCTGACATGAAGCTCACATGAAGCTCACATGAAGCTAACATGAAGCTCACATGACGCTGACATGAAGTTAACATGAAGCTCACATGAAGCCGACATGAAGCTAACATGAAGCTAACATGAAGCTCACATGACGCTGACATGAAGTTAACATGAAGCTCACATGAAGCCGACATGAAGCTAACATGAAGCTAACATGAAGCTCACATGACGCTGACATGAAGCTAACATGAAGCTCACATGAAGCTGACATGAAGCTCACATGACGCTGACATGAAGTTAACATGAAGCTCACATGACGCTGACATGAAGCTAACATGAAGCTCACATGAAGCTAACATGAAGCTCACATGAAGCTGACATAAAGCTAACATGAAGCTCACATGACGCTGACATGAAGCTCACATGAAGCTAACATGAAGCTGACATGAAGCTGACATGAAGCTGACATGAAACTGACATGAAGCTAACATGAAGCTCACATGACGCTGACATGAAGTTAACATGAAGCTCACATGAAGCCGACATGAAGCTCACATGAAGCTGACATGAAGCTAACATGAAGCTCACATGACGCTGACATGAAGTTAACATGAAGCTCACATGAAGCCGACATGAAGCTAACATGAAGTTAACATGAAGCTCACATGAAGCTCACATGACACTGACATGAAGTTAACATGAAGCTCACATGAAGCCGACATGAAGCTAACATGAAGCTAACATGAAGCTCACATGACGCTGACATGAAGTTAACATGAAGCTCACATGAAGCCGACATGAAGCTAACATGAAGCTGACATGAAGCTCACATGACGCTGACATGAAGTTAACATGAAGCTCACATGACGCTGACATGAAGTTAACATGAAGCTCACATGACGCTGACATGAAGTTAACATGAAGCTCACATGAAGCTAACATGAAGCTAACATGAAGCTAACATGAAGCTGACATGAAGCTGACATGAAGCTCACATGAAGCTGACATGACGCTGACATGAAGCTCACATGAAGCTAACATGAAGCTCACATGACGCTGACATGAAGCTGACATGAAGCTGACATGAAGCTAACATGAAGCTAACATGAAGCTGACATGAAGCTGACATGACGCTGACATGAAGCTGACATGAAGCTAAGATGAAGCTACATGAAGCTAAGCTGAGACCCACTTTTGAACCATAAAAATTATTCAAAAATAAAGTTTTTTTTTAAATATTTCTCAACTAAACCACACCAGAATAAAGAAAGGTGAAAGATCTGTTACTGTGGACTGTTCCTGACATAAAGCATGCACTTTTATTAAAGATAGCCAGTAATAGGGCAGCAGTAGCTCAGTTGGTAAAGACTGAGCCCATTAACCACTACCCACTAACCTAACCCACTAATGCATCATTATTATTATTATTATTATTATTATTATTATTATTACTTATTACTACTACTACTACTACTACTACTACTACTACTACTACTACTACTACTACAGCCATATATATATATATATATTGCATATATATATATGCAAATGTATCAAAATATTTTACAAATTTAAGCTTTTATTTGAAATGACAGTGAACACAACACTGATGATGACTAAAGAGGAACAATCCCAGCTCTTTTCTGTCTTGCAGATTTATATCAGTGTGGCCCCCACTCAGAAATCTGTTTCTGTTTTTGTAAAACAGACGAGGGTTTAATTCTTGAACCCATGTCTCTGTCCCTGTCCCAGGTGAAGCGACTCCTGCAGAGCTTCCATCTGTCTGTGGAGACGCTGCAGGACATCTCCTCTCGTCTGACCACAGACCTGATCCAAGGTCTGGACCGGCACTGCCACCACAAGGCCCCGGTCAAGATGTTACCCACCTTCGTCAGAGCCACCCCTGATGGCACAGGTACTACTACTACTACTACTACTACTACTACTACTGTACTACTACTACTACTACTACTGAACCTATGGGACAGGGGCCAGCTCAGGACATTGTGTGTGTTTCAGAAACGGGGGACTTCCTGGCCCTGGACCTGGGCGGGACAAACTTCAGAGTCCTACACGTGAGAGTGAAACAGACTGAACAGAATGTGCTGAAGATAGACAGTGAGATCTGCGCCATTCCAAAAGAGATCATGACAGGGACCGGAGATCAGGTACTAGTACTATTACTACTACTACTAATACTACTACTACTGCTGTCATTTCCTAAGAACTCATGGCAGGACTGGAGATCAGGTGGGACCCTAGAGGGGGTGGCTTTTTTGGAGACATTTTTGTAGTGTAATATCATAGGAGTCTGTCACCCCCTGCTGGGGACAGGGCAGAGCATAAAATGTCTATTTAGCATGGCTGTTAGCGACATGATGCTAGCAGATAGATTTGTGAGCTGATGCTTCGTAGTGACGGAGGTTTAAGGCTGAAATGATCAGAACGAGTCCGGTGACGGTGTCTGGGCTTTAGAAACGCAGCACTTCCTGGTTTCACTTGTCTGCATAGAGCTGTGAGACCCAGCGTTTTCAGCTCTGGAGAAGGGCAGCGCCCCAGCATACAGGATTACTCAGACAGAATACTACTGCAGCTCTGTTTCTGAGGAGGAGAGCACATTAGAACATGGGTTAAAGAGAGGAACAGGGTCAGTGTGGATGAACTTTCTAACTGTTCAGGTGTTGTGTGGATGTTACAGCACATTTCACTTGTGCTTCATGTTGTGTTGAGTAAATGCGTTTTTATACAAGCAACAGGAACATTTATGTTAGCTGTGGTCACAGAGCTTTGGATTATTAATAAGATAACAACAATAATATGTTTGATGTACGTTAAAAGCCATCTTGTTTGTCCTTTTTGTTCTCCAGCTGTTCAACCACATCGCGGCCTGTCTCGGAGACTTCTTGGAGCATCAGG
Organism: Bostrychus sinensis; assembly: GCA_020698575.1. Classification (NCBI taxonomy): domain Eukaryota; kingdom Metazoa; phylum Chordata; class Actinopteri; order Gobiiformes; family Eleotridae; genus Bostrychus; species Bostrychus sinensis. The sequence continues at coordinate 420,285 of CM036244.1, read as the reverse complement.
GACTGAAGGACCAAGTCCTGCCTCTGGGATTTACCTTCTCCTTCCCCTGTGAGCAGAAGGCGATCGACGAGGTACAGGACTAAAGCAGGACTGAACCAGGACGACTTTTATCTGAATATAAATATAGTTAAATGTACCCTTACCTTATTGTGGTGGAGGAGAGTGCCTGAAGGATCCTAGGAGCTATGTAGTCGGGGGCTTAATGCTCCTGGTAGGGTCTCCCATGTCAAACAGGTCCTAGGTTTTGAGCCAGACTAAGAGCAGTTCAGAAGCCCTTTATGAATA
>CM036244.1:170000-412500 GCA_020698575.1 Bostrychus sinensis | reverse complement strand
AGACCCTGGAAACACATCACCCCCACACTCATACATCCACACTGGCTTCCCATAAAATATCGCATTCAATAAAAGATCCTCCTCCTCCTCACCTACGAGTCCCTTCATTCCCTGGCTACACTCCCTCTCGGACTCTCCGCTCCTCTTCCGCCACCCAGCTCACCGTCCCCCGTTCCAGGTTGCGGATTATGGAAGTTAGAGCTTTCTGTGTCCAGGCCCCAACAGTCTAGAACTCACTTATTATTTTTATTTTTTATTATTATTATTTTTATTTATTTATTTATTTGTTAAGCGCTTTGGGTATCATGAATGATGCTATATAAATGGAAGCTATTATTATTATTATTATTATTATTATTATTATTACTATGATGCCTGACATGAGCTTCCATGTGGTGGGCAGACAGGTTGTTGACCGATCGTTGGATGGGACTGTTCCCTTCAGGGGATCCTTCTGGATCAGGATTGTCCAGCCTTCGCTGAGCCATTCAGGGCGGGTCCATCCTTCAGCAGCTGCCAGGCGCTCGTGGAGTGTAGTTAGCTTTTTCAGCCAGCAGGTGTGGATCATGTCAGGCCCTGGTGCTGTCCAGTTTTTCATACCTGAGACTCTCTCTGGGATGTCTGCCACTGTGATGGTTACTGGTTCTTAGATCCAGCAGCCACTGCACTGTTGTTGGGTGCTTGTTTTTTCATTGCACCTTCCTGGAGCTCTGACAGTTGGCTCACTTCTCTCCGAGTTGCCTTGATTTTAGTCTCCAACCTTCTTTTCCATGGTGGATATGGATCTTTATGGTTGCTCTTTGGTCGATAGCCAAGCTCCTCAAGGATCACTGCTGCTCAAGTGTATATCAGCTCATTGGTTTCAGTGATGGTCATAGCAGGTATTGTTCCCAAAACTGCATTCACGTCTTCCAGGAGACTTTCTGATGGTTCTCCCCTCAGCCTGTGTAACTGGTGTCAGGGTTGCCTCGTGTTCATTTTAGCCATGATCTTATCTCTCAGGTCAGTTGCTGCCTCGCTCAGTGTGATGGTGCTTATTGGGGCTTCGTACCCAAACTCTGGATGGGGAGTTGGTGTTAACTTCCCTCTGACCTTGCGTCCTGGCTCCCCCTTGCCGTAGCATTTGTGTTGTATCTCGTCAGTCTCAAGTTGTGAAAGCAGATTCTGCTTGTGGATGTTGGAACGCTGAGCTACTCGTTGTTTAGCAGTGAGTGTTGATTATGTTATGTTATTTCCCACATTCTCTGCATGTAACCTCTCTGACTAGAGTTACTGGAGTAGTAGCATTCCAACAGAGCCTTGTTCTCTTGTTCATTTATGTCTTGTGTGTGTGTGTGTATATATATATATATATATATATATATATATATATATATATATATATATATATATATATATATATATATATATATATATATATATATATATATATATACACACGCTCACCTGTCAGCGGTGAACAGACAGGTGATTGGATCTGAGTTCAGTGCTGATCAGAAACGTAACACACGACACTTCACTGCCCTCCTCTCCTCCTCCCCCGCCTCTTTTTTTCAAACACAGACTAAAGTTACACTTTTGACCTGGATAAACCAACACACACCAGAAGTGTTTTTGTGGCGTGATGGTGCGTGATCTGAGCCACAAACTGTCCCACTTCAGTACAGGAGTATTTCCCTCCTCTCACTGCGGCCGTGCTCTCGTTCACCAGGCTCAGTTCATCTGGAACGAGCCTAATGCAACAGTGACCGAGCTAAAGCAACATGAGACCAAAAAGAAACATTGCTAAATGGACAAATCTGCTTCAAATCATCACCAGACAGCAATTTAGACAAAACAAAAGTTATATACACAAAACAAAAGTTATGTGCAGTCTATGCAAGGATGAGTTCAGTTACCACTGGAGTTACACAATTCATAGTATTTACACTGTTGTGAACCACAACAATTGTTATTAATTGAAGAATTAAACTTATTTTTGTCAAAGTTCTAAAAGAGATTACTCATGCTTTTTTAGGTAAGTTTTGTGTATTTGTTGGTTGTACCTTATTTAGGCAAACTTTGTCTGAGTTACAGCTCTCAAAGAGACTATTACTTTATTTTCTTTGCAAGTTTTGTTTGCATTGCACAAGTTTACAGGAAAGTATGTGAAGGTTCTTTCAAAATAAATGTTCTAAATTTACAATTTTGTGTTTGTACGTGAATTCATAATATGATATATATATATATATATATATATATATATATATATATATATATATATATATATATATATATATATATATATTTATTATTATTATTATTATTATGAATTATAGCATTATAGCAATGCTTGGGGTTTTCAAACCAATGTCAGCCTCTGGAGTTTGCGGTGGGTTATGGGCAGTGGTTAGGTCTGTAACAGGAGTTCTCCCAGGAGCTGCTCACTAAGATAACGTTAGCACTGGGCAGGTCGTCCTGATGTCTCTCTTTAATCCTCTCCTCTTCCCTGCACAGTTTCAGCTTGGAGCTGCAGACCACGGTCCGGGAACTCGCCCCCCAGTGCCTCCTGAACTTCCTGGTCTCGGAGGACGGCAGCGGGAAGGGAGCGGCGATGGTGACGGCCGTGGCTCAGAGGATCGCCGCTCAGGCGCACCTCATCGAAGACAGCGACGAGGAGGAGGACGGAGACGAGCAGACTCACAATTAATAATAATCCTGTGTACATGATGTCAGACCCAATCCCTGAGACCGGACTTACACGGACTCCCAAAACCACGTCCTCTCCTCTTTGGCTTGTCCCGTCTGCCTCGGCCTCTCGGTGTGCAGGGATCTTTCTGTGAAAGGTTAACACCAGAGTTAAGAAATTAAGAAAATACCTGGTTTTTGAAATATCTTTAATGAACAATAAAAGAATAATATACTGCATGTATAGATTATTATCATTATAGTTGATTAGGAGTGTTATTGCAGAAATATATATATATATATATATATTTTCAAAATATGCACAAAGAAGCAATATTTTTTAGTTCTTTCTTGGTAACGTCTGATGTCATTTCCTCCAAACCCAGCATTTTGTTTTGTCATTTTGTTTTTTATTTAAAGGGCACAATAAGAAAAAACAAGAAATAAAAATCTGTCTTCCTCTCTCACTGTAAAACCACAAGCTTTTTATTTAACTTACCGCTACTGTAATTATACACAACAACCACCAGATGACGCCAAACAAGCACAAGTACGTCAATTCTATTTATTCCAGACAAACAATTGCTGACCTTGAAAAATGTATTTATAAAACGTAATACAAAACAAACAAACATTAAAAAAAACACATAATCAAACATTTGGTAGCAACCCGTTTTCTTTATTTTATTTTTATTTTTTTTATCAAGATTTATTCAGGGTGATTTTGGCCATTTTGACTTCGATGCCTTTTTCTAATCACAAAGGATTTGATAATCTGGGACACATTTATGAACAGCATTTTAACATTAAAATTAATTGAGATTTTTATAAATAAATATAAGAGATAAATATTACTCTTTTCAAGTTTATAAAGTTCTGTTCTGCGCGGTGGGGGAGCTGGGATTTTTTGTAAACTATTACTTTAATTATGATACCTTAAGTTCACTGTGGCAATGGTATGTATGAAGAACAGCCTGAGTGCGACCTCTAGTGGCCAACATGACTTATAACAATGAAAGCTATAACTGTAAATGCTCAGTAACACTGTCATTGTCACTGGAAAAAAATGATGGAAACAATTAAAATTACTTTAAAAAATAGTCAACAATTTGCACAAACTTTTTCTTCTAAAATGTAGCACAAATATATCAAGGAATATGTAACTGTACTATGCAAAAAGTAAGTTGTTATTAAATAAAAAAATTATATAAGGTCTATTTGATATTTTCATGAAGACAAAAAATATGACAGAAATACTGCAAAGTTCTTATGTGTATTTATCATCTATATCAAACAATAATACACAATATTTTACTGTTCAGCTGCAAACAAATCAAGGAAACACTGCACAGTCATTAGTCATAGTAAGACACGGCCAATGTTTTAACTGGCAAACTTTCTCTTTGTTCCTCCTTATTTTTCTCAATTGTACAGCGATGGGACCATAGATAAAAAAAAAAAAACACCAATAGAGGAGAGAGAAAAAAACAACATGGTGCCATAACAGAAACCAGCAAAACACACACAGTAAACTCCAAAGTCCTTCAGACGAGCGATGTACCAGAGAGAAACGTCAGGGCAGTTTCACCCTGAGGACAGCACCTGCTCTCTGTGGTTGTTCAGCCTCACCAACGACCAACGAACCAACGACCAACGAACCAACGACCAACAAACCAACGAACCAACGAACCAACGAACCAACGACCAACGAACCAACCGACCAACGAACCAACGAACCAACGAACCAACGACCAACGAACCAACGACCAACGAACCAACGACCAACGAACCAACGAACCAACGACCAACGACCAACAAACCAACGACCAACGAACCAACGAACCAACGACCAACGAACCAACGAACCAACGAACCAACGACCAACGAACCAACGAACCAACGACCAACGACCAACGACCAACGAACCAACGACCAACGAACCAACGAACCAACGAACCAACGAACCAACGACCAACGAACCAACGAACCAACAAACCAACGACCAACGACCAACGAACCAACGACCAACGACCAACGAACCAACGACCAACGAACCAACGACCAACGAACCAACGAACCAACGACCAACGACCAACGAACCAACGACCAACGAACCAACGAACCAACGACCAACGAACCAACGAACCAACGAACCAACGACCAACGAACCAACGAACCAACGAACCAACGACCAACGAACCAACCGACCAACGAACCAACGAACCAACGAACCAACGACCAACGAACCAACGAACCAACGACCAACGACCAACGACCAACGAACCAACGAACCAACGACCAACGACCAACGAACCAACGACCAACGAACCAACGAACCAACGACCAACGAACCAACGAACCAACGAACCAACGAACCAACGAACCAACGACCAACGAACCAACGAACCAACGAACCAACGACCAACGAACCAACGACCAACGAACCAACGAACCAACGACCAACGAACCAACGACCAACGAACCAACGACCAACGAACCAACGACCAACGAACCAACGAACCAACGAACCAACGAACCAACGACCAACGAACCAACGACCAACGGACCAACGAACCAACGACCAACGAACCAACGAACCAACGAACCAACGAACCAACGAACCAACGACCAACGACCAACGAACCAACGACCAACGAACCAACGAACCAACGAGCCAACGACCAACAAACCAACGAACCAACGACCAACGACCAACGAACCAACGACCAACGAACCAACGACCAACGAACCAACGACCAACGAACCAACGACCAACGAAAGCACAAGGACAAACTTCATAATAAAGCTCTGTCTCTCCATGGATCCAGAGACTTAAAGCCTGGCGACACCAAAAGCTTCCTCCTCACCAACACGGCTTCATACTCAGACACTGACCTGACACTGGGGTCAGCACAAGAACACGGTGCATGAATAAAATAAAAATAAATAAATAAATAAATAAATAAACTTGTTACCTGTGAACACCGCTGGTTGTTGTTGGATACGTGCTGCACACGCAATGCACTCAGTGGTAATTAGGTGCTAAATATGCAGGTGTATATTTTGACATCAGTAGATTTAATGCTACACTTTTATCAATATTTATGGTCTACTGGGTAAAATTTGAGACACATCAGTCAAAAAAGTATTTTTTGTTTAGTGGACAAGATTCAAAAATCACTCTTGCTTTGTTTTCAAAAAAGTTACCTTTACTTGTTCTGGCAACATTTGTTGATCTTTTCTATCCTGGGAATGTACCATCCAGGCTTGGACTGTTTTAATTTCTTTTTGAGGTTTTTCTATTACCTGTTGCAAAAGCTCTGTGCAAAGCAATCTCTTCAAAAGCCTTGAAAAGCAAATATTTATTTTGAGGCTTCATGTACATGGTCAGGAGTACAGGCAATTTTCCAATGATTACTTTTCTTCATTGTCATTGGTAACCTTAACAGTCTTTGTAATAAACATGCAACAGATTCCAAATAAAAAATAAATAAATAAATAAAAAGAACACGGTGTATGAGGTGAAGCAGTGAGAATTTTATCCTGGCATCAGTGGATGTATAATTAGCAAAAGCTTCACAAAAAGCAAAACGCAAAAGCTAAATGTTTCACAAAACTATCTCCTTCATCCCTGTGAGACAGTGACATTGTTGCCAGCTGATCCTTCAGGGTCCTGTTGCGGCGCTCGACCCCGTCCCATCTGACTGTGGGTTATTTCTGGCTGGTTACCCTCAGACATAAGAAGTAGGGCATTTAACAGTGTCCTCTGTTTTTGTATCCATTAGTAAGGGGCCCTCCGGTGGAAAAGCTGGTGTTGGGGTCATAACCCCAGCTACTGGGAGTTTCCCTGATGGTCACCATCCATGGTCGAATGTTGTTGCAGAAAACGCACTCCACACCTCCAAGACCCATCCTTGTGGTGAACCCGTCATCCAGGGCTCAGACTCCTGCGGGGCTTAGGTGCAGGGCATGGACCTGCAGCTGCCTGGGAGCTGGGAGCAGTGTCGCTGGTCGGTGGAGAAAACCCTCCCAGGACTGACATCCAGTTTCACCACAGGTGCACCCACAAGGTCCACTGACTTTTTTTTGAAATGTCTGAATGGTTTTGCCCCACTGTACCTCTCTGAGCTCCTGCACCACTCACTCCTTTACGGTCACTCAGGTCGGCCGACCAGCACCTCCTGACTGTGCCTAAAACTAACCGTAAGCTTAGAGGGGACAGAGCTTTTGCAGTGGCAGCACCAAGACTGGAACGAGCTGCTTTTGCACGTTAGACTTCCTCTGTACCTGTTTTTAAATCTGTTCTTAAAACCCATTTGTTCTCATTGGCCTTTGACACAGTTTGAGATGTTGACATTATTTATCTGATTATTTATCTGATTGTATTTATTACCTTTTTATGCTTTTATGGATTTGTATATATATTTTTAAGTTTGATTTTATATTTTATCTTGTGCAGCACTTTGGTCGACTTAGTTGTTTGTAAAGTGCTTTATAAATAAAGTTGCAGTTGCACTGACAGCAGAACGGAAGCCCTTGTCACATCCATCCATGTCCTTTCTCAGTCTCTGATTCTCCTCATCCATCTCCTCCATCTCGTTTCTCCTCACACCACAGGCCTCTGTCAGCGCTCTGTGGACAACACAGCACACACAGAGCTGTTATTAGACTGCACATGGAGCTACTCAGTCTCTTTGGAGGGCACCTCTTGTGTTCTCGCCCTGTTCCGTTAGAGTCAAGGCCTTCTTAAGATCTGTAGAGCCCTGCTCCAAACGCTTGGCCTTTAACCAGGAAGAAACCTACAGAACTTCTCCTCTCTTTGAGCTACAGGCTCACAGTCTGGAAAAGCCTCCACTTCCAGGTGACTCACATCAGCTGTGGAGACTTCCAGGTTCTCTCCGGCAGCGCGGGGACAGGTTTGCTCTGGAGCAGGGGTGTCAAACTCAATCGGAGCTGGGGCCAAAATTAGAAAACCAGTCTTGGTCGTGGGCCGAATAAGAGAATTGTATAAATAATAAAGCCAGCCTACTGTATTTTTGTTCTCAGTTAGGCTACAATAGGTCTTTTAACATAGAATAATACTTCCCCACAGAACTACAGGTGAAGATTTGTGGTTTTAACAGGCTTTGTAGTTTTGTTTTAAATCAGAACTTGGAACTCAACAAATAACAACAAATAGGCCACAGACTACTGACTAACACTGGCCAATGATTTATGAAGTATTATTTACTGCCACAGTTACCTAACTCCTCATATAAGACAGGTGTTTTCATCAGGTCCACTCTGTTTTACTGTGACAGTGCACTACCAGCAGATAAATATTTAGGTGCATGTCATGCCCCTGATGTAAGCCCAGCACAACTTTAATCTGAGTCAGCTCCTACACACAAACACGTATTATAGACCTACTTTACTTTTATTGAGCAAACTACTGTCCACCTCTCTGTCCTCTGCAGGACACAGTGTGAGCAGGATGATACCTGTTTCTGGGCAGGTTTAGCTCGCTGTGTGTTAATGAGTGCATTAGAGCACAAGTAGCGACAGAGAGAAAGGAAAAAGAGCGACGGAGGGCAGTGCTGTGAATGAACTTAGACAACTCTCTGCTGATAACTTGGTTTTACTGACACAACTTGGTTTTCTGTTTTTAAAGACGTACGGTTTGTAAAGGAGATGTTCTTACACTGCTGTGCGGTTGGAGCGTGGTTTTATCACTGCTACATGAGCTCAACAAACAAAGTGTAGAGCGTTTACAGAGAGTCCCAGTGTTTAAGAAGCTCCTGCTCTCACAGACCCCTCTTTGCCCATTTCTTTTGTGGAAAGTTAACTGTCCTGTCGGAGAATCCTTCACTCTCTCTCTGCTCCTGCGGCTCGTTAAACGCCGCTCGCTAAAACAGCGGGGGAGGGGCAGTGCCGGCGCGCAGCGGCGCCGCTTCTGCAGTGCATTATGGGAGATGTAGTTCAAACAGATCGAGCACAATATATCGGCGTGCCATTATTAATATAAAATGGAAATGATCTCGCGGGCCAAAAGAAATTATCCTGCCCGCGGGCCAGAGTTTGACACCTGTGCTCTGGAGCGATCCATAAACTGCCCCCGAGTCTCTCCTTCACTGCAGAATAATCATGTTTCACTGTTTCAGGAAGGCTGTGCCATAAAAGAAAAGCCGACTCAAACGTGTGGGCAAAATCCTGATGAGTTCTTCACAGTTTTTACCGCCTCCCGCCGATGCTAGCACCATGACTCCCGGCTGCCTCGCCCAGCTGAGAAAACTTTGGCTCCCATCTCCGGCAAAGGGAGGAGGCAGATCCACTTTCACATTTTACTGAGCAAGGACAGCTTGAACAGGTTTTTCTCTTTGTCCCACAGGTGGACTTGTCCTGTAACGAGATGCAAGAACTTAGCCGCAGAGCTAAACTTATGCAGCGGGGGAAAAAGCACCAGAACAACATGACACAGTGACAGAGAAGTGTGTTACGTAATGTTTCTGTCTAAAACCTGTTCTAATAATCAGAGAAATGAGCTGACGGCAGCTTTAACGCTGAAATACGGTGGCCCTGAGGTGCAATGTCAAATTAGTTTTGTTGAGTTTTTAAAAAATCTTGCCTAAAAAAAGAAATGCATCCATCAAAAAACAAAACAAACAAAAAACAACAACAAATAAATACAATTAAATCAACAAAATGTTTTTTATCCACTAAAAAAAATAAACGCAGAGGAAGATTGTTTTTTAAATCTGCCACCTCTAAAAAGAAACCCACCTCTAAAAATTACAGTCTATTAAAGCATGTGTTAAATTTTATAAAACAAACACAGAAAAAAAAAAAAAAAAAAAAACACTGATTCATCAAAATGAACTAAAAATTAAAAACACATCAAAATAAAAAAGCATGTCACAAAATTAAAAAAATTATTTTGATGAAGGATTTTTATTTTTATTTTATTTTAATTTTTTTTAAATATGGCTTTATTTTAATGGATTCTTTTAATTTTTTGAAGTGGTTTTCTTTTTTGAGGCGACATATTTAAAAAATCTACCTCTGTTTTTATTTTTCTAGTGGACAAAAAACATTTAGGGCCACCGTACTGAAATGATCAGAACGAGTCCGGTGACGGTGTCTGGGCTTTAGAAACGCGCAGGAGCACTTCCTGGTTTCACGCAGAGCTGTGAGACCGAGCGTTTACAGCTCTGGAGAAGGACAGCGCCTCAGCATACAGGATTACTCAAACACGTGTGACATAAAACTTTAGGGGAGACCGAGGATGGCTGTAACACTTAGAATGTACTTAGAACTTTGAATTTGAGCCACGGTTTTCAAATTTTGACACAAAATTCCCAGATTTGTTGGCTACAAATGGGAGCAAAAACATCCCAGAGTTTGTGAGTTAGAGTCAAACACACAGTGGTCCTGTGGCGGGAGCTGTAACCCACGCTGGGGAGAGCTGTAACTGTCAGGAAAAGAACCAAAAACAGAGGCCACACCACACTGTTACAGTAATTTACCAGTTTAACTTAAAAATGTAAGTACAATTTCTGCCTTAAAAAAGTAAATTATTTAAACTCAGTGAAAAGTGTTGATTGAAATAATAAAGTTAAGTTGTGGATGAGAGAATCAGAGACCATGAGTGACAAAAATAGGAGATGCAGTCTTTTTATGGAACAGAATGGAGGGCGCTCTGAGCCATCAGCGCTGTTTTCTTTAAGGATATAACTGTAACTAAATAACACATTTTACCTAGAGAAGCATATTATACTTTTGTAAGTATTACAGTTCAACTTCAGTGTTCACTAAAGTGACTCAGAAGTTTTCAACACTGCCCAGTGCAGTTTGGGACTGAGCAGTTTGTTTTATTACTGTGTTTTCTTTAATACCTCAGGTCATGTGTGGCACTGTTCCCCTGGGTCATGGTGCCTGGGTTCAGTTTTACCTAAAACTTTAACACCAAAGTAAATTTATTACTAAATACATAAGGACAATATTTTTGTCTCTGATTCTCTCATCCACAACTTAACTTTATTATTTCAATCAACACTTTTCACTAAGTTTAATGACTAACATTTTTAAGGCAGATATAGTATTTACATTTTTAAATTAAACTACCAAATTACTTGTAACAGTGAGTTTAAACATGATTTAAAATTCAAAAACTCATAATTGTTAGCGGAAGTAAATTATAGAATGAATTTACTACAACTTATTGGCTATATGACTTTTTACAGTGCACAGAATACGCTTCAGAACTGGCACTGGGAAAAAAGAAGAATCCAGAGCAGCGTCAGTGTCTCTGAGCCTGACACAGTTTAACTCAGGACTGGGGGAAGTGTAACTGAGTCTACTAACTAACTTTTCAAAGCCTAATCTTTCATGAACATTTAACTACACTGCACCTGTGTGAAGTGCACCCAGATCTGATGAACCTGGGATCTGTTTATCTGCATAAAAATGAACCCAGTGTGCATGTATTTGTGAGAATATGCTTTAGAAGAAATAAAATGTTCATAAATGAGCGTAAATGAGCCAATCCACTTTATTTCTACAGCACATTTTACAAACACAGACAGTTTCCAAAGTGCTGCACAAAATTATAAAACAATAAATGAATACATGTTCTATTTAACCTCAGTAGCTTCCACTAAAGCAATCAAAACTAGTAAGATCAAATAAGAGCAATACAATAAAAAAGCACATAAATAAATAAGTAAAATTAATAAAATAAATAAAAAAAGACACAGGACCACACAACTCAGGCCGAGTTGACAGCCAGAGAATAAAAGTGGGTCTTCAGAGCGTTAGTCGTCTCTGGAGCTCAGTTGTTTTTATAAAACATCTTTTCCACTGCCTGCTGTACAATGATACAAATAAATCAATCAAGTTTTATTTATATTTTTAGTAAGGGATGGTTCCAGCGCTCCTCACCTCTGTCTGCAGATGTTTGCTGCTCGGTGTCAGTGAAGTGGTTTGAAAGAAGCAGAGAGAAAATGCATCATATTTTACCTGAGAAGCTGCTGGTTCCTCTGCGGTCAGAGCTGGAACTGTGTCTGCAGCTACACAAACATTAGTTTTGGTCAAAAAATGACTTTATCTCCAAAAAAAAAAAATTTTCTCAATGAAATCTAAATGTTCCTGTTTCCAGCCTTGAACATCTCCAGATGAGATCAGAGCTAAAACTGACCCTCAGCCCAGGTCTGTTCTCTGATTGGTGGATTTGTCCTGTCTCCACTTCCTGATCCTAAAATCACAGCTGGTTCTTTTCCTTATCACAAATACTTTTGATCTGCTTTATTTCCAATATTTCCCCCCTGATATAAAAGTGCACGTGAGCGTCCCTCCAAAATAAGAGCGCCGTCGAGCATCAAAGAAGAACAAGTTTGAACAAAGCAGTGCACGACTCAAAGGTAAGACCCTGGACTTTACTTTTCAATTCAGTCCTGGTCCGCAGTCCTGGTTCATCATCGCGGTCCTGGTTCATCATTGCGGTCCTGGTTCATCATGGTCCTGGTTCATCATGGTCCTGGTTCATCATGGTCCTGGTTCATCATCACGGTCCTGGTTCATCACGGTCCTGGTTCATCATCGCGGTCCTGGTTCATCACGGTCCTGGTTCATCACGGTCCTGGTTCATCATGGTCCTGGTTCATCATCACGGTCCTGGTTCATCATGGTCCTGGTTCATCACGGTCCTGGTTCATCACGGTCCTGGTTCATCATCGCGGTCCTGGTTCATCATGGTCCTGGTTCATCACGGTCCTGGTTCATCCCGGTCCTGCTTCATCACGGTCCTGGTTCATCACGGTCCTGGTTCATCATCACGGTCCTGGTTCATCATCACGGTCCTGGTTCATCATCGCGGTCCTGGTTCATCATTGCGGTCCTGGTTCATCATGGTCCTGGTTCATCACAGTCCTGGTTCATCATCGCGGTCCTGGTTCATCATCACGGTCCTGGTTCATCACGGTCCTGGTTCATCATCACGGTCCTGGTTCATCACGGTCCTGGTTCATCATCACGGTCCTGGTTCATCACGGTCCTGGTTCATCATCACGGTCCTGGTTCATCACGGTCCTGGTTCATCATCACGGTCCTGGTTCATCACGGTCCTGGTTCATCATCACGGTCCTGGTTCATCACGGTCCTGGTTCATCATCACGGTCCTGGTTCATCACGGTCCTGGTTCATCATCACGGTCCTGGTTCATCACGGTCCTGGTTCATCATCACGGTCCTGGTTCATCATCACGGTCCTGGTTCATCACGGTCCTGGTTCATCACGGTCCTGGTTCATCATCACGGTCCTGGTTCATCACGGTCCTGGTTCATCATCACGGTCCTGGTTCATCATCACGGTCCTGGTTCATCATCACGGTCCTGGTTCATCACGGTCCTGGTTCATCATCACGGTCCTGGTTCATCATCACAGTCCTGGTTCATCACGGTCCTGGTTCACAGTCCTGGTCCACAGTCCTGGTTCATCATCGCGGTCCTGGTCCACAGTCCTGGTTCATCACGGTCCTGGTTCATCGCGATCCTGGTCCACAGTCCTTTTTTGTCCGGATCATAATCAGTCCATCAGTTCTGGAGCTCAGCGTCGCTGGCGTACGTCCGGTTGATGGAGTGACTTTGCTTCGTGGTCAGTCCAGTAACAGTTCACCAGTCTGACCCCCGATGGTGTCCAGTCTCCTCCACTGGGCTGAGACGTCCCGGGACAGTCCTCGGTCCGGGCCGAGACGTCCCGGGACAGTCCTCGGTCCGGGCCGAGACGTCCCGGGACAGTCCTCGGTCCGGGCCGAGACGTCCCGGGACAGTCCTCGGTCCGGGCCGAGACGTCCCGGGACAGTCCTCGGTCCGGGCCGAGACGTCCCGGGACAGTCCTCGGTCCGGGCCGAGACGTCCCGGGACAGTCCTCGGTCCGGGCCGAGACGTCCCGGGACAGTCCACAGTCTGTGCCACTCTCTGATGTAATACTTTCAGTCGCTCACATCCCTGAAGCAGCCTTTCATCTCCCCAGACAGCGCTGGGTGAATTTGCTGGCAGCTGTCTTACAAATCTTCCATAGGTCAGAGCAGTCCCAGAGCCAAAACAGGAACCCTGCTATCAAAAATTCCAAATATGAATAAATCCACATCCTCCACGGACCGGACTTCCAGGCACACGACCTGCGGCTGGTCCAGGCGTCACTGCAGAGAACGTCCGGTCCGGGCAGGTTCCCCCGGTGCACCTCTCTTAGGGAGAAAATGTTGTCAACAGCACTGAGTGAGCAGTTCCATCTGAGTATTCTCAGCAGCGCAGCAAAGCAGGGGTCAAAAAGAAAAAGTCTGACAGACAAAAAAAAAGAAAAAAAGGAGCAAGCGCTGGACGGAGCGGGAGCAGTGAGAAGACGTCTGCACTGTGCAGAAGCAGGAAGTAGAAGCCTTCAGTGTTGAATGTTTTCAGTGTAACACAGAACAGACAGACTTTATAATGACACAAGTCTTTTACTGGAATATTTGTTTTTTTAATGGCATAAAAAGGGACGCTTTAACATTGCATTATTTTTTATATTTTATTTTGCAGATAAAACTACTGTTGGCCAATGTGACCAAAAATTATATCATGGTATTTTCCAAAGTATAATTTGTTCTTCTCTGTCATAAGTTCAGAAACAAATGTGTTTAGATTTATCTGGAAGCTTGTGTTTTGTGTTGTCTTAGCAAGTAAACAATTTATCTGCAATATAAATGAAACAACAGCGCAGTGCTTCCTCCTGGACGTGTGTTTAAATCCAGAATCTCCACAACACAGAGATGATGTTTAAGACACTTTTAGGAAAAGTCATGGACTATCAGACAGACTTTTTTTCCCCAAACAATGTTGTATGTATTTTGTTTATTAACAGGCGAGAGGGGTCCAAATGACCTCTCGGCTGTTTAAGTTAGAATAATCCTTGTTTACTGTGAATGTTTTAAGGTCAGAGAAACTGGAAATATTGAAAGTGGACATTTCATTTTGAGCATTTCAGATGATGATACAGGGAAAATAAAATTGTGCGAGAATAATATATTTTATCTATAGATTATTATGGGATTGTTATTGAGTAATATGTACATTATTATGAACATAAAAACTATGCAACTTAAAGAATTTTTTTTTTCTTAAATATAATGTACAGATGACTTGGTAACATCTGATGGTACTTTCCCCAAATGCATCATTTTATTTTATTATTGTTGTTTTGTCTTTTACTCAAATGATGCAATAAAAAAACAGTAAATAAACGCATGTCTTCCTCTCGTATGACCACGTGCTTTTTATTTAATTTGCTCATCAATAATTACATTTTATTAAAATATATTCTGCTGTTTGCTGAAATAGTGTTGGATTCCTTTGCATTACTATTTCAGGTTTTATAATTTAAAATAATATGTGGAAAACCTGGAAAACATTTGGATTCTGTCGAGCATAAAACGGCTCTTTAGCACGACTGTTAGCGACATAATGCTAACAGATAGATTTGTGAGCTGATGCTTCATAGTGACGGAGGTTTGAGGCTGAAATTATTTAGATTTAGATATTAGAAACGCGCAGGAGCACTTCCTGGTTTCACTGTGTCTATGTAGAGCCATGAGACCGAGCGTTTTCAGCTCTGGAGAAGGGCAGCGCCTCAGCATACAGGATTACTCAGACAGAATACTACTGCAGCTCTGTTTTTGAGGAGGAGAGGACGTTAGAACATGGGCAAAGAGAGGAAAAGTCCTTTTGGCAGAATAAGGGACCTTTAAATAAATAAATACATTGTCAGATAGGGCCAAAGATACTAACTCCAGCCACAAGGGGTCAGTAAACAGATAATTATGTTTCCTTTACCGTTATGAGCTACAAGGGCTTCGTGGCTCAGTGAAACTTGAACCAAAAGGTCTGAGTCCAGGTCTGGGCTCTGTTTCTCTACCACTGCGAGATAGGGCCAGAGTCTTAACGCTAACAGCAGTAGTGAAAATAAAAAATAACTGCACACAGACCAGTCAGAATATCCATACTGTTTTATTTGTGCGTCACAGAACAGCTTTTAAATATGAACACGGCGAACACTTCAGGACAAACTCAGTGCTATCTCTGCAGTTATTATATTTTCTAAACACTTTTTCTTACAAATGTCCACTTTTATTATGTCCATTTTTCAGGATTAACCATGAAATCGTCCACTAAAACCGCACCTCTGTGCTCAGTCCAGGTGTCCTTTAGTGGGACAAGTTAGAAATACATTTCCTGTATCCAGATATCGTCCAAAACAGCGGCTTCGAAAGGCAGTTCTCAGGTTTTGTTTTTTGTTTGATTTTTTTGCAGCCATTGTCCAAATGCTTTAAACGGTATCAACATTCAGTTACAGCAGTCCCACTCTGGAGATCTGAGGCCGAGAAAATTTTCATCTTTAGACGGAGACATTCACTTAGGATTCAGTCGAACGTTAGATCAGCAGCAGGTGAACATTTTCTCCT
Organism: Bostrychus sinensis; assembly: GCA_020698575.1. Lineage (NCBI taxonomy): Eukaryota > Metazoa > Chordata > Actinopteri > Gobiiformes > Eleotridae > Bostrychus > Bostrychus sinensis. Next base: position 396,365 of record CM036244.1, on the reverse strand, counting down.
CACAGTCAATGTTAGAAACAAAAAAGAGAGCTTTGAGTTTGACAAAAGGGCCAACAAACAAACCAAGCAGCACTGCTGGACTTTAACCAAGTAAAAGTACTTAGTTACTTTGCTTAAGTATAATTTTCATGTATCTGTACTTTACTTGAGTAAATTTTACAAGGATTACTTTTACTTTTACTCCATTTCTGAGTTGGTTTGAAGTACAAAGTATTTTGAGTTTGGTTTAACATCATTAGTTTTTACCGTGTCCTCAGTGTAGTTACAGTACTTCAGTATAACAGAGGCAGTACTTCAGTATAACAGAGGCAGTACTTCAGTATAACAGTACTTCAGTATAACAGATGCAGTAAAGTAGTACTCTTCAGAAAAACCTCACAGATTCAGTTTAAACTTTAGTGTTCAGCACAGTTTTTCAGTAAAATCCCTCACAGATTCATCAGTTCTTGAATCAGTGAGAAATACTTTTACTTTTTTACACAAGTACATTTGAAAGTGGGTACTTTTACTGAAGTAGAAATGTTCACGTGATGCTTTTACTTTTACTTAAGTAAAGAAATTGAACACTTCTTCCAGCACTGGTTCCCAGTAGAGCTGCTCGATTAGGGAAACATTTATAATCATGATTATTTAAAACATTTATTCACGTACGACATTTTAGACAAGACATGGATTCACTTTTTTCATTTTTACCCCTAAACAGTGGAACAGCGTTAGCTTTGTGTTTGTCACTCAGAGTGCAATTTAATTCAATATTTTTTCTTGATTATATAGATTTTGTTATCATTGGGAGACAAAATCATAATCACAATTAAAATTCCATTAATTGTGCAGCCCTACAGTTCCAGGTCTGCAGTGGTGGAATGTAACCAAGTGAAAATACTGCCTTTGTGTTGTACTTCAGAACATTTTACAAGAAATCATTTTTACTCCACACAAACCAAACATCTGTACTTTGGTTTGTGTTATCTTGTTTTGTTTTTGTTTTGTTTTTTGCTGTGGCCTCAGGTGTAACTTTCTTCTATTCCACTGAATTTTTAATTTCACGAGTATAATCAGCACAGTTCCTCACAATAATCCCTCTGTAATCTGTAATCTGTAATCTGTAATCTGTTAGTGTCTGGAGCTGTGTTCTTCAAAACTTTCTTCTCTGTTTCTGTCTCATGTTTCTCTCCAGAGCGCCCCCTACATTTGGGAATAAAGCTGTATGACATCTCCATCTGCAACAAGAGGCCAGTTGTTTTCCCAAATAGTTCCAATCAAATAGTTCTCAGAAATTAGCCGCCCATGCTAGTAGCGCTACGCGTGCTTAGAAAAGTTGCGCTCGCAGCCTGAGATTAATGTTCTATCCCATTTATTTCTATAAGGGAGCAAAATAAAACTATTAATTTAGACGTTTTGTTGTTGTGATATTTAAAAAAAATGACTCTGAATTAATATGACCCAGATGTGAGTCAGGTCCAGTCGCTAAAGTAAACTTATTAAAGTAGGATTTGTGGAGATTGATGAATTAAATCTGAGCATACAATGGCAAACTGCTGAGGTCCGACACATTTCTGTACTTCTTATCCTTCTTAACATTGAAATTAAGACATTTAAATTATGTATCATTTAGCTTTTATGCTAATTATAAATGCTAATTGCAATGATAAAGTAAGTGGTTAAACGTTTGCACATTCGCTAATGTTTTGTACCCAGACCCTGACATCACTCACTGACTGGGAGTCAGTTTCCAAACCTGTCTTGGTTTTTCAAAATTTGTGATGTTTGGTGGCTAGCGCTAATTCTTCCATTAAAAATGTATTATTGTCTTTTTTAACTTCAGGTACTAGTCTTTGGTACGCTAACCTTCTGTTTACAAACACAAGCAGGGTCTATGTGGAAATGCTGTCCGCGTAGTTTTGTGAAGAATGAGAATTTAAATGAATCAAAGTTTTCATTATCTACATATTTAACTCAAATTTACAGACTCCAAAATGGTCGTTAGTGGCTTTATGAATCTCGTCTATATTCTGGATGTTTCTTTCTCTCAACGGCTCTGGGCTTGACTCTGGTTTTCTCCTCCACGTATCTGTACACCAGGGGGCGCTGCAGGGGCTTTATTCACCCTGCACCAACTTCTTTAGTCATCACAATGCTCTAAAACTGTTTCATTTAAGGTGAAAAAGCGTTATTGTCCTGTTTTAAGTGCATTAAAGTGAGTTCTAAAGTGAGCGAGAGAAACATCACCGGAGTAAATCTGTTTGCAGGACTAAGTATTTAAATCTATGGATAAAGTGTTTACAATATTCTGTACATTATAAATCCCTTTTGATATGAACTACCTTTGTATTTTCTTGTTAGTTTTGCTCTGAAAATGTCTCCGTACATTCAGTTTGGTCTTAGTTTCGAATATAGGCTGTTGATAGAGTGTCCACCTCAAAAACATAGTAAAAGTGGGACAGTGGTAAAGACAGGGACTCGGACTTATTGGACTTGTTGGAGAAAAAAAAAAGGTGGAACTTCTTTTCTCTCAGGCTGCATTTTCTCCTGAAGAGGCCATCTATTCCACCCAACACTTATTCTACATTTTACACAAGAAATACTTGTTCTTAACATGAATCTCACTTTTAATAGATGTCTACTGAGCACCAATGAAAAAGTGGGACGGGGGGAGAAACAACTCCTGGCTGCAGGACAATCAAAAGTGGGACAGGTCATTCGAGCTGTTGACTCACTAATAATGTACAGGTTTTGGTAAAGTTGGTCATTTTATACTAAATGATTGATTTTAAAACGTGTTGTTAAAAATAGTGCGGAGACTATTAACATTCATTACTTTAAAAATCAGATTCATTCATTAAATAATTCATACACAATAATTTAAAAGATTTGTCACTTGGGAGGATTCATAAAAAGTTTGTAATAATAATGTTTGAGTGGCCATTTTGTCAGCGCAACTCCGAGATGTCCATTGTCTGCTGCTGGACTGAAATGCTAACTCCAACCACAAGGGGTCAGTGAAGGAACAAATGATTAGTTTCAGTCGATTCTTTACCATTGTGACATGAACACATCTCTGGATTGAGTCCAGGTCTGGGTGTTGTCTTGTTTTCTTCTTTCTTGGTTACATGAATGTTAAAAAAATAAAATAAATAAATGGCCGTATAAAAAAACTAAACTCTCTCGAGTCTCGTCACTCGTCGTCTTCGTAATCATCGTCTTTTATTTCCAGATACTCCAGACTTTCTGGATCCGATCTGAGTTCTCCTTGTTCCACTAAATCCTCTTCGATATCCGCCATGTCGCCTTCTTCCTCTTCCTCCTCCTCCTCTTCTTCGTCCTCGTCGTACGAAGAAATAGGTGAGTAGTGCGGCAGCTCGAACACGTGCGGGCTGCTGCAGGACCTCTCCGATCCACTAGGGGCCACCGTGATGGGGATGGAGAAGGCGGCAGAGGCGTAGCCCTCAGCGGTGCCGGCGGGGTTCGGAGCGGTGTTGGCGGCGACGATGGCGGTGCCGTTTTTGTTGATGTTGTTGTTGTTTTGGGCGGAAGTGGTGGGAATGACGGCCATCCCGAGTCCGTAGGTGAGCCCCCTGGTGTCCGGAGGCTGGAACTCGCGGATCTCGCCTGGCTCCAGGGGATTGGGGCCGCACGGGTCGTGGTCGGTGCAGCAGAGTTTCCCGTCCAGTTTGGATTTGAACAGGAGGCCCTCGCGGTGCTGGTCGCAGAAGGAGCTGGGGCACATCTCGCAGAAAGACTTGGCCTCTTTACCGCAGACGTCGCACTGGTGCCACGGACACTCCCAGCGACCTGAGGACCACAAAGTCTGGTTAACTTCACATCTTTGTCACAGACTGGTTACTAGAGCTGAGTATTGCTATTTTAGTTTGGATCCCAGTACCTAAACAGAAACCTAGTCTATGATACCGTTACCTGAGCCATTCTGTTTCCAATTCTGCTATTTAACGTTACTTCTAATTATTCTGCTTTAAATCATCTGCTGTAACCATAAATGTCACAAAACTATGTGGCAACACTAGTGTTGTAGTGCCTGAGACCGGTCTCAGATCTTTTTTTACAATCCTGATCTTGTCTCAGTCTTGGCTGCAGTTTTACTCAGCCTTAGTCTTGGTCTAGAAATTGACCTCTGCATCTTTTGGTGAGTGTGTGGTGTGTTCACTGACCTGCTGGCCTGTTGGTGAGTGTGTGGTGTGTTCACTGACCTACTGGCCTGTTGGTGAGTGTGTGGTGTGTTCACTGATCTGTGGGCCTGTTGGTGAGTGTGTGGTGTGTTCACTGACCTGCTGGCCTGTTGGTGAGTGTGTGGTGTGTTCACTGACCTGCTGGCCTGTTGGTGAGTGTGTGGTGTGTTCATTGATCTGTGGGCCTGTTGGTGAGTGTGTGGTGTGTTCACTGACCTACTGGCCTGTTGGTGAGTGTGTGGTGTGTTCACTGACCTGCTGGCCTGTTGGTGAGTGTGTGGTGTGTTCACTGACCTGCTGGCCTGTTGGTGAGTGTGTGGTGTGTTCACTGACCTGCTGGCCTCATGGTGAGTGTGTGATGCGTTCACTGACCTGTGGGCCTGTTGGTGAGTGTGTGGTGTGTTCACTGACCTGCTGGCCTCATGGTGAGTGTGTGGTGCGTTCACTGACCTGCGGGCCTCTTGGTGAGCTGCAGACAGTCAGCGTGGTAGACTTTGGGACATCCCGGTTTCTTGCAGGACACGAGCTGCCCCGCGTCGCCGCAGCTGAAGCACTCGTCCTCTCGTTCTTTCGTCACCACCGCTCGGCTCCGCCTCCGTCCTCGCCTCCGCAGCTTACGCCCTTTGTCTTCAGACGGAGGGTTGTTCTGAGGCAAGAAAGTGTCCGTGAATTCAAAATACATAGAAAGGACTACGGGCCTGAGCTACTGAGAAGGTGCAGGTAAAGAAAAGAGCGTCTGCTGTTTGTGGGCGGGCTGTGTGAGATTTACTGCAGCCTGTCAATCCTCTGCAGCAGCTCAAGAGATGGATGTGTGAGAAACTTGTTAGAGAACTCTGTGATAAACACGCTACGCTGTTTTCTGTAGACGTGATGCAGAATGTGAAGCGGCCCAGAGTGTGCGTCAGGGTGTGTGCGCCCCCTGGTGGAGAGGATCATTACAAATGGACTCTCATCACTTATGTGCAGAGTTTAACAACCACTTAAGCTGGGGACACACTCCAGGATTTTCTCAGTGGTTACAGATTCTGAAAAGACCAGGAGCTCACACTAACGACTGGTTTCAGCAGATTTAGTTCTGACGACTGAAAGACTGCGCCTCACACACTACAAGATCTGCTGAGGCCGTGACTGACGCCAAACAAACGCAGCAAACTCTCGCTGTGAGAACTAAATGGTAAACAAACATGGAGCTACCTGGGTCGCTGTTGCCGTTGTGTGTGCAGCTCTCTGTTTGGAAAAAAGGAAAAAGAAAAAACATCTTTGTATCCAGTTTGCACTTGGGTAGCGCTCAACTTTCTTCGTTGTTTGCCATCGTTGTTTATGTTTTTGTCTTCAAATTTCCGCTTATATTTTCCCGCCCCTTGCTGTTGCATCGTCTTCGTTCTCTGTGTCCCATCAGCTGTTTTTCATCGGCCGCTGGACTCCATGGTTTCCCAGTTGGATGTAAACGTCCCACACTACAGGAGTGCGTCCAGAGTCGGTGTTTGATTGCTTGTGACTGACGTCAGGCCAGGTTTTTGCACTGATTCGAGTCTTTGAACATCACACACTGACGGATTTCAGGGCGACTGCTGATTACGATTCCCTGCAGCAGTGTTGGTACAGATTCGGCACAACTGTGAATCGTTATAAAATCGGGCAAAAAAATCATGTCGTGTGTCCCCAGCTTTAGTCTTCACTGTAATGCTGCGTTCACACCAAACACGAATTGCGTGTCAAATTTTAGTATTAATATGCTTTTTTTTATTTCAAGGATTGAGAGCCAAAATAGGTAAACATAATATCAAATTATCTAAATAATAAGTAAAATGGTCTTGGTTTTCATATAGAGGTATGGTACATCTCAGTCTGACTTGTGTGTAACAGTGCAGTCTGCTGTACGCCACAGAGGGCTATGATCTTACAGATTCAGGTGTATACAGTAAAATAACTACACTAATCTTGGTTTCACGGTCTCATATGCAACATGTTTATGTTTTAAATTTACTTTCCCACAGTACGAGGGAGCTGCTGCCTTAAATCCTTTTACATTGCTCCACCCCTGTGTTGTGACTAAATAAAAATGTTTAAAAAGTCCAGTTTTAGTGGTAATTTAATTGATTTAGTCCCAGTTTAGCCTTGTTTTATTCCTGGTTTAGTCTGTGTTAAGTTTTGATTTTGTGGCTGTTTTGACTTGTAAATACAGGAACTTACATTTTTGTGAAATGTAGTGAATTTAACTTACTATGTTCCAAAAGTAGGCTCTATTTTCAAATATCGCAATAATATCGTTTTCAATTTTCAACATAGTTATCAAATATCGCATGTTTTCTCCATATCGTGCAGCTCTACTTTATATCTCATCTTTATGACTGCTGTCTTTATAAAAGTAGAAAAGCAGCTGCAGGCTGTAGTTCCAGGTCACACTGAAGTCCTCCATCATTGTTTTGATTGATCTCTGCTTCCTTCGTCCTCCCACGTCTCTTCAGGAACAAGATCCTGATTGGTTAATGCACCGCAAACATTTGCCAAAGTTCATATTTTTCAGCTGGAGTGTCTCGGCCCAGTTCAGTTTGCGTTGCGCCGTTTGTGCATCGGCATCCGATTCGCTTTATTAAAGCCCAATTTGAGAGACAGCAGATGAAAAATGTCTCTTTGTTGCCTTTGCTTTAAAATCCACACATTATTGTTGAATCTTATGTAAATGAGCCCTTTTAAACCATTAGATCTTATTTTCAACGCCCCATCTGAGCACAAACAGCAGCAGTCTTTCCTTTGCTAAAGTATTTGAACCTGCCTTATCAGTTTAGACTCAAGTAACCTGCATCAAGCTAACCCCTACTGCTTTGGAAAACGGATTTGTTTTTCTTGTAGACCGAACAAACAAAGCGGGATTTAAAGTGACTGTTCATTTCTCTGATTTGTTATATGTTTTGCAGCTTATTCTGTTACCTTTGGTGCTACGATACAAAAAAGATCAAATCTATGGCAAACCCACCTACTGCAATATGAATTAAAGTGTTTATATTCTGCTTTTATTCATATTTTAACCCAGACTTGGACTCCTCTAGAACAGCAGCAGGTTTTACAGCCTTTAAAAACATTATGTGACTAAAAGAGAACGTTTTTAATAAGAACTCTACTGGTGTCATAAAGAATCAGGCGAAGAGACCAGCAGAGGGCAGCAGAGAGCAGAGCTGTTCTGTTCCTTAAACTTTGTCTGATCCATTTTCCTCCCAAAGTAAAAATATCTGTGAGGAATCAGTGGAAACAAAGCTGTGCACCGTTTTTTGTGATAAATGACTGAGAGCAGGATGGATGTAGAGGGCTTGTTGTTGATTGGTCAGTGCTTCCTGGAGTGGGCGGGGCTTCATGGGAGAGAGAGGAGGAGCTTCGTGGAATCGAGCCTCAGAAACTCAGCGCCAGAGAATGCAGGATCACTCAAACAGAACACAACTCCAGGTCTGTTTTTGATGAAGGAACAACAGAGGAGGAGATTTGGAGAATAAAGACTCGGGAAGTTTTTACCTTTGGTCTGACTCCCAGGAAGCCGCTGCAGTTCGGAGCGCCACATTTACACACAGTCTTCCCGTTCCCCAGACACTCCAGGTTATAGTTGAAGGTCAGCTCAGTGCCTGGGAAGAAAACACAATATGGCTTTAGCACAGAGGGACTGTTATAAGGTGGCTGGTCCCTCAATCCCATTTTCACCCCTTCCCCTCGCCCTTCGCCTTCCCCTTACACTTTAAAACAGAGGGGTAAGGGCTGACAGGACAGCCCTACACCGCTGTATTAGGCGATACATCACTGAACAAACCATTTGCTCAGTTTATACTTTATATACTTTTTTTTTAAAACAAGCCTACATTAGCCTGAAGGGGGCGCATGTGAACAACAGGAGAACTGCAGGTGAATGTAAACATCACCTGTCTGTGCTCAGGTAAACATCACCTGTCTGTGTTCAGGTAAACATCACCTGTCTGTGCTCAGGTAAACATCACCTGTCTCTGCTCAGGTAAACATCACCTGTCTCTGTGCTCAGGTAAACATCACCTGTCTGTGTTCAGGTAAACATCACCTGTCTGTGTTCAGGTAAACATCACCTGTCTCTGTGCTCAGGTAAACATCACCTGTCTGTGTTCAGGTAAATATCACCTGTCTGTGTTCAGGTAAACATCACCTGTCTGTGCTCAGGTAAACATCACCTGTCTCTGTGCTCAGGTAAACATCACCTGTCTGTGTTCAGGTAAACATCACCTGTCTCTGTGCTCAGGTAAACATCACCTGTCTGTGCTCAGGTAAACATCACCTGTCTCTGTGCTCAGGTAAACATCACCTGTCTGTGCTCAGGTAAACATCACCTGTCTCTGTAAACACAGCTGCATGTGTCACATGACCGCTCTGCATCACATTAGTGGCATTAAAACAAGGTTATGGGAGTTTTATTGACAGCTTTTTGTGTTTGTTTTTTGACTGAAACATCATTATTTTATTTAAAAGGCCTCGCCCTCACTACTCGCACACTCAGCCTCTTCATTCTCATGTTGTGCTGTACTGGTGGATGTGGCTGTAGCACTGCTGCTGTCAAACACTTCTGTTATATTTTTACACTTGAACGCCTCACATGCAAGCGACTTAAGCTTCTTTTCTCTGACTTTCTCTGCTCCGCCCTTCTCCTTTCGTTTTATTAACCGTTTTTTATCCATTACGTAAACGCACGGCAGCCTCTGCTCACGCGCCACCGCCGTCTTCACGGCCGCCTGTCGGCTGCTTCTCGTAGGTTTGTTCGAGTGCCTGACTGCACTGAGTGGCTGCAGCTGTTCTGCTTTCTTCTTCTACTCTGCTGTTGCGCATCAGCGCGGCTGCGCCCTCTCTGGTCTGGTTGTGTATGTGTTTATGGAGTCTATGTAAAACGGCCCATCAGCCGTCTCAGCGACCGGCCGTTCTGTGATCCTCCAGAATGCACAGATGGCCAGTCCGCCCCTGCACGGACCACTAGGACTTTGCATAAACTCACACCAGGACTGTACAGAGCTGCTGTAGCAACTGATAATGGCCAATAATATAATCATTAAATGTAATAAAGCCAATAATGTAAAAGCGTGGCAGTAATGTAATAATTTTGGCAATTTTAAAGTAGAACTGAGTAACTTATTTATCTTATATAAACAGTTTCTGAGTCCGTGTTAAATGAGTTGTTGTGGGGTAAATGCAGCGTGCGGCAGCTCCCCCTGGTGTCTCTGGGCTGAAAGTGACACTTGCAACAGTGAGCGCCGTCGACCCGGAGTCACAGAAGTCTCGGGTCTCGCGAGAAAGTGGCACATCCCGGTTAGCAAAACAACAAGCTAGCGGTGGCTTTATTTCTCAGTTTTTGTCGTTCCAGAGCGGACAAATGGAAGAAAAAACTTTATAAAGATAAGCGGAGGGGAAAACGAAAGTAAAAACAAGCCAGGGGTCACATAGGAGTCAACTGGGCTTGTGAGTGTTTACGTTAGTGCTTTACTCTAAACTGTAGGGGGCGCTCTATAGAGGAAAATAAGGCAAAAAGAGCAAAGAAACGAGCAAATGTAATAAAGCCAATAATTTAAAAAGTCCTTTAAAAATGTAATAACTACAGCCTATAGTGTAATAACACATTAATAGGACTGCATTTCCTGGAAGCCTACAGTATTAAGATGATTTTGTACTACAAATATTTCTCAACGTTAGATCTTACAACCAGGAACAAGACCTAAGAACAAACTGCACTAAACCTGTAAAAATAAAAAATAAAAATCTCTTATTTTAAATATTACAAATATGCAGTCCTATTGAAGTATTTTTATTTTAAAAGCTGCAATTACTACATTTTCAATTTTTATTTTTAATAATCAATAATATAATAACCAGCCAATAAAGTAATAACTTATTACATTAATGGCAAAATGTTATTACATAGTAGGGCTGCACAATAAATCGCAAAATTATTGTTATCGCAATATCAGCAAGCGCAATATCCGTATCACAAGAATCTAAATATATCTGACAGAGATTTACACTGAAGAATCATTTTCCACCAGAGCCTTAAAAGAACATGTGTTGTGACTAAATAAAAATGTTTAAAAAGTCCAGTTTTAGTGGGAATTTAATTAATTTAGTCACAGCTTAGCCTTGTTTTATTCCTGGTTTAGTTTGGGTTAAGTTTGGATTTTGTCGCTGTTTTGACTTGTAAATACAGGAACTTACATTTTTGTGAAATGTAGTGAATTTAACTTACTATGTTCCAAAAGTAGGCTCTATTTTCAAATATGGCAATAATATCGTTATTGCAATTTTCAACATAGTTATCGAATATCACATGTTTTCTCCATATCCTGCAGCCCTATTACATAGTTGGCTCAAAAACATTATTACATGATTGGCAAGTAATTACGTTTTTAGCTTTATTACATTTAAAATTGCCATTATTACAGTATCGGTTGTTACAGGCGCTGCTTCCACAGTGTGAGAGCTACTGCTGTGGCCCAGAGTGTAGTAAACAGTAGTAAACAGTAGTAAACAGTGGTAAACAGTGGTAAACAGTGGTAAACAGTGGTAAACAGTAGTAAACAGTGGTAAACAGTGGTAAACAGTGGTAAACAGTAGTAAACAGTAGTAAACAGTGGTAAACAGTGGTAAACAATGGTGTGGGTGTGTTACCTGCCGGGACGTCCACCAGCGCGAACAGCCCGACCCTGGTGTCCCCGCTCACCGTCCACTTCTGCGTCTCACAGTTGGGCTGGCAGCTGTGGTTCATGAAGCGCGCCTCGTTCCCCTTCGGCCCGGCGTCGATGATCCGGTCCTGGAGCACAAACACGAGAACGTAAAGGTCCAGGTGCAGTCAGCGGAGGATTACAGCAGTAAGGAGTAGTACTAGTACTAGTAGTAGTAGTAGTAGTAGTCGTACCTTGTCCAGTGTGAGCATGTAGAAGTTGCCGATGTCGTTCTCCTGGGCGTGCCTGATCCTGGACCTGCACTCCTCCTCGTCGATCACCTCGCCCACGTACTCGCTCACGAACTGGCCCTGCACAGAGACGAGGTCAGAGCTGCCACTCTGTATCTGTGTTTTTAAATATTCTTTATTATCTTTCAGTAAACAAAAGCAGAACAACAAGGGAGGCATCGTGAACCAGTGAAAAGATAAAGATTTGCATTAAAAGAGATAAAAATGAATCGTGAAGCTGTTTTAAAACAGTGTCCCAAGTCCGAGGGTTATAACGGAGCAGAATCTCACTCGTTTGGTGCAAAACATCTTTACACTGATTTTCCTTAAGTTCTAGGGCTGTAACGATACGTTTTTGCAACGATACGATATGTATCAATTTGAAGTGTTTCAGTACGATTCAAGAACGATATTGGCTAATTTGGAACGACATGATTTGATACGATTCAACACCTTCATATCGATAATCGATACAGCAACTTTTTGCCAAAAATCATAAAAGTTTACTTTCAAATGTAGCACCGCGGCCGGGGTTGATTATGTCCAGCAGACAGAGAGTGAAGAAAAGTTTAATATAACATTTTATTTAATTAAAAACACAAAATTTATCTCCAAAAAGCCATATCTGGTTTTATTTTAACATACAAATTTCTAATTTTGATATTTCCGATATTATCGATCGATACTTCATGTGTATCGATATTCACTCCCTAGAAAATGATACGATTCGATACAAACATCGATACAGTTACTGTATCGTTACAGCCCTATTAGGTTCACTTTTTTGTTATTGATGTAAGATTTTAATTTGTAATAATACTAGGTATCGGTGCCCAGCCATCAGCAAAAACAGAGCCAGACGTTTGTGCCACAGGTGAGTGGTTCACTAAATAAACATTTAATTCTTAATATAATATTGACAGAGAGAGAAGACAGAGAGGAGACAGAGAGGAGACAGAGAGGAGACAGAGAGGAGACAGAGAGAGGAGACAGAGAGGAGACAGAGAGGAGACAGAGAGGAGACAGAGAGAGGAGACAGAGAGGAGACAGAGAGGAGACAGAAGAGGAGACAGAGAGAGGAGACAGAGAGGAGACAGAGAGGAGACAGAGAGGAGACAGAAGAGGAGACAGAGAGGAGACAGAGAGGAGACAGAGAGGAGACAGAGAGGAGACAGAAGAGGAGACAGAGAGGAGACAGAAGAGGAGACAGAGGAGGAGACAGAGAGAGGAGACAGAGAGGAGACAGAGGAGGAGAGAGAAGACAGAGAGAGGAGACAGAGAGAGGAGACAGAGGAGGAGACAGAGAGGAGACAGAGAGAGGAGACAGAGGAGGAGACAGAGAGAGGAGACAGAGGAGGAGAGAGAAGACAGAGAGAGGAGACAGAGAGAGGAGACAGAGAGGAGACAGAGAGAGGAGACAGAGGAGGAGAGAGAAGACAGAGAGAGGAGACAGAGAGAGGAGACAGAGGAGGAGACAGAGAGGAGACAGAGAGAGGAGACAGAGGAGGAGACAGAGAGAGGAGACAGAGGAGGAGAGAGAAGACAGAGAGAGGAGACAGAGAGAGGAGACAGAGAGGAGACAGAGAGAGGAGACAGAGGAGGAGACAGAGAGAGGAGACAGAGAGGAGACAGAGAGGAGACAGAGAGGAGACAGAAGAGGAGACAGAGGAGGAGACAGAGAGAGGAGACAGAGAGGAGACAGAGGAGGAGAGAGAAGACAGAGAGAGGAGACAGAGAGAGGAGACAGAGGAGGAGACAGAGAGGAGACAGAGAGAGGAGACAGAGGAGGAGACAGAGAGAGGAGACAGAGGAGGAGAGAGAAGACAGAGAGAGGAGACAGAGAGAGGAGACAGAGAGGAGACAGAGAGAGGAGACAGAGGAGGAGAGAGAAGACAGAGAGAGGAGACAGAGAGAGGAGACAGAGGAGGAGACAGAGAGGAGACAGAGAGAGGAGACAGAGGAGGAGACAGAGAGAGGAGACAGAGGAGGAGAGAGAAGACAGAGAGAGGAGACAGAGAGAGGAGACAGAGAGGAGACAGAGAGAGGAGACAGAGGAGGAGACAGAGAGAGGAGACAGAGGAAGAGACAGAGAGGAGACAGAGAGGAGACAGAGAGAGGGGACAGAGAGGAGACAGAGGAGGAGAGAGGAGACAGAGAGGAGACAGAGAGAGGAGACAGAGAGGAGACAGAGGAGGAGACAGAGAGAGGAGACAGAGGAGGAGACAGAGAGAGGAGACAGAGAGAGGAGACAGAGGAGGAGACAGAGAGAGGAGACAGAGAGAGGAGACAGAGGAGGAGACAGAGAGAGGAGACAGAGAGGAGACAGAGAGAGGAGACAGAGGAGGAGACAAAGAGAGGAGACAGAGAGGAGACAGAGGAGGAGAGAGAAGACAGAGAGAGGAGACAGAGGAGGAGACAGAGAGGAGACAGAGAGAGGAGACAGAGGAGGAGACAGAGAGAGGAGACAGAGAGGAGACAGAGGAGGAGAGAGAAGACAGAGAGAGGAGACAGAGAGAGGAGACAGAGAGGAGACAGAGAGAGGAGACAGAGGAGGAGACAGAGAGAGGAGACAGAGAGAGGAGACAGAGAGGAGACAGAGAGGAGACAGAGAGAGGAGACAGAGGAGGAGAGAGGAGACAGAGAGGAGACAGAGAGGAGACAGAGGAGGAGACAGAGAGGAGACAGAGAGAGGAGACAGAGAGAGGAGACAGAGGAGGAGAGAGGAGACAGAGAGAGGAGAAAGAGGAGACAGAGAGGAGACAGAGGAGGAGACAGAGAGAGGAGACAGAGGAGGAGACAGAGAGAGAAGACAGAGAGAGGAGACAGAGGAGGAGACAGAGAGAGGAGACAGAGGAGGAGACAGAGAGGAGACAGAGAGAGGAGACAGAGGAGGAGACAGAGAGAGGAGACAGAGGAGGAGACAGAGAGAGGAGACAGAGAGAGGAGACAGAGGAGGAGACAGAGAGGAGACAGAGAGGAGACAGAGGAGGAGAGAGGTGCGCTCCTGTTTGACCACGGTGTTAGTTGAACATATAAATAAGTTTGTAGAATGTATTTCTGACATATAACAAATGTTATTTGATAAAAATTAAACTGTAATTGTAGATCATTTGTTTAATCGCCTTCCCTCAACTCTGCAGAGGCTGCCACACCCTGCCAAAAATAAAAAGCTCTCCCTTCGGACCGTCCCGAGGCGCTTCATTGGGAGGACCCTGAGCACCTCCTCACTGCTGGGCTCCAGATGACGTCACAGCAGTCTAAAGCTCTGCAGCAGGACCAATGGTTTTTAGTAACGTGAGGGTTTTTGGTGTGGTTGGATAAATAATCAGGGGACAGAAGGAAGAGCACAGGGCCCAGAGACAGCACTAGAACCAAATCCGTGTCCTTTTAACCTCATAACTCCCAGCATGACAGACGTGACTGACAAACATGAGAAAATATCCCGGCGGCGGGTTACTTGGCTTTATGAACAGAGCGACCTGTGGCAGAGTCGTTACCTTCTTGATGTCGTGGACGCAGCGCAGGCCCCAGCCTCGAGACAGAGTCCTGAAGATCTCCACCCGACTGTACTCGCGTTTGGTGAAGGCCTGGTTCAGACACTTGTCTCCGGCCGGACACACCTGCAACAGTCACAGCATAAAACAGAGGTTCTCAAACTGAGGTGCGGGGCCTTCTGGTGGTACTCAGGAGGGATTGTTTTATCACTGTTTCAGTCGTGCTCTGGTTGGAGCTTTAGACTACTGCTTAGTCCTTGTTTAGTCCTGCTTTAGTCCTGGTTTAGTCCTGGTTTAGTCCTTGTTTAGACCTGGTTTAGACCTGGTTTAGTCCTGGTTTAGACCAGGGTTAGAGCTGGTTTAGTCCTGGTTTAGAGCTGGTTTAGTCCTGGTTTAGACCAGGGTTAGAGCTGGTTTAGTCCTGGTTTAGTCCTGGTTTAGACCTGGTTTAGAGCTGGTTTAGTCCTGGTTTAGAGCTGGTTTAGAGCTGGTTTAGTCCTGGTTTAGACCTGGTTTAGACCTGGTTTAGTCCTAGTTTAGACCTCATTGTTTAGTCCTGGTTTAGTCCTTGTTTAGACCTGGTTTAGACCTGGTTTAGACCTGGTTTAGACCTGGTTTAGTCCTGGTTTAGTCCTTGTTTAGACCTGGTTTAGACCTGGTTTAGTCCTTGTTTAGACCTGGTTTAGAGCTGGTTTAGTCCTGGTTTAGAGCTGGTTTAGAGCTGGTTTAGTCCTGGTTTAGACCTGGTTTAGACCTGGTTTAGTCCTAGTTTAGACCTCATTGTTTAGTCCTGGTTTAGTCCTTGTTTAGACCTGGTTTAGACCTGGTTTAGACCTGGTTTAGACCTGGTTTAGTCCTGGTTTAGTCCTTGTTTAGACCTGGTTTAGACCTGGTTTAGTCCTTGTTTAGACCTGGTTTAGACCTGGTTTAGACCTGGTTTAGACCTGGTTTAGACCTGGTTTAGTCGACGTTTGGGCTGACTTTAGTTTAGTGTATTAAAGCCAAATATGTGGTGGTACATGAATCAAACTCAGGGCCTTCTTGCTGTGAGGCCTTAGTGCTAACCACTCTGCCACAGTGCTGCTTATGTTCAAATGAAGCTTATGAATGTATTAAATGTTCAGGACAATAAGGACAAATGCATAGGAAGGAAAACGCTGGTCTGTTTTCATCAGGAGACTGTGGGGCAGCTGTGAGGACGAGCAGCGCTCAGCAAAAACTATTTAACAACAAAAGTAGGCAGTTCCAGAGCGAGCTGCACCTGAGGGTGACACTCGTACAGCAGCATGCGGTTGATGCACTCTGAGTCCATCCCACACGGACTGTCGTCTGACGCCTTGCAGTTACAGCGGGGGATCTCAGACAGGTCAGCAGTGAAGATCTGGACCTTCCCGATGGGACGGTTCACCTGCAGGGACAGAGGCGAGACGTCAGTGTCGCAGGCCAACTCCACACCGGACGCACCGCAATAAAACATAACCACACTGGCTTTTCATCAGAACTGGAAATGTCGTTAAAGGCTCTAAATTCTGCTTTTATTCATATTTTTAACCCAGTCCTGGTCTCCTCTAGAACAGCAGCAGGTTTTACAGCCTTTAAAAACATGATGGGACTAAAAGAGAACGTTTTTAATCAGAACTCTACTGGAGCCATAAAGAAACAGGAGAGACCAGCAGGGGGCAGCTTTTTTTTTTTACATAAACAGAAAAATATTGTTTTACTTCCTTAAACTTTTTGTCTGATGCAGTTTTCCACCCAAATTAAAAATGTCTGTGAGGAATCAGCTGTGCTTTTTGGATAAATGAACAGAGCGCAGCAGCAGCGCCCTCTGGTGCCCTTCTGGGAAGTAAATTTCCCAATAACTTTTGGCACAGACTTTTAGAAAAATGCTTTTATTAAGAGTTTAAAAGCTTGACGAAGGCTAATCAGCTCTGTGGTAACTCATGACCATGGCACAGTTCATTTAATCTAAAAAACATCTGAATGCTTTCTTGGAAACCTTATTACAGAAAAAGTTCCTTGCAAAATGGACTCAGCCGGAAGCAAGTGGAGAGAGATTTTGACAGTGTCTATAGAAAATGTATACAATAATCCAAACTACAATTAGTAAAATTTTAGCGTGAAAAAATTAAAATAACCAACAAAATAAAATGATTACAAGTGTACTATTACTGTAATTAAGGCCAATAAAACCAAGATGGATGTTAAAAATAATAAAAATCTATCTAAACTGGAACAATTCATTTAATCAAAATAATAATTTTAAACTTAAATAATCGGCGAAACACATTTGTAGCTTTGCCTTTTTACAAGTTTCAGATTTATTTTTTTTTACAAAATTAATTGCACTATGGCGAGTTACCACAGAGATGATTACTCCTCCTCGAGTTTTTAAACTCTTAATATATGCATTTTTTAAAAAGTCTATAGAAAAAATTAATGGGAAATTTAGTTTGAGGGCAGACTGTTGATTGGTCAGTGCTTCCTGGAGTGGGCGGGGCTTTGTGGGACCGGAACCGGGCATTCTGAGGCTTGAGAAAGTCAGCGCCAGAGAATACTGAATTACTCAGACAGAACACAACTCCAGGTCTGTTTTTGATGAAGGACATTTGGAGAACGCTTTAAACCTCAATCTCTCACAAAGTTCTCAAAAATAAGTAAGGTAGGCTCTGTTGTCACCAAAGGAAACTGTGTCCTCTGTATTTGAGCCGTCCTTCAGAGTCTCTGGGAATCAACCACTGCTAACCACTCTGCCACCACGCTGTGCTGCCGTCAGCCAGCAGGGGGCAGCGAGGGTTATGATTGGTCAGGTACAGAGTAGGAGGAGCTACCTTGATGTGTTTGTACGGCGGGGGTTTGCGGTCGTTCTTGCGATCTTCCTGAAGCTGACGCAGCTCCTTCTCAGCCTGAAGCTCTCGGAACCTGACGGCAGCCTCCTCCAGAGCTAACACACAAAAACACAAGAATATATTATATATGTACTTATATGTACTTATATGTACTTTTATATGTACTTATATATGTACTTATATGTACTTTTATATGTACTTATATATGTACTTATATGTACTTTTATATGTACTTTTATATGTACTTATACATGTACTTAAATATGTACTTTTATATGTACTTATATATGTACTTATATGTACTTTTATATGTACTTATATATGTACTTATATGTACTTTTATATGTACTTTTATATGTACTTATACATGTACTTAAATATGTACTTTTATATGTACTTATATATGTACTTATATGTACTTTTATATGTACTTATATATGTACTTATATGTACTTTTATATGTACTTATATATGTACTTATATGTACTTATATATGTACTTATATGTACTTTTATATGTACTTATATATGTACTTATATGTACTTTTATATGTACTTATATATGTACTTAAATATGTACTTTTATATGTACTTATATATGTACTTATATGTACTTTTATATGTACTTTTATATGTACTTATACATGTACTTAAATATGTACTTTTATATGTACTTATATATGTACTTATATGTACTTTTATATGTACTTATATATGTACTTATATGTACTTTTATATGTACTTTTATATGTACTTATACATGTACTTAAATATGTACTTTTATATGTACTTATATATGTACTTATATGTACTTTTATATGTACTTATATATGTACTTATATGTACTTTTATATGTACTTATATATGTACTTATATGTACTTATATATGTACTTATATGTACTTTTATATGTACTTATATATGTACTTATATGTACTTTTATATGTACTTATATATGTACTTAAATATGTACTTTTATATGTACTTATATATGTACTTATATATGTACTTATACATGTACTTATACATGTACTTATATATGTACTTATACATGTACTTAAGTATGTACTTTTATATGTACTTTTATATGTACTTATACACTTCAGCATTCAACACAAAACATGAACTAGGAAGAGCTACTTGTTATCAGGACTAAACCAGGACTAAAACAGGACTAAGCCAGGACTAAAGCAGGGCTAAATCAGGACTAAACCAGGCCTAAACCAGGCCTAAACCAGGACTAAACCAGGACTAAACCAGAACTAAGCCAGGACTAAGCCAGGACTAAAGCAGGGCTAAATCAGGACTAAACCAGGCCTAAACCAGGCCTAAACCAGGACTAAACCAGGACTAAACCAGGTCTAAACCAGGTCTAAACCAGGACTAAACCAGGACTAAAACAGGACTAAACAAGAACTAAACCAGGACTAAACCAGGTCTAAACCAGGACTAAACCAGGACTAAACAAGAACTAAACCAGGACTAAAGCAGGACAAAACAAGGCCTAAACCAGGACTAAACCAGGTCTAAACCAGGACTAAACCAGAACTAAGCCAGGGCTAAGCCAGGACTAAAGCAGGGCTAAATCAGGACTAAACCAGGCCTAAACCAGGCCTAAACCAGGACTAAACCAGGCCTAAACAAGGACTAAGCCAGGACTAAATCAGGACTAAACCAGGTCTAAACCAGAACTACGCTACGACTAAACCAGGACATATCAAGAACTAAAAAAACTCAACTCAAAATTAACCTAAATCAGGACCTGAACTGCGAAAGACTCCTGTGTACCACAAGTGGGACCTGCACCGCAGTTTAAGAACCACTTTTTATTTATTTATTATTGGCTAGAGTTTGTAATGCATCCTCCAGAAAACCATCTTATAGCCACATCTTTACTGAGACCTACTGCCCCCTTGTGGTTGGAGTTAGTATCTTGTTGTGCTAGCCTAGATTTTGTCCCTCTCACATGAATATAAACGTAAAATAAAACCTAAAAGAGCAGTGCGGACCTTTCTTGTAGGTGGCGTCGACGCCTTTGCCCATGGTCTCTCTGCTGTTGGCGTCCACGTCCATGTACGGAAAAACCCGCGCCTGGTACGTCCACAGGTAGTCGTTGGAGCCGAAGAAGTGAACCGGGAACTCGCCCACGTCGTGCCTCATTCTCTGGATGTTCTCCGGGATGGTCTTCGGGTGGCTCACCTCCGCCGGCCACCACCTGCGGGACAAAATATAATCAGGAAGGATCCACAGAAAGGGTTTACAAAGGGGCAGTAACAGGATGAACCGACTGTAAGTAAACACTAGGGGTGTAACGATACAGTAACTGTATCGATTGTTTTTCCTACGATATAACTACATCGATACACATGACCTTGTATCAAATCGTATCGTTTTCTAGGAAGTGAATATCAATACACATGAAGTATCGATCAATAATATCATAAATATTGAAATTAGAAATTTGTATGTTAAAATAAAACCAGATAAGGCTTTTTGGAGATAAATTTTATGGTTTTAATTAAATAAAATATTATATTAAACTTTTCTTCACTCTCTGTCTGCTGGACATAATCAACCCTGTATCGATTATCGATACGAAGGTGTCGAATTGTATCATTCCAAATTAGCCAATATCGTTCTTGAATCGTATCGATACATCGATACATCGTATCGTTGCAGAAACGTATCATTACACCCCTAGTAAACACACATTTTATCCAATCAGATGAACGCCATGTTCTTTGGACACTTTAAGTAAATAAAATAAACTAACATCATCTAAACTTTTCTGAAATGCTACACAGACAGTGCCTACTATTGAAATTGTTTAGCGCTGAGAGCCTGGGCAACTTAGTTCCGGGACCTATTTCCTAAAAACTAAAAAAGTGAAAAACCCATTGGAGTCAATAGGACGCAGTTCTCTCTCGGCTCGGTCGGTACTGCCACACCAACCAGCACTTCTTTAAATCAAACCACATTCCCTGAGCTGAGCAATCTAAATTTCTTGTAGTGTGAATTCAAATGTGACTCCAGCTGCTGCTCAAGGTAACCACTGATCAACTTTTAATATGACGACTCCATAGAGCGTTTTCAGAATGACGCATTTTCAACCAAAGTCGTGTCATGATTCTTCCAGTAGCGGCTGTAGCCTTAGACCAGCACTAACCAGAAATAAAATAATAATACTAAGATAATTTGACGAGTAACTACTTCAGTTTTTTGTGAGAAAGGTCTCCGCTGCCATTCGTCCGTCTCTGTCCCGGTCATTCGTCCGTCTCTGTCCCGGTCATTCGTCCGTCCCTGTCCCGGTCATTCGTCCGTCCCTGTCCCGGTCATTCGTCCGTCTCTGTCCCGGTCATTCGTCCGTCTCTGTCCCGGTCATTCGTCCGTCTCTGTCCCGGTCATTCGTCCGTCTCTGTCCCGGTCATTCGTCCGTCTCTGTCCCGGTCATTCGTCCGTCTCTGTCCCGGTCATTCGTCCGTCTCTGTCCCGGTCATTCGTCCGTCTCTGTCCCGGTCATTCGTTCATCTCTGTCCCGGTCATTCGTCCGTCTCTGTCCCGGTCATTCGTCCGTCTCTGTCCCGGTCATTCGTCCGTCTCTGTCCCGGTCATTCGTCCGTCTCTGTCCCGGTCATTCGTCCGTCTCTGTCCCGGTCATTCGTCCGTCCCTGTCCCGTCCCAGAGTCTGGACACTGACCTGTAGCGTCCCACTTTGACCCAGAGGATGTCCTTGTACCGCGGTTTCTTCCCGGCCTTGCAGTCGTTACAGAACCAGCTGCCTTTGGGCATCTCGATGTTCAGACACTCTCTGTGGAAGGCAGCGGGGCAGGACTCGCAGCACAGCAGGCTGCCCCCTGCAGGACGGGAGCAGAGGAGCAGAAATGTCCGATTAGTCAAGGGAAAAAGATCTGACAAAATCTCTTGGATGAAGCCCAAACACCTTCTAAAAAACGTCCGGATGCTTTCTTGGAAATCTTTTTACTCAACAGAAACATTTCCTTTTAAAATGCACTCAGCCGGAAGCAAGTGGAGAGAGATTTTGACAGTGTCTATAGAAAATGTATACAACAATCCAAACAATCCAAAAAATTCAAATAACCAACAAAATAAAATTATTACAAGTGTATTATTACTGTAATTAAGTCCAATAAAGCAAAGAAGATGGATGTTAAAAATAATAAAAATCTATCTAAACTGGACAAAATCATTATACACCAAAATATCATTATTAAAATGTGGTTTTGGCAAATACAGCTGACTAAATCCACCTGTGTGCTGTGTAGTGCTGGGTACAGTTAAACAATAGCTTTGTGATCTCCAAAGAAAAGTTAAAATAAAATAATTTTTATTCAACACAAAGTTCCAACTCCTAGTGGGACCTTTAATGTTCCTTTGCATGAATCAAATAAATAACAGAATAAATCAAAATCAAAAATGTGTCTTTTATTGAATATTATAGTGTTTTATGATTGTAGATGAATTACTCACCATAGGAATCAGAAAAAGTATCGGAATCGAAAACCAGGGATCGTTTAGGAACTGGGATCGAAAAAATGTGAACAGTACCCAGCTCTAGTGCTGTCACTGAGTGGGTAGAGAACATTTAAGGGGAACCATGTAACTATGCTTGTTTCTTTTCTGTTTCTGCCTTGTATTTCTCTCTGGAGCGCCCCCTACAGCTGGGAGTAAAGCCCTGTTGTAGAAAGTCCGATTGACCCCTGAGTGACCCCTGAGTGACCCTTGAGTGACCCCTGGCTCTGGTTTTCTCCTCCTCGTCTCTGTACAAAGCCGTTTATGACCAACATCTCAGAAATAAACCCCTCTCTGTTTTTGTCGTGGCTGAACCAGGACCAGACCCGAGACTTCAGGGACAGCGGGTCGGTGCTCCCACTCTTACAAGATACACCAGGGGGCGCTGCAGGGAGCTTTATTCACCCTGCACCAACTTCTTTAGTCCTCACTGACTCTTTAAATAACCCTGAGGCCCCTGGTCCTTTTAGGGTTTTTCAAATGTATTTTTTTGCTCTTATTTTGTCATTTCTTATGCAGGGTGATGATATCTGACAAAGATGTTCATTAATACATTTATTTTAGAATTTCAGTGTCACAAAAATGAAAAAAAAAAAGAATTTTCTCCTGTCTAGATAAAAAGAAAAACTCCCTCTCTTCCTGTTAAAGTCCTTCTTGGTCCCATTGACTCACATTAAAATCCCTCTGCTGCCGTTCCATTACAGAAATGTTAATTCCTCTGTCAGAGGCTAAAAAATACACCAAAAAAACACTTAGGGCCAGATTTATCAAAGGTTTGCTGCACGCTAACTGAATAAGATGCGCTAAAATTGGAGCAAACCCAGACGCAGCTGAGATTTGCGTGTCTTACAGGAGCAGAGCGAACGCAGTGCAGATTTTGCTCCTATGACCTAATGAATCTGTAAACTGAGGCGTTCTTCCCAGAGTGCGCAAAATGGAAGGCGGAGAAAATGCAAATTCATTCATTTACCGCCCGCAATATTATTTATCAAGGCTCACCATGACTTTGCAAAAATAGCGTATAAATGTAGCACGTTGGAGAAGGACGTGCTAATCTTTTGCACAGATGGCTGCTGTGATTAGTGTGAGACGAAGGAGAAGAAATGAACAAATACGCAGGGTTAGAGTTTGCAGATCTATTTGCCATGACGGAGGAAAAAATTATTCACCAGCACTTTCAGCTCTTCTTAGTTAAATTTTTGCTTCTGTTTGTGTTCCACTTCCGCACCTTCCATGACGCAAAACAATACACGCAATGATGTCGTTTAAATAGCTCCGCCCCTCTGCACTGTCACCGCCACGCAGTTTGTCTCAGTAATTCACGCACAACACGAACATTAATAGCGGCCGCATATTTTCTCACTGCACTCGCAGTTTAGCGTCCATCTTAGTAAATATGGGCCTTTGTATCTTTAAATAGTAAATAATTCATGTTTTATTTATAAATATGTGGAATTATGTAAACAAACTGCATTTAAAAATATAAAAACTGAATTCACTTTTGCTCTCTGTGACGAGGACAGGGGTTAATGACAAAAAAAAAAAAAAAAAAAAAAAAATCAAATAATTGTGTTGGTGTTCTTATGTTTATGTTTATGTTTATGTTCTTATGTTTATGTTTATGTTCTTATGTTTATGTTCTTATGTTTATGTTCTTATGTTTATGTTTATGTTCTTATGTTTATGTTTATGTTCTTATGTTTATGTTTATGTTCTTATGTTTATGTTCTTATGTTTATGTTCTTATGTTTATGTTTATGTTCTTATGTTTATGTTTATGTTCTTATGTTTATGTTTATGTTCTTATGTTTATGTTTATGTTTTTATGTTTATGTTCTTATGTTTATGTTTATGTTTAAGTTCTTACCCTCGGTGCAGACGAAGCACCAGCTCACGTTGACGTGTTCGTGGTTCTTGACTCCTCGTCTCGGGCTGAAGTGGTTCGGGCAGAGGATGCTGTTACTGGACAGAACCACGCAGCCCGCAGCCATGCACAGGTCTGTGGCATGGTACGCCACGGGACAGCGAACGCACCGCACCAGACGACCTGAGGACACACACAGAAATAATAACTACAGAGGGACAGCGAACGCACCGCACCAGACGACCTGAGGACACACACAGAAATAATAACTACAGAGGGGCAGCGAACGCACCGCACCAGACGACCTGAGGACACACACAGAAATAATAACTACAGAGGGGCAGCGAACGCACCGCACCAGACGACCTGAGGACACACACAGAAATAATAACTACAGAGGGGCAGCGAACGCACCGCACCAGACGACCTGAGGACACACACAGAAATAATAACTACAGAGGGACAGCGAACGCACCGCACCAGACGACCTGAGGACAGACACAGAAATAATAACGACAGAGGGGCAGCGAACGCACCGCACCAGACGACCTGAGGACACACACAGAAATAATAACTACAGAGGGGCAGCGAACGCACCGCACCAAACGACCAGCGGCAGAGCTAAAACATGGAGTCATTTTTTCTTGTACAATAGCGGTCTCTAGTGGTTTTAGTGGGCTCTGTCCCAGTCTCACACAAACCTGGAGTCTGTCCACAGCCAGGAGCTGTCACAATAACACAGCAGATCTGGAATCTGCTTTTCATTCTTTAAAATAAAAAAATACTGTCAATAAGCTATGACTATTGAAATAAAACAACAGCTCCTTCACATTATTCCTGACAGATTCTAGTTGTGGATAGATAAAGGATGTATCGACCAATCAGAGCGCTCCTGTCCTATGGAAGCGTGTGATTGGTTAAACTGTTCCTTCCCTCGCTCTAAAACAAAAACCCTTATAACACAGCCCACAGTGAGCTCAGAGGCTCAGTTTATCTCAGATGACTCCTGATATGCTGCACTAATAAATAAATAATTATCTTTACCAAAATACAAGGAAAAAGAAATGAGGCAGTGCAGCTTTAAGATCCCCTTTATATCTTGTTAATAATGTCATTGTCTTTAGTGTTTATTTCTTACTGCTGTGTGATAATTAGAGCGAGTCTATAAAGGAAATCCCTGTCTTAGGGTCAAGTGTTTCGGGTTGCGTTGCACCATCTGTGCCTCAACGCCCGATCTGTGATGTGCTGGACGCAGGACGATGCACGTTTACACAGACTTAAAATCATTCTTGTTTGGTGTGAGCGTAAGACAGTGGAGCTGTTGGAGCTGCGGTAAGCCTCACCTTTAGAGAGCGCGGTGCTGCTGGGGTTGGTGATGTGGCAGGTCAGACACACGTGGATGGAACACCTGAAGCCCCGGTTCACGGTGGGAGCGGTCGGACCGAAGGCGGCGATGCAGTCTCCGTGGTAGAACTTCCCACAGACGGGGATCATGCAGCGGCGCACGTCCTCCCCGCGCTTCTTACACACAAAACACGTGTGCACCCCTGAGGACAGACACACATTCACATACATGAGCTCTACAGAGGTTTAGAGAGTCAGCAGAGGTTTAGAGAGTCAGCAGAGGTTTAGAGAGTCAGCAGAGATTTAGAGAGCCAGCAGAGGTTCAGAGAGTCAGCAGAGGTTTAGAGAGTCAGCAGAGGTTCAGAGAGTCAGCGGAGGTTTAGAGAGTCAGCAGAGGTTCAGAGAGTCAGCAGAGGTTTAGAGAGTCAGCAGAGGTTTAGAGAATCAGCAGAGGTTTAGAGAATCAGCGGAGGTTTAGAGAGTCAGCGGAGGTTTAGAGAGTCAGCAGAGGTTTAGAGAGTCAGCAGAGGTTCAGAGAGTCAGCGGAGGTTTAGAGAATCAGCAGAGGTTTAGAGAATCAGCAGAGGCTTAGAGAGTCAGCGGAGGTTTAGAGAATCAGCAGAGGTTTAGAGAATCAGCAGAGGTTTAGAGAATCAGCAGAGGTTTAGAGAATCAGCGGAGGTTTAGAGAGTCAGCGGAGGTTTAGAGAGTCAGCAGAGGTTTAGAGAGTCAGCAGAGGTTCAGAGAGTCAGCAGAGGTTTAGAGAATCAGCAGAGGTTTAGAGAGTCAGCGGAGGTTTAGAGAGTCAGCAGAGGTTCAGAGAGTCAGCGGAGGTTTAGAGATTCAGCAGAGGTTTAGAGAGTCAGCAGAGGTTTAGAGAGTCAGCAGAGGTTTAGAGAGTCAGCAGAGGTTTAGAGAGTCAGCGGATGTTTAGAGAGTCAGCGGAGGTTTAGGGAGTCAGCAGAGGTTTAGAGAGTCAGCGGAGGTTCAGAGAGTCAGCAGAGGTTTAGAGAGTCAGCAGAGGTTTAGAGAGTCAGCAGAGGTTCAGAGAGTCAGCAGAGGTTTAGAGAGTCAGCAGAGGTTTAGAGAATCAGCAGAGGTTTAGAGAATCAGCAGAGGTTTAGAGAGTCAGCGGAGGTTTAGAGAGTCAGCAGAGGTTTAGAGAGTCAGCGGAGGTTTAGGGAGTCAGCAGAGGTTTAGAGAGTCAGCGGAGGTTTAGGGAGTCAGCAGAGGTTTAGAGAGTCAGCGGAGGTTTAGGGAGTCAGCAGAGGTTTAGAGAGTCAGCAGAGGTTTAGAGAATCAGCAGAGATTTAGAGAGCCAGCAGAGGTTCAGAGAGTCAGCAGAGGTTTAGAGAGTCAGCAGAGGTTCAGAGGGTCAGCGGAGGTTTAGAGAGTCAGCAGAGGTTCAGAGAGTCAGCAGAGGTTTAGAGAGTCAGCAGAGGTTTAGAGAATCAGCAGAGGTTTAGAGAATCAGCGGAGGTTTAGAGAGTCAGCGGAGGTTTAGAGAGTCAGCAGAGGTTTAGAGAGTCAGCAGAGGTTCAGAGAGTCAGCGGAGGTTTAGAGAATCAGCAGAGGTTTAGAGAATCAGCAGAGGCTTAGAGAGTCAGCGGAGGTTTAGAGAATCAGCAGAGGTTTAGAGAATCAGCAGAGGTTTAGAGAATCAGCAGAGGTTTAGAGAATCAGCGGAGGTTTAGAGAGTCAGCGGAGGTTTAGAGAGTCAGCAGAGGTTTAGAGAGTCAGCAGAGGTTCAGAGAGTCAGCAGAGGTTTAGAGAATCAGCAGAGGTTTAGAGAGTCAGCGGAGGTTTAGAGAGTCAGCAGAGGTTCAGAGAGTCAGCGGAGGTTTAGAGATTCAGCAGAGGTTTAGAGAGTCAGCAGAGGTTTAGAGAGTCAGCAGAGGTTTAGAGAGTCAGCAGAGGTTTAGAGAGTCAGCGGATGTTTAGAGAGTCAGCGGAGGTTTAGGGAGTCAGCAGAGGTTTAGAGAGTCAGCGGAGGTTCAGAGAGTCAGCAGAGGTTTAGAGAGTCAGCAGAGGTTTAGAGAGTCAGCAGAGGTTCAGAGAGTCAGCAGAGGTTTAGAGAGTCAGCAGAGGTTTAGAGAATCAGCAGAGGTTTAGAGAATCAGCAGAGGTTTAGAGAGTCAGCGGAGGTTTAGAGAGTCAGCAGAGGTTTAGAGAGTCAGCGGAGGTTTAGGGAGTCAGCAGAGGTTTAGAGAGTCAGCGGAGGTTTAGGGAGTCAGCAGAGGTTTAGAGAGTCAGCGGAGGTTTAGGGAGTCAGCAGAGGTCTGTGAAAACTCTCACTCGTTCAGGGTAATTGCATCGCAACAAAAAGTAAAAAAAATCAGTCATCTGGATTGGATTTTTAAAGTTGAAGACGTTTCACCTCTTATCCAAGAGGCTTTCTCAATTCTGAAATTGAACTGGTGAGAGCTGGTTTATATTCATCTAGGAAGGAGGAGTTTTGACCTGAAACTAAATTCTATTGGTCAAGGTGACCATGAATAGCTTGAGTGGTTTCGGGTCATTAGGAGTCCTTTGTCCCCAGCTGGAGTGAAGTTTAGAGAGTCAGCAGAGGTTTAGAGAGTCAGCAGAAGTTTAGAGAGTCAGCAGAGGTTTAGAGAGTCAGCAGAAGTTTAGAGAGTCAGCAGAGGTTTAGAGAGCCAGCAGAGGTTTCATCAGAACAGACACTGTTCTGAGAGGTGAAAAAACTTTAGGTTTAAAGAGCAGTCTTACACAACGCTTTTCCAGACTCTCATAGTCACTTCACAGGGTAGTTCCAGGTTTTTTCTTGTAAAATTTAAGACCTTTTTAAGACTTTTTAATGTCACTTTTAATGAAAGCATCGTCAATAACAGAAGAATAATCTGTATGATTTTTACACTAAAGAATTATATGTACTACTCTGAAACTCAAGGGTTTTATTTTAAAAACACAGGGATCCCAGTGAGGACCAGGCCCGAGCTGGGTTCCCGGTCAGGACCAGGGCTGAGACGCGGGGAGAACAGACAGAAAGCTTTGTCTAGTTCTGGAATCGAACCTTTTTGCTGTGAGTGCGTGAGTTCTGTGGAGTCGGCCTCTCAGTACCTGATTTGCACTCGGGGCAGATGAACTTCCCCTTCGGAGCCTGGGCCAGAGAGATGCAGGGCAGATGGAAGGCTCCACAGCACTGGCCCTCACACAGCAGCAGCTCGCCCGTCTTCTCACACACCTAAAACAGAAATACACTCATTCATAACTCTGTTCACGCCTAAAACTCTGTTCAGAGAGTTCATCCTCCCACCGCTAGGGGGCAGCACAGAGATTTATCCTCATTCTGTTATTCATTTAAGGCTCTGAAAAGAAGTGTATGGTGCACAGACTGAAGGAACAAAGGATTTACCATGATTATAACAGAGCTTCTTTTAAGAAATTGCCCAGAACAGACAATCAATCTGTGATGATTAATGCTCATTTTAAATTTGCCAAATGGCCAAGTTCTCCCAAAGTGAAGTGAACAACATTTATCCAGTCGCCCTATTTCTTAAATAATATTTAAATTTGATGTTGATCTGTTTACTTTTTGTAATCTGGAGGATGAAACATTAGAACATTTGTTTTTTTACATGTGACTGTTCTCATGACTTTTGGGTCGTAGATAAATTAACATTTAACATTTCTAAGATTGTATTTTAAATGGAGAACTTGGACGTCCCTTCCTCCAGTGTTGTGAACGTTGTCATTCTTCAGGCTAAATACCACATTCAATAAAACTGACATTGCTGGTCAATTACTTGTGTTTTTTTGTGTTTGTCCGCCCCCTAGTGGGTAAGTTGCTGTATGTTATTATCCTCTACGAGAGTTTGTATCTTGTCGTCTTTGTTGTGTTCAATAAAAAAAGAAAATAAATAAAAAGGTATGGTGCACAGATGCGGTTACAACTGACAAAATAAGAGGATGAAGCTGTGACCTGGCAGATGTTCTCCTTCATAGAGGCCGGTCCTCCTCGGTCGCCGATGATCTTCCTCTGGGACAGGACAGAGTCGTCACACAGCAGGAGGTCGCTGTGGTCCAGGCCGCACAGGTCGCTCTGTCAGAAACACAAAGCATCATAAAGACATACAGATAGATACACTAGATTTCCAAAAGTATTCTCTCACCCATCAAAATAAGTGAATGTGGATTATGGTGTGGGGTTGTTTTCGGGAGCTTAGTTCCAGTGAAAGGAACTCTGAACGCTTCAGCGCCAAGAGATCTGGGACAATTCCATGCTCCCAACTTTGTGGGAACAGTTTGGGGACGAACGCTTCCTGTTCCAACAAAGCACGGTCCATAAAGACCTGGATGAGTGAGTTTGGTGTGGAAGAACTTGACTGAACCTGCACAGAGTCCTGACCTCAACCTGGCAGAACACCTT
Source organism: Bostrychus sinensis (assembly GCA_020698575.1). Classification (NCBI taxonomy): domain Eukaryota; kingdom Metazoa; phylum Chordata; class Actinopteri; order Gobiiformes; family Eleotridae; genus Bostrychus; species Bostrychus sinensis. The sequence goes on along the minus strand of CM036244.1, from coordinate 366,775 downwards.
CGGGATGAATTAGAGCGGAGACTGTGAGTCAGGCTTCTCTACAACATCAGAGTCTGACGTAGATCGATGCAAAGAGCCCACGTCATATTAAACCCTACGGATGTCCCTTAAGTTCATATTCGTGTAAAGGCAGGTGAGCTAATACTTTTGGAAATCTAGTATATGTACCCTATTTTCCGCACTATAAGGTGCACCTAAAAGCCTTTAATTTTCTCAAAAACCGACAGTGTGCCTTATAATGCGATGCGCCTTATATATGGATCAGTGTTGGTTAATTATTGCTACCGTATTCAGGGGGCATCGCCGAAGTGACAGAGGTAAAAACGGTAAAGGGGAATTCCAGTCCCAGCTGTTCATGTGTGCCATAGGCGTGTTTATGGATCCTGCCACAAAAGAACAAGGAGGCGCGGCCTTTGCTCCATCTCAGTAGAAGAGTTGCGACATTGAGGGGACAGAAAACTGAGCGCTCGAACGCTGTTCATGTAGCTTTGAACTGTGACAAATGGAGTTGGAAATACATTGTTTTCAACGAGGGAGTTGTAAGAACGCTGGTTTGTATTCTATTAATAAAGTTTGACTGACTGACTTATCTGACTGTTTTATTGACATTCCCTTTAGCGCAGCGCCATCTAGTGGATGGGTCTTATAATGCGGTGGCCCTATATATGAAAACAGTTTTAAAATAGGCCATTCATTGGAGGTCCTTACAATCCGATGCGCCTTATAGTGCGGAAAATACGGTAGGCTTTTATTACTGTGTCCCTTGCCCCGGTACAGAATTAAACTGGAACTGTACGAAGCTGTTCAAAAGACATTAACGCGGGATGTAGACCTCGTTCAAATGAAACATGTTTTTTGGGAGCAGCAGACAGGAAAGCAGTGCAGAACATCTCCCTGCTGTCACTGACATTTACTCCATTTACTCCTCACGTTTAAGAAGAGCCGCTGCTGTCGACTCTGCCGGCACACGGCCTGTGCTGTACTTCTTCCTTTCCTTTCAGGCGTCACCACAGCCAATCATCTGCTTCCACCAAACCTTCTCCTCTGCATCGTCTTCTCTTGCACCGACCATCTCCATGCCTTTCACTACATCTCCTCTTTGTTCTTCCTCTAGGCCTCCTCCAACCTCAGCATCTTTTTAACAATATGTTCACTGTCTGTCCACGTCCAAACCATCTCAGTCTAGCCTCTCTGACTTTGTCTCCAAAACCCCAACATGAGCTGTTCCTCTGATGAACTCATTTCTAATCCGATCCATCCTCGTCAAAGAGAACTTCAACATCTTCAGCTCTGCTTCCTGTGTTTTCCACAGAGCCACTGTCTCTAAACCGTACACCACAGCTGCTCTCACCGTTGTCTTGTTCACCTTTCCTTTCATTCTTGCCGAAACTCTTTAATCACACAACACACCTGAGACTTTTCTCCTCCCATTCCAACCTGCGGCAGACTTCTCTTCACCTCTGACCCACACTCTCCATCGCTGTGGACCGTTGAACCCAGAAACTTAATCTCCTACACTCTGCCTAAACTTTAACTCTACTTCACTGAACTTTAATTCTTAAACTGGTTCTATGCACTGGGCACAATTTTTAATGCTATGTTTTTATGTCATGTATTGGATGTGCAGTTATCACATTATCTGTGCACATGGGTTAAAGCAATGGCTATTGAGCAAACAGAAATGTCAACATTAACATCTATTAAATAAGAATATGGCTGGATTTTGGGATTATATTGTTAGATTCCTGAGGAATTGTATAGTTTGATTATTTAACCAACAGTAAACGTTGGTGGAGTGGTGTTTGGTCTTAAGTGGGGACAAATATTTATGATAATGGTAATTTAATTTTTTGCTGATACAGTGTTTATTGTATATAGTTTTTATCTGCGAATGATGTTAATGAAATAATACGTGAAATTTTATAGTAGGGTTTGATTGATGATGAATTAATTTTTTTTTTTTTTTTTTTTACGGGAAATAATGATAACAAATTACTATTTATGTAGTTTTAATAAGATTCAATACAGATGAGTTTATCTTTGTGTAAATTTTATTGTCATTTATGTGTATTGATGAAATGATAATTGCATATGTTTAAGGACTACAGATGGAAATTAGCCATGTGGCTATAATCTGGTGCCTTTGCATTATGTTTAACTGTACACTTGTCCTTCAAATAAATGAATAAATAAAAAATAAAATAAACATGTGGTGTATAAATGAAAATGAAAAGTACAATATTTTTAAATTGTATTCTTCAGATACAATCATGTTATTTTCAGTCATATCCTGTTTTTCAAAGCTAAATTTTTTTTTTCACAATGACAATCCTCTGGCTTTCAGACAATGTTTCCAACAGCAGTGCTTCTCTCTCTCTCTTCACTCAGCAGCAGACAGACGGTCGCCCAGCGTGGTCTTCTTCAGCGTAATACAAACAAACAACGCATTAAAAGAAGTTCTGGACACAGAACACTGTTCTTCCTCTTAAAGCACTTTAGGTCACTGGGTCACATTTAAAAATATAAAACACAAAGAAAATCTTTTTTTTTGTTTTTGTTTTTAGATCATTAAAGGGGCCCTATTATGCAAAATTAACTTTTCTGAGCTCTCTACCATGTTTTAATTCGCTTCAATTCAGGTTTATTTGTATGTCCCAGTATCACAACAAAAGTCACCTCAAAGGCTTCACAAACAGTTAATCAAACATAAACACAATCAACACAAACAATAACTACACTAAACTAAACAGAGCCAGGACACTGCTGTCCTTAGACCATCCTTCTCTTAAGGAAAAACTCCTAAAAAACAGCTGTGGGGAAAAAAGCAGAAACCTTATTGAGCCCATATTGAAGGAGAGATCCTCTCCCAGGATGAACAGGCAATTTAATGTTGTTCCTGCAGCAAAAACAGACCTGGAGTTGTGTTTTTGTTTCATTCACGCATCTTTGAGTAATCCTTTGTTTGTTTACCCTGACTTCCTGAAAGGACAGAAACGTCTTGTTTCACCAATGTCTGCTATTTCCACCTGACCAGGCCCCTCCCCCTTGACCACGCCTCTCCCCCTGACCACACCTCTCTCCTGACCACGCCCCTCCCGCCTGACCACGCCCCCCTCACGGCCCAGTCCCATTCAGCTCACACCTCCCCCGCAGCGACCAAACAAACCCACCGCTGCAGCAGCACATGCTGTGAAGGGGCGTGGCAGCAGTGGGACAGCGGGGAGGAAGGGCTCTTAAAGGGACAGGGACCTAATCTGAGCCTTTCTCACAGAGTCAAATGATGAGTTTCTTCAAATAGGTTATTGCGTTTTCTGACCAACGCAACGTAAGATGCTGATCTAGAGGCCTCCTAAATTAATTTAAAAGACACCAAAAAAGCATAATATGGGCCCTTTAACCCCTGTCCTCATCACAGAGCGCAAAAGTGAATTCATTTTCATATTTTTAACTCTAAATACTGTTTATATAATTCCACATATTTGTAAATAAAACATGAATTATTTACTATTTAAAGATGCCGTGTTTTTGTTTCTTACCAGTCCCTGATAGGTCTCCATTAGCTCTAACACTGATTTAATACTGAGAAAATGTAGATCTAGTGGTGATTTTATTGTTTGTGTATTTTTTATCCTCCATAATTTTCTGTATTGCAAAGGCAGTAAAGTGAAAATGATTTTATTGTAAGTCAATGGGACCAAAAAGGGCTTTAAGAGGAAGTAGCCATTTAGTCCTCTGTCCCCCTGTCCCCCTGTCCCCCTGTCCCGCTGTCCCCCTGATTCAGATAATGCCCCACTTTTTCATTGGTGCTCAGTGGATCTAACAAAAAGTTACATTAAGGTAAGAACAACAAGGTATGGTAAGTTTTCCTGGTGTAAAATGTAGAATAAATATTTTTGGGCGTCCCATTTTGATAGGTTGAGTAAGTTCAGGACAGGCCTCTGCTGCAGCTGTGAGCCTCCATCTTTTTTATCCCAATAAAGTGTCAGTACAAAGTCTCAGTACACTTTGCAAAATGTGTGTTTTTAGGATAAAAACAACACATCAGATGTTTTATAGGCCCTAAACTGAAGCCACTTCTCAGTGAGTTGGTAAGATAGATTTAAATAAAACATTTTATTTCTGGAGTCTGTCCCACCTTGTTCCACTAAATCACACAATTTCTCCCATTTTTTGTTCTTTCTTTGTTCTTTGACGGGTCACCCTAAGAGGAAGAGAAAGGTTGTTGTTTTTTTGTCTAGAATATTTTACTTTATTTAGATGTGATTCTAAAATTAATTTATTAATGAACATCTTTGTCAAATATAATCACCCCAGCATAAGAAATGCCAGAATGGGATCAAAAAATACATCTGAATAAACCCTAAGAGAGTGGCATAGGGGCCTGAGATAATCTCTGTTATAAATGTGTTTCTGTACTTTTACTGATCCATCCTGAACAGAAACCAGATCATCTTTAATGCCTGCAATCTTTTTATTATTACTGATGTTATTACTTTTTGTGGTGTTTTATTATATTTTATGTGTTAATGCTGCTACAGGACCCACAGCACTGTCATTTAGTTTCAGTGAGTTACTTATGAAACCACAAATAAATAATCTACAACGCCAGCGCCTCACCTCCTGCTCTGTCCCGTCCCCGCTGCCCTCCTGGTTTGGGACGTCCACCGACTGAGAAACATCAAAATCCTCCGCCGCAGATTCTTCCTCTGGTTTGGCTTCGTCTAAATCCGGGTCTAAACCTGGACTAGACCCTGGTCCCGGGCCCGGAGCGGGACCGGTCTGCGCCGCAGGGAGAGCAGGGGCCTCAGGGGCCGCAGGGGCCGCAGGTTCGGGCGGAGACAGGGAGGTGGTGGAGATGATTAACTGCTTCAGCTTCTTCAGAGAGTGAGGATCTGCGGAGATCACAGACGCGGGGAAGGTGAATGGGTTTCCCTTCGCTCCGTATTAACATCAGAGAAAGAGAACCTGAAATAATGTGTTAGTTATGATTTATTTTTAATGCTAGAAATGCTGAGTCCTTGACTATGTCTCATTTTATATATATTTAAAAAAAAGAAAAGCGGTGGGCCGGCTTTAAAAAAAAAAAAGGACTGGGAAAGAAATTAAAATGTTTACTTTTATGTCAAATGGAGCAGTACGGGGATAAAATGGTTTGTTTGAATACTTTGGGCCAGATTTATCAAAGGTTAGCTGCACGCTAACTGAATAAGATGCGCTAAAATTGGAGCAAACCCAGACGCAGCTGAGATTTGCGAGTCTTACAGGAGCAGAGCGAACGCAATGCAGATTTTGCTCCTATGACCTAATGAATCTGTAAACTGAGGCGTTCTTCCCAGAGTGCGCACAATGGAAGGCGGAGAAAATGCAAATTCATTCATTTACCGCCCACAATATTATTTATCAAGGCTCACCATGACTTTGTGTGCGAACATAACGTATAAATGTAGCACGTTGTAGAAGGACGTGCTAATCTTTTGCACAGATGGCTGCTGTGATTCGTGTGAGACGAAGGAGAAGAAATAAACAAATACGTAGGGTTAGAGTTTGCCACGAGTGCAGATCTATTTGCCAATGACGGATGAAAAAATTATTCACCAGCAGTTTCAGCTCTTCTTGGTTAAATTTTTGCTTCCGTTTGTGTTCCACTTCTGCACCTTCCATGACGCAAAACAATACATGCAACGATGCCGTTTAAATAGCTCCGCCCCCTCTGTTTGCACTGTCACCGACCGAAGTTTGTCTCAGTAATTCACGCGCAACATGAACATTAATAGCGGCTGCATATTTTCTCACTGCACTCGCAGTTTAGCACCCGTCTTAGTAAATATGGCCCTTTATGTTTGTACCACGTAGTTGCCTAAATCTCTTTATTGTTACTCGTCTTGTCACTGTAATTGTTGTTTGTATTAAAATAAATGTTAATAAAAAATAAAAAACTAACCCGACTGTGGAGGAGGAGATATGTAGCTCCTGACTGCTTTAACCTGGAAGCAAAGCCAAAAATGTAAGTGAAATATCAACATAAAACCTTCATTTACCATGGGAATAAACGCACAATCTGCAGGTTTATAACGTTATCTAAGTGCCTCATTACATTACATATAAGTTTGAGCTGCACCTTTTTCTTGAGTCCCGGTGAGGCCTCCGCTTCCAGACAGTACTCCAGGATTTTCTGAGTGGGTTTCCTCTTCCGCTTCTTCTCCAACACAGGACTTCCGTCTGTCAGCGAGGGAGTAATAATGACACACACATGTTTAGTGTTTAGTGAAAGGAATAAATTATTAGGCCACAGGAAAGATGCTCAGTGAAAGAAACTGGTGCTAAATGTGGAGTGCTCGAGTATTCTAAACTATACGGTAGAAGCCACTGACAGAGCAAGAGCAGGTTTAAAAAAATGCATCATTTAAAGAAAGATAAGGAGATACTTCCAGAGTTGTATTACTTTGTATTTTGTCAGAAAATAAAACAGAAAAAGATTTTATTTCACAATTGTTTATAATTATTTAGTTTTTTTAGATAAGTGATTCTGAAACTTATATTTAGATATTTTCCAAGTACCATCTGTAATGGACTTATTGAATATTTCTACATAGCTTTGCGTATTACCATTAAACTTATATTTTGATGTACTACTGCTAAGGTTAATAACGCTTCAACATTAGTAATAATAATACTTTGATTTTATGTGATGTTTTTCTTCTTTCACTCTAAGGTCACTCTATTCTTAGGTGCATTCCAAATATGGCACAAATAATGAGCTGCTACAAAGTTCTCAGAGCCAAGGTTGCAGGGGGGGCTCCTGTCGATGGTGGGAAGACTCTGCAGAAACTGAGAACTTTTTGTGGCCCTGCCCTATGCACAAAAAAGTTACTCGAAGCCAAGAAGATAATGCTATGCAGAGATCGTCCTACATCGTCATAAATAGTATAAAAACTTAGAACACTCCTCCCTCTAGGAGCGCGCTCACTCTGCTGACTGTAACCTTACTGTGTTTTTACTGAATAAACTTCTGACTTCATTACACTTCTGAATCATCGTCCTCTTTGATGCTTTCACCCAAAATGAACAAATCCTTACAGACTAAAACCAGGACTAAAACTTCGACTAAATCAGGACTAAACCAGGTCCTGCGTGCGGCACTTGTTACCGAGATATTTATTCTGTTTTTACAGCTACAAATGTGTAAAAATAATTCTGAAAGTCAAGAGCAGCAAATTTGAAGTCGGTTTCAGTGAATGAGGCTGCTGTCAGACCCTGTTTGCCAGCATACAGCTCTCTGTCATGGTTTCATGGTTTTAGTTGCCTCCAACCAATAAATAGCAAGCATTCTATCATGTGACCTCCTGCTGTCATGGTTACCTTTGCCTCTATCCAATAAGTATCCAATGTTTATCTAATTTGCTCCATAAAAATGTAGCAAAACAGGGGGCGGTGCGGTTGGTGTGAGGATTTGTAGTTATTTATTTTTAAGGTATTTATTTATTGATCTATATATTTTGTATACATAATTGAAAATGTTAATATTTGTTCATTTACAGCTGCCAAGGAACCATGACCATTATTTGGCCCAACCTGCCTCGACTAATGTGGGACATGAACTCTGATCTTAGTCAGGTGTGAACTCTAAGTTTTGTATATATTTGTCTTTTACCTGCGTCCTTTGCGGTTCCTTCTGTCAGAGCAGGTTCAGCTTCAGGGGGCGGGGTCAGAGTATCCACAGAGAGAACTGGTGCATTCTGGGAGCATGAGTTTTCACTGCTGGGCATCTGTAGTTCTGATGGACTGGTCCTGGACAGTTCCTCGGGAGGCGGGGTCTGGATTTCGGGAAGTAAGTTCAGAGACAGGCGGTGGTTTTCTGATGGAGGCTGATCTGAGACCGACGAGACCTGGTCCACCGCCTACGAGGACAACAGAGTCTAGGTCTGAGCCAGGTCTAAACCAGGACTAACCCTGAACTAAAAAAAAAGTCACAAAAAAAGAAGACAAAAAATCTAAACTAGCAGCACTTAAAGAGCCCAGACCAGGACTCAAACTCAGAGATCTTCTGCTTCAGGGGTAAATGCACCAAAGTCTTTATATCTCACACAGTGGTAAAACATCCACATTAGTGTCTTGAGGCCATATCTCAAATTAACAGAATCTCTTATAACAGTCCTGGAACTAAACAAAGAGTTGGATCACTTTTCTCCTGGCCCATTACTGACTCATACTATTGTCATAAGAAAAATAAAAAATAAAATTCTGTATATATGTAATGTCACATGTTGTTACCTTGTCAGTCGTCTGTAGAGGTTTCTTGGTTTTCTTTCGTGTTGAAAAGATCTGGTCGTATTCTTCAGTCCATTCAATCAGCCTCTTACTGGGTTTCCTTATTCTCTTATGTCCTAAACACATTAAAAACAGTAATTATTCTTTTTTCCCCATTTCCCCATAGACCCCAGGTTGGAACTGCAATCTGGACATTGCCATGAGATTTCACCAAAATTGCCATGAATCTGCACTGTTTAGTTGCCGTCTACTCATAAACTACTGGCCACTTTTATCAAAGTGCGTTTTTACAAACAACACAACTCACCAAAACCACATTTCTAGACAGCCACTATTACTATTACTACTTTTTCATACAAATTTTACTCAAGAAAATGTAAATTCTACAAAATGTACTCAGAATGTACCTTTTTCCTAAAGAATTACTTTAGGAAAGTACTACAGTGTATCTAGCCATTAATCGTTTCTCAGTAGTAAACAATCTAATGGTTGTCTTTTTTTAAATGTATCCATAATTTCTCCAGTCATCCGTAAACTCAGCATTTTCTTTGAAATTAACCTCTCCTCTGAATCTGCCATCAACCAAACAGTGTTGTAGAGCCCGAGACTGGTCTTGGTCTTGTCTTGGTCTCAGATGTAGCGGCCTCTGAGATTTTATTTACCAAACATTAAAAGAACTATCATACTATACTTTATAATTTCGAAGTAATTCATTTTCCACATCAGAAGAACCAGGAACAGATCTGTTTCTGTTTGTTGCATTGAATTAAAGTAATAATTTATTTATTTGAACCACTTTTTTAAATATATATAGATACACACATCTCGACTTGGTCTCGAACCTTAAAGCATCAACCTTGTCTTGGTTTCGCTTCACTCCGGACTCGGACTGGTCTCATTCTTGATTTGTATGGTCTTGACTACAACACTACCACATAACCTGGACAGTCGGACCTCATTCCCCCAGCGAAAAAATATTGCTAGACTTCATCCCTCTCCTTCTTTGCTGCTAACGCCTTCATCACATCCAGAACAGTCTATTGCAATGATATTCTCCTCGGTGCACCTTCCAAAACACTCAATAAACTGCAATACATCCAAAACTCTGCCACCTCTCCCTCACCTGCACCCGCATCTCCCCTGTGGCTCCTTCAAAACCTCCACTGGCTCCCCATCCCTCAACTCATACACTTCAAATTCCTCCTTATCATCTTCAAAGCCTTCCATAATCTGGCCACCTCCCCACCTCACAGACCTGCTCCATCATCACAGCCCATCCTGTGCCCTCTGTTCCTCCACTGCAGGACCAAACCCGAACCTGGGGTGACAGAGCCTTCTCCATTGCTGCCCCCACCCTCGGGACCTCACTCTCCAAACAGCTCTGAGACTGCAACAACCTTCAAAAGCCTGCTCAAGACCCACCTTCGTAGAATTGCTTTTAATGTTTGATTGCTTTGTTTGTATGTTTTTTTCATGTAACACTTTGCACAGAGTTAAATGTAGTGTTACTCTGATTGGTGCTTACCTTCCTGACTCTTGTCTCCTCCTCCTATTTTAATAATCAGGCTTGTTCTTTTCTGAATGCCGTCTCCTACAGCTCCATTTAGCTTTGGGTCGGTCTGCTCCAGAGGCACCACCTTCTGCACGCACTCCCAGGATTTCTTCTCCTCTGTGAGACGGACCACTTCTCCGTTCACCGCCTCCTGTACTGCCCCAACTGGAGACTCGATCCCTGGCACGCCTGGTCCGGATCTCCCTGGCCCTTTGCGGTTCTTCTTAACCCAAATCGAGCTGCTCTTTTTGAGGTAAAGCTTCTTCGGGGATAGGGCTGTGCTGTCTTCACTATGAATGCTTTCTGGATGTGCCGGTGCGATCTCCCCGGGCATTATCGAAGGTTCCTTTTTAACGTGAGCACTCGGAGGTCCAATTTCAAGCTCTAAAGGTGTGCCATCTTTTTCCCGAGTGTCATGCAAGTCTTTTATCATCATGAGGAAAGTGCTAAACTTGTAGTTAGCATCTGCTTTGAATGACACTGGCTTCCCGTCGCTTTCATCGGTCACGGATTGAAATGACACATCCTCTACGTTTTTCAAAGAGTTCATGAAAGAAAAAGGAGAAGTCGTTCGCGTGTACTGCTCTTCCTTTTTTGACGACACCCTTGAAGTGAGTGGAATAAAGTCCATTGGAGGAGTTGTGGATATTAATACTCCTTCATCCTCACTTTTGACGTCTGTCTCTAAATCATTTACGTCCGAATACGCTGAGGAGACTGGGGACGTGCTCGGACTGGAAAATCCATCGTTGTAGTAATTCTCAACAGACTCGAGGTCGCTGCAGAAGTCCAGATTAGTTTCTGGTTTCCATGCGGAGCCATGCGTATCTTTCACTGATTTTTTAACTTGATTTGAGTGTTTTTTAGATTTCTCTGCTTCCTTTTTCTGTTCAGTGTCCTCCATGGCCTTGAAAGCTCGAGTCATGAGCCGACTGCTTGCCGGAAGATGCGCAGGTTGCTCTGGTAAGGCCTTATTCACAGCCTTTGGCTCGGATTTCTTCAGAACCTTTTGGGATTTAGCAGCTGAGGTACATTCAGGAGGGACAGAAGATACAGAAAGGCGAATTTGCTCATTACTATTCAAGTTATGCATTGATTTTGCTATGGGCAAAGTCTCTGTACTTTCAAAGCTTTGGATTTCTGAAGTTAGTTGTTGGACTGTTTCACCTGAACCATCTTTTCTGCTTCTATTATTTTCAAATCTGTCGGTTTCTATTAAGAGACATTTTTCATCTGAATTATCCAAGTCATAAGTGGGTGTTTCACAGGCAATAGTGCCCTTATCTTTAAACATTTCTCCTTTTGCATTAGAGATCTGTCTCCTATCAGAACTCTCCATGGCTAACGCTTGACTAGCATTCACAGCTAAACCTTTACATTTAACCTTCTCAATCGTTGACTTATTAGAATGTGTGTTGCTTTCCCGAATTTTTACCACACACGTTTTGTCAGTGGGCTGCTCTGCCTTGTTCAAAGACACTTTAGCATCTAGCATCTTCACATTCCTACTTGTTTCAGTGTCATGTTGAATAGGTATCATTTTATCAACTTCTTTGCTTTCTTTCACTTCTCTCCTCAAAGAAAAGTCGTTGAGAATTTTCTTCTGCATCGACTCTGACAGGCTGATAACACACTTTTTCACTTTCAGTTTCTTAACCAGTGGTTCTTTAGAGTCTAGCCTCTGCCCAAATTCTTTCAGACTCAAATTAGCGATGTTAGCCTCCAGCGCATTTGCAATTATTCTCTCTCCATGTTGGTCTTTTAGCGCAGGTAGAATAATTTCCTTAAAATCTTTTGCAGGTATTTTATTGCTACTTGCATGTACTGATTCATCTAAAGGCAGTTTAGCTTCCTTAGCATTTAGCATCTGTGGACTTGAGTGTGTCCGTTCTTGATTTACACTAGTTATCTTTGAGGCGTTTTGGTTTCTGAAATTTCCTTTAGCCACATTAGTTTCCACTGTCTTTGTGATTTTCGCTGAGTTTTGTTGGTGAACCAACTCCTCAAGACTTTTTACGGCAGAGAGATTTCTTTCGTGATCCGTCAGTGTTTCTGAAGTAATTTTAGCAGGACATCCGACTTTTAATTTCTTAACTGGTGGCTGTACAGAGTCTGTTAAGATTTCTAAATCTTTTTTCACTTGACTGACAATAACATCCAGCCCTGTTTCACTTTTTCCTGATACTTGGTTGCAGCTCAGTTGATCAACGTTTTCCAAAGTTAAGACCTGCCTACCTTGATTTGGCACCAATTCTGTAACTTTAGTAGGACGGCCAACTTTTAACTTCCTAACCTTTAGACTTTCTGGTGTGGCTTCTGATGTTTCCAGATTAATTTTAGCTGCATTAGCATCGAGTGTTTTTGAACTTTTAGTGGAGTCTTTTTGATGTCTCAGTTCTTCATGACTTTTCAAATCTAAAACCTCGACAGCATGATTTGGCAACGATTCTGAATGTATTTTAGAAGGTAGGATGACTTTAAACTTTTTAACCAGTGGCTGTTTAGAGTTAGCTACATAAGCATCGAGAGTCTTAGCGCTGTTATCCGTGACTGACTGGCAACTCGACTGAACCACACTTTCCAATAGCGAAGCCTCGCCAGCTTGATTTACCAATGATTCTGAAGCAATCTTAGCTGGACGGCCAACTTTTAGCTTCTTAACCAGAGGCTGTTTAGAGTCTGTAGAAGATTCTGAAGCTTCCAAATTTATGGTGGCTATATTAGCATCCAGCATCTTTGTGCTTATTGTCAAATCTTCCTTTGTTTTTAATTGATTGTCATGACTAATTTGACTCTGCGTAGTCTCTGTTATAATTTTGGCCGGGCGACCGACTTTTCGTTTCTTAATCATTGGCTTTATAACTTCTGATGTAACTTCGGACTCTTCTAGATTCACTTCAGCTGCATTAACATCTTGTATCTTTGCTGTTTTAGTTGAGATTTGCTCATGGTTCAAATCGTCAACGCCGTTTAATGTCGAGGCATGGCTAGCCTGATTGAGGAATGATTCTGCAGTGATTTTAGCAGGACGACCGACTTTTCGTTTCTTTACCATGGGTGTGACACATTCTGAAGTAACATCTGATTTTTCCAAACTGACTTCAATGACGTTAACTTCTGTACTTTTTGGGACTTTATGACTGCTTAGCTCAGGAACTTCTTTAACTTCAGTGACCTTATTAGCTTGATTCTGCATCAAAGCTATCTTAGCAGGACAGCCAACTTTTAGCTTCTTAAACAGAGACTCTTTAGAGTCTGATAAAGATTCAGAAGCTTCCAAATTAATTTTAGGTACATTAGCATCTAGTGTCTTAGCAACTTTGTGTGTATTCAATAGGTCAACACTTTCCAATGATTTCAGAGAAGCTTGGTTTGAAATAATTTTGACATGACTCGTGACTTTTAGATTCTTAACAAGAGGCAGTTTGGAGCCTGGCACAAATTCAGAATCATTCAGATTGCCTTCAGCCATGTTAGCATGTAGCATTGCTGAACATTTTGTTGAGATTTCATGGCTACTACATAGTTTTTGAACACTTTCAAAGGTTGGTGCCTCAGGATCTTGTTTCGGTGATAATTCTGGAGTGGTCTTTGGAGGACGGCTGACTTTTAGCTTCTTAACCAGAGGCTGTTTAGAGTCTATTTCTTTCTGTGTCTGGCTTTCTGTGTTTTGTAAACTCACTTTAGCTGCATTAGCATCTAGCATCTTTGAGCTTTCTGTTGATTCTAGTTGACATCTTACCTCCTCAGAATTTTCTATGGCTGAGACCTGGGTGGTCTGTTTTGGCAAAGACCTTGAGGTAATTTTAGGAGGATGGCCAACTTTTAGTTTTTTCACTATTGTACATTCAGAGGTGACTTCTAACTCCTCCAGATTGACTTTATTTACATTAGCATCTTGTGTCTTTGTCCCTTTTGTCCAGTCGTCATAACTGCTCAACTGAATAACGCTTTCCACTTCGTTTCTTTGATTGAACAATGTTTCTGGGGTATTTTTAGCAGGACGACTGACTTTTAGCTTCTTAACAAGTGGCTGCTTTGAGTTTGACATGACTTCCTGTACATTGGAATCAATTATCTTAGCATTTTTTGTAGAGGATTCACCGGTACAGAATTTATCAACACTTTGGCTACCATGAGTTGTCGGTGCTTCTGTTCTAACTTTCACATGATGTCTAGCTTTGACTTTTCTATCCTCGGATGCTTTAGAGTCTGATATATCTCTTGAATCGTCTAAACTCAGCTTAGCAATGTTAACCTCTAGCATCTTTGCGGTTGATGCCTCTCCTGAACTGTCATATCGTGTTTCTGCTCTTAACTCTTGGCAAAGACTACGATGTGGTGATTGTGAGGGGAGTCCACCGTGAAGGTCTTTTAGCTTCTTAGTGGAGGATCGTTTAAAATCACTTTCTTGAAATTTTTCAACACTTTTGTTGTTACCAGACAGAAAAGATTCTTCTAAAGACACTTCTCTAGCATTATGCACTTTTAGACTTGTTTTTTCTATTGGCTGATGATTAGATACTTCCGGGAAATGTAACTGGACACTTTCCTCAAAATGGTGGCTTGTTAGGTGTTTTTCTGAAGGAATACTGGCATGGCTTTTGACTTTTAGTTTCTTAACCAAAGGTTGTTTATATTTAGCCATGACCTCGGATTCTTCCAAATTAACATCTGCCTTTTTTAAGCTTTTTATCTCCCCACGATAATCACAAATGTTGTGTTTTTGGCTAAATTCTGTAACACTGTGCAATGTTGAGACTTGGCTAGCTTCTGATCCTGACCAAATCCTACCAGGACAGCCACCTTTTTGTTTCTTATCCATATGCGTTTGAGATTCTTTAGTCAAATTAGTATCCGGCCCAGTTAAACTTTTTGTCTCTTCTTCATCACCGATGTTTTCAAAGTCATTTTGGCTCTTCTCTGTCACACTTTCAGAGATATAGCTAGCTTGAATCTGGAACGATTTTGAAGGAATCTTAGCTGGACGGCCTACTTTATGCTTCTTAACTTGGGACCTTTCAGATTCTTTTAACAAATTAACATGTGGCTCAGTTAAGCTTTTTGTCTCTCCTGGTTCACTGATTTTCTTCAAGTCATTTTGGGCACATTCCTTAAGACCATGCAATGTTGAGACCTGACTGGCTTGATGCAACAATGATCCCAAAGAAGTATTAGCATGATGGCTAACTTTAAGCTTGTTAACTTTAGACATTTCTGATTTTTTAACCAAATTAGCATCTAGGATATTCAGATTTGTTGTCTCTGCTTGGTCACTTATTTTCTTCAAGTTATTTTGGCTACACTTCCTAACACTTTCAGAGATCTGGCAAGCTTGAATTGGCAATGATCCTGAAGGAATTTTTGCAGGACGGCCACCTTTTAGCTTCTTAACCTGGGACCTTTCAAGTTCTTTAACCAAATTAGCATCTGGCCCAGATAAGTTTTTAGTCTCTCCATCACAAATGTTTTTCAAGTCTTTTTGGTTACTCTCCCTGACACTTTCCAATGTCCCTGCTTGGCTTGCTTGAATTAGCAATGATTTTGAAGGAATCTTAGCATGACAGCCAATTTTAGGTTTGTGAACTCTAGACATTTCTGATTCTTTAGCCAAATTAGCATCTAGATTATTCACACTTTTTGTCTCTCCTTGGTAACTTATTTTCTTCAAGTCATTTTTGTTACTTTCCCCCACACTTTCCATTATTGACACATGACTAGCTTGATGCGGCAACGATCCTGAAGGAATTTTAGCAGGATCGTCAACTTTTAGCTTTCTAATTTTAGACATTTCTGATTCTTTAGCCAAATTAGCATCCGACCCAGTTAAGCTTTTCATCTGTCCTTCATCACTTCTGTTTATTGAGTGTTTTTGGCTCCTCTCCCTTACACTATCAGAGATCTGGCTTGCTTGATTCGGCAATAATTTTGAAGGAATTTTAGCAGAATGTCCAACTTTAGGCTTTTTAACCATTGATATTTCTGATTCTTCAGTCAAATTAGCATAATTTTGGCAACTCTCCTTCTCTTTTTCCAATGTTCCCATTTTGCTAGCTTCAACTGGCAATGAATTGAGAATTTTGAAGTTTTGGAGCCTATGAACTTCAGATTCTTTAGCCAAATTAGCTTCTTGGAAATTCAAACTTTTTGTCTCTTCCTGGTCACTAGTTCCCTTCAAGGCCTTGCAATCTGAATCTTCAAGACTTTCTAATATTGAGACTTGTTTTGCCTGATTTGGCTTTTTAGGGCGACGGCCAACTTTTAGCTTTTTGGCCTTTTTAGATTTTTTAGCCAAATGAGCATCAAGCATAGCTGCACTTTTTGTCTCTTCTCTGTCACTGGTTTCCTGCAGGACTTTATGTCGACTCATATCCAAACTTTCAAAAGACGGAGCAGGTCCAGCTTGGTTCACCGTTGATTCTGGAGTGTTTTTAGCAGAACGTCCAACTTTAAGCTTCTTTGGCTTTTCGGCTTTTGATGTGATGTCTAAATCTGTCACACTGACTTTAGCCAAATTATTTGCGTTAGCGTTTGCACTGTTTATTAACTCCTGTCGACTTAACTTTTCAATGCACCTCAACGTCGAGCCCAGGTGAGTTAGTTTTGGCAATGATCTTTTAATTTTAGGCGGACGACCACGTTTTTTAACTTCAGGCGCTTTTGATTCTGACTTGTCAGTTTTGTTCAACCCCACTTCATCGCTGCAGTTAGCATTTAGAGTCTTTGAACTTGGCCCCTCAGTTTCTATAGTATTATTAGCACTAGTTATTAGCTTCAGGCTTGTCTGGCTTTCTAATTCCTCACTATTTTCAAGGCTTGTTTTACCTAGTTCTTCATCAAAATCTTTCTGAGACAGTCGGCCAACTTTTACCTTTTTACCCTTGGACTTTTTAGATTTACCTTTCTTGCTTTTGCTTGCTTTTAGCTTTGATTCTTTTATTGATGATTTAGCCTCGTTAGCATCTTTAGCCTTTCCACTTGCTGCCTGCTTTGATTGGTCACTTACGCTAATGGTTATCCCAGAAGTTATCTTTTTACGTATTAACTTTACAAATGGAATCCTATTTTTTGCAAGTAAAATGGCCTCTCTCTTGAGTTTTATCAATGGATCTGAATCACTTAAAACAATACCAAGCATTAGAGTGTCTTCAGGACTAGTCGGATCTTCAGTTTGCTTAGGAAGGCAGCATTTTTTCTTGTTAATAGATGTTTTTTCTATACACTTATCTTGCCTGCTTCTCGGTTCCTTAGTAAAGCTGGTCTTTGAGCTAGATGCTAAATCCTGTTTAACAACCAAAGCTACGTTATTGCTGCAGCTACTCTTGGAGTTAGCAGCTTTGTCCTTTTTAGAATCCGCTGCTAAGTGGTCCTGATTAGGACATGCTGCTTTCCCAACTGGTTCCTTTTCCTTTGGAGTTATCAAGAATCTATTTTTATCCAAAGACATACTAGTTTCAGTGCAGCTTTGAGATTTATCCTCGTCATAGCTTTCCAGTTGGTCACCTAAGCTTTTCTTTGTACCAGTAGTCTCTTGTATGTTGTCTTTTAGCTGGGCGGGTGGTTCAGGAATGGCATTAGTTTCATTAGTGTTACTCTTGGCCTGGTCGCTCAAACCAAAGCCCACATTTGAAGAAGGATTTGAGGAAATAGCACCATCTTTGACAATCTTTTTTGAGGCTACGAAGGAGGAGTTCTTCTTTTTCGAGACCTTACTGAAAAGAGTTCGATCTGGCATTGTTTTCGGTCGCCTTTCTTTGCCAGATTTGCTAAACCAAAGCCCCGTTTGTACCTCCGGTTGGAGCTTTTTCACCTCTTTGACCGTGGTCGTCACTAAGGGTTGTGTGGAAATTGCTTTCGACTGGCGTTCAAGTGCTTTCGGACATAAGATCTTAGGCACAGAGTCTAGATCCGAGTAAGGGCATTCTCCATTGTCCTGGTCCAACTGGTCAGGGCTAGATTTAAGTTTATTTTGTGATTTACTTTTCGACTTGTTCTTTCCAGAAGTCTTAGTTAAAGTGCTTGTTTGGGCCAAGTGGGAAGATGCCATTGGAGATGTTATAGATCCATTGGTCAGGTGCAGTGCGTCCGTAGAAGAAGGGTCGGAAGAGGAGGGAAATGCTTGGTGTTCTGGCTGCTGAGAACTGGAACTGTCGGGAAAGGAGTCATCGATGGAGGACAGGAAGGTGGAAGCCATGTTGGATCTCTGCTCAAGAAGAGCTTCAGCTTCGGCGACACTGGATTTCCAAGAGTCCAGGAAACGCTTGGCAATCTGCAAAGATAAGACAGATATGAGCCAAATTACAAACCCTTTTAGTGTTTGTACACAATATGGTGGTGCCATAAGGAGACCACAATACATTTTCTATAGTGGAAGCGGCACTAGCCATCAAGTATTGCAAATAATTAATAATAAAGTTGGTTTTGGATACTGACAATCAATCAACTACATGTGTGTAATGTCAGAGCCTGGGTAGAAAACATTAGCAAATGTATCATAGTTTAACCTAAGCTATGAGCTCAAGGCTAAATAATATAATGGTGCTGTAAACATAGAAAATACTGAATTAAACTACTCATTAAGTCATCTAAACATGGATATTAAGGAAGGGATTCTAGTTCGCGTCTAGGGATTCCATTTCATGAAAAAAGATAATTTTTGTAAAGTAACCAGGCAGGGAAACACCAGACAGATGAGTCAGTTTATAGTATAAATGACCCACAACAACTTGTAACAGAAATTTTTTTTTTTACTTTCAGCTGCTCCCTTACAGGGTCACCACAGCAAACCAGTTGCACAGTGATTTGGCAAGTTTTTACGCCAGATGCCCTTCCTGTTACTGTGACGGGATTAGGCAATGGGGGTGAAGTGTCTTGCCCAGGGATACAAGGACAGTATGCACTACATCAGAGAAGGAATCAAACAAATATCACAGTGTTTGTACTCACAGTGTTTTTCTTGTTCTTGTCCCGGTGCTTCCCTTTGCGGTGCGGACGGTGGAGCTGCTCAAATTGAAACCCTCCATGGAAAATGTGGATGAACTTGTCTTCAAGCCATGACTCCTCTGTGTTCTCCCCAAATGTGCGGATGTAGTACAGGCGACAGGGACGGTCACTGGGCTCTGGATCAAACACAGAAAAAATACAATACCTCTAAATGATAGTATAACTATTAATGGTCACGAATGAGACGTTAGTGTAACAAGACCGAGAGCAAAACTCTGTCAACCTTGCGCTGCAGCTTGATAGTCGTGTTTTCTAAGTTCACACACTTCATCTTTAGCCTAACATTTGGGATAAACCAACAGAGTGGCAGCACTGGGCCTAACTCACCGAACCAAGGATCAGTTTAAAACCAAGTTGAAGACCCACTTATTTATTCTGACACAAGTTAGGTAGAATTTCTTGTTTTTGTGTTTACGTTTTTTATCTAGGCTATATTTGTGCCTTTATTGTTACTTTATTTAGCGTTATTTATTGTATTATTCTATATTTGATCATTTATTTCGTCCCAACATGGCAGCAAATATACAACAAACATCAACAAACAGCAAACTGAAACAACAGTGTGTTCTTCTAAACGAAGCCTGTGGTTAAGTCATGAAGCAGTGAATATCTCAGTGTTAGAGAGACCCACCTTTCTCCTTGTGGTAACATCCTTGCCTGGGGTCAGAGGTCACCTCGCAGGGCCACCAGGGCCGTCTGCTGAGCTTCGCCCAAACCACCTCCCCTTCGAAATACTTCACTGGCGCCAAAGACTTACTCTGAGTGCTCTGGTGGGAAAAAACACTGGTGTTTATAAGCTGTACACACATTTGACATTAAATTAGGTTCAATGGACAAGTTCAAGAACCTCCCAAATACAGCAAACGTACCAGCAATTATTATAATAATTATTATTATTATCAAGCCCTTCAGCGGTACAGTTAGTAAATAAACACTGTCTGTAGTGTTGGAGTACTGTAGGATGATGATATCAGAGGTCGGTAGATATGGGTTTTTCTATGGCTAACACCAATGCTGATTTTTAAAAATTCAGAGCAGCCGATGGCCAATAAACACTGACAATTTTTTAGGACCAATATCACGGCTCGTGGAATTGGAAAATACCTACACTGTAAACACGGATATTGTACGTAAATGTGAAAGTTTTGGTCCAATACTACAATTATTTTAGTGTATTCTGCTAGTTTGACCATATTGCTGTGTGTGTGAAATATTTTAAGTTGAATGAATTTAAAACATCAAGTTTTAGCTGCTATCATGCCAGGACAGAAGGTGGCAGTGTGCAGCTGAGACTCACTAATAATTAGACAGAAGAAGATGAAGCTCATGTCGTCTACGTTCAAGGACTGCAGTGCAAGGTAAGACATAATCTTTAAACATCGCCAAAACAGTGACACAATGGGCAAATATGTGAGTAGACCGTGTTTGTTTAAATGGAAACTAACATTTTGGAGTGGGTTTGGGAAGTTTATCTTTAACCCTCTAAGCGCCAAAGTCGCAGAATTGTGACAAACAACGTTGCTAAAAATAACAGCCCCTTCTTCCTATTAAAATGTTAAATCTTGTATCTACTCCCTTCCTTTAGCTGTCAGACACCCAGGACTTAGTTTCTAGCTCAATAGAATCATATGTTGTCATTCAAAATCTTTGAAAAAGATGAGCTCAAAGGTGAGCGAGTCTCACGGGGAGTGGCGTCGGAGCGCCTCCGTGGAGCAGATTCCTCCACAGTTTTGAGAGAGGAAAAGGTGAAAGTAGCCAATGGCAGCGCGCGAGCGATGCTCACAGTCCCTGCACACGGCGTTTCTCTGTCACTCTGCCCCCTGTAGGTGAGGCAGGCGTGCACTTAGTTACTCTGACCCTGGGAGTGAAAGTGAGGTCAGGAATAATGCAGTTTTGAGAGGGAGATGTGCGCACGAGGCTGTAGTTCGTCCCGCGACTTTCTCCTGCCGCGTCTCCACAGCCGTTGTACCGAGAGTGAACTCAGGAACAGTGCGGTTTTGAGTGAAATAAATGTACACCAAGCACTCCCCGTTCATTCTCGCACTTTTCCCGCAGAAGAGGCAGAGGAGGGAGAAGAGAGAGGCGTGGGGAGAGGCAGGTGTTGCCGTGGGCGCGGTGGGAGCAGCGTGGGGAACATAAACAGCACTGATGAGGCTGGGATCACCTGAGACAGGAGGAAGTTCATCAGGAGTGGATACAGCAGTTTGATGAACCTGCTGCCAGGCCATGACAAACTTTGCAAAGTGTGCCCTATGTTTACATTCTGCATTTCTATTTCCTAAGTTATGGGACATTAGAGGTTATAGTTATAGTTTACTAATGTTGGTTTGGAATATAACTTGTTTCTGCTCATTTATTAATTGGAGAAAAAGACAAAAAAAAGTTCAAACATGTTTATAATGTATTTACTAAAAATAACATAATTCAGCACATCCGCCTGATAATGACATCACAATATGCAAAATATATGCAGATTAGATGCCTATAATTACTACATTCATAAACTTTGGTTCATAACTGACATTTTTCTCATTTACAGTAAGACTCTATCTCTAATTATTTTAAGCCACAACCTTTTGAATATTTGATGTCAAAAAACTATTTCAGAGAAAAAAAATCTGGCGCCCAAAGGGTTAAGCGTCTGTGTTTGAAAACTTCGAAAACAAGCAAAATACATGTGATTCAGTGGATTTAGGACATACTAATGTTAGAATTTACATCTTGATAAATGAAAAGTTGGCACATTTTAAAATAAAATGTGCTTTGAGGTATATGCGTTAATATCTTTAATTTGTTTCTTTTCTCCTAGATTTTGACAAGGTTTTGAAGATTAAAAGCACACAGTAAGACTCAACATTACATTCATTTGACACAGTACTGTTAAAAATGGTAGATTTTTAAAAACTGACAGTCAAACTGCATGTACTGTATAATCTTTGTTTTTAATATCTTAGGAGTAAAGTGTTCCTATCTCCCAGATCACGGAGCCGACAGACAGTCGAGGCCTGTGACTGTGAGCAGGAGGTGACCAGAGCTGTGCAGTGTAAGGAAATAAATGCTAATGTTTCTGCTGCATGACTTTTCTAATGCAAATCTGA
Source organism: Bostrychus sinensis (assembly GCA_020698575.1). Lineage (NCBI taxonomy): Eukaryota > Metazoa > Chordata > Actinopteri > Gobiiformes > Eleotridae > Bostrychus > Bostrychus sinensis. The sequence continues at coordinate 344,854 of CM036244.1, read as the reverse complement.
AGTATAAATGACGGACGACTTAGTGTGTGTTAAATTCTGAAAATGCACAAAATTTAACTATAAAAGCATTTTAACATTTCTGTCTGTCTTGTAATTACAACAAATACAGTATTAACGTGTTTTTTTGTCTTGTATTCTTCTGCTCTGACTGAACCTCATCAGATCACCTCCAGATCCAACCCAACCTCTTCAAGTCTGCTGTTACCTTTGGACTGAAATGGCCTGCATCTGGATTATTCCACGTACATGACTGTGTTCTGATGTGTGCAGCAAGTATTGTAACTGCAACACCTTAATAAAGTGTTTTAATGTAATTTGGAGCATGTTTTTCTTTAGCCTCTTGGGAAAGTGATGACTGAATAAACTTGAAATCTAAAATGTAGCAAATATGCAGAACCTTTGATATAACTTAAAATAACCAGTTTAATCTGCTATTAATGGAGTATACTGTGCGTTACGTGTTTAAGTATGTTCTACTTGACATTTAGTATATTAAACTTAACCCTTTTAAGTTTACTGTAATTAATGCTCAAGTTAAATAGACTTGAATTTTTCTTTTTCATTACTTAAATTTTTTATGGCAACCATTTTCCACAATTTATTTAAGTAAACTCAACTTATCCGGGTTTACAGTGTAAAAGCCCGGGCAGGCACTCTTCAGATTTTAATATCCTGAAAAGAAATGAAGTAGCCCAGTTAAATGATTTGTTAATATGGTATCCCTGCTTTATTAGACTTTAATCCATTTTAAAAGAATGGTATGTTTTTAAAACTAAGGTCAGCACTAACCTGCCTGACTAAAACCAACAAACGGGTATACTTTTTTTTTTTTTAAATAGTGTATTTGGAGCTTTAAAACTTGGCTATATATTTTGCATATTTATATTTTATAAATCTCACCAACTTGTAAAGACAACAGGACTTCTGTCTTGTAGTTTAATATGGTCATCATAATAAATAAATGGCTATGCAGCTAATTTACAAACATGAGCTAAAGAAGATTAGCTTCAGTATTAGCTCTGTCCCTTTGCTCAGAGCTCACTTAGACCTATTCAAGACTTGGTTAACACTGAAATGGTTTACAGTGAGTTATTGATCAGGGTTACACTGTAGGCTCCATGTGTCAGCCGCTGAGACGCTTTTAATGTTTGTTTGTTGACACAAATGACAAAAACTCAGCCCCTCCTGTAGCGCCCCAGAGCTGTGCCCTGTCTCTGCCCTGCCTCTGTCCTGGAGCCTCTCGGGGCTCTCACTGATCTGATCTGATGTGTCTGGGCCTTTTTAAAAACTATGGTTCATCGTACCGCTCTCGTTGGCGTCCAAACGCGCTCTGCGCAAACAGATTTTCTCATGTTTCTCAGTCTCTTGCCCTGTCTGTCGTCATCCGCTTTTAGTTTCAAGCGTGCCGTTTTAGTGAGAACGTTATTGAAAGTTTAGCATCGGATCCACCGCTCCACACAGGAGTGAACCCATGTTCTCACCAACGATGGTGCAGCCGCACGAGTGATTGACAGATCAGCGTTGTGTGTGAGAGTGGACAGGAGCTGAGGGGACCGCTGTGGTTCACAGCAGAGGGACGGTGTTGTCTCGTCCCAACTCCACAGAGCACAGAGCCCATAGACGGCATCGTGCCGCGGACAACAACACAACAACAACACAACGTACTGAGCGTCTTTTACAGATGTAATAAATATTCCTTTACAGTTTGTATGATAGCCCACCGGCCAGGGGCTGTCAAGTTTTTGTAGCCCGAGTGAAAAAATGTATTGCCCCGGGACGTCGGGCTAGTGCTTTTGTGAGCCCTGAATGGGTAGGGCCAATTTATTAATTTCTAAAAAAATATATAATATACAGTCATTAGTTTTAGTATTGCTTATTAAAACAGAAACAAATGTGTTAGAACTGGACAGTGAGAACAGTTAAAGATGAGATTTTTGAGTAAATCATTAAGTCCATCTCAGGCAGACTCTGTGCAGTTAGACCTTTGGGAGAGCAACAAAACACATCTGTTTTGTTTGTTTTGTTTGTTTTTGTTTTGTTTTTGTTTTGTTTTTGTTTTGTTTTGTTTGTTTTTGTTCTATGAGGTTCAGAGAAGGTTCATGTTTCAGAGAAATGAGAAAAATCTTTTTATTGCCGTTTTGTGCTTTTCAGGCTGAGATAAAGAGATTTTGGATATTTCCTATGAACTGCAGAGTAAGAGCCCAAACTGAGACAAGATAGGGTCAAGATGTTACATGGAGCCCGGACATGAGCCTGACCAAAAATCGACATAAAAGTGCACGAATCGGCCGATGGAGTCCCATTACCTGCTTCGTGTATGATAAGATCTTAAATAAACAGAAACTCACCAGTGCGTTCCTCAGCGGACTGTCTGCGAACAGGAACAGCTCCGTGTCGCTCTCCCACTCGTCGTCCGAACCGTCCCAGTATCTCCGACGCTGACCAGAGGACTGTGAACGCGTCACGACCTTCGCTGACCTCGCAGCTCCTCCCTCTTTATTAAAGTCCGTGCTTACATCGCTAACATCCGGAGCGATTCGAAGTGTAGTGTCTAACCTTTCTTGTCTTTCCGTTGAGTCTCTTCCACCTCCGACGGTTAGCTGCTTATCGCTACTGTCCTCGTCGTCGTCAAACAACGAAGACTCAAAATGGAGGAAGCCATTGGCGAAGGGACTATTGCTGTCCAGGGAAAAAGCTGGGCTTGGCGGACCCGAAAAGCAATCATCGGACTTCTTATCCGAGATGCTAGCTTCGTTTTGACTAAATCCGATACGGGCCTCGGCTTGTTTATGTCCAGAAGCAGAGGTATCAAAAGCATCACTCTTCTTTTTTGGAAATTCCCTGTTATTGTGATCCGTCCATTTAGAATTACCGTCAGTCTTGGGGTCCGCCACCTTGTTCCTGGTCCACTCCCAACTCGGCTCCTGCTCCCGTAACGGTAAAACTAAATCGGGCTGGCTGACCATGCTGGTTAAGTGCTGCAGTCGCCGTAGAGGGCTGTAGGTGGAGGTGGTTGGGGAGGGGGAGGAGGAGGCTGAGGACGAGGAGGAGGAGCGGTCCCTCTGAGAGAAGCCATAGACAGACGTGTGTTTGAGGGACGACGTGGCGGACATGTTGAGCTCACGGCGGGGGCGAGGGGGCGACCCACTCATTCTGGTGTCGAGTCATCCTGGAACAGAAAGGATATAAAAACTGTAAAAGCAAGTAATAAACTATATAATGCAAAAAATTTAATCTTTTTTTCTAAAATCTGCAGTGTGCAAGTTGTTTTCAGAGAACCAGAGTTACTTATTGACTGAAACTAGGACGGTAACTTCACAAAACTAAAAAACAGAGGAAGAAACAAATGCCATTTAATTAGAAATAGATTTTTAACAATTCTTGATATTTCTATTATCTCAAAAGTAGAACATATTATCGTTCTAAAAGTCACCTCTTTACGTTATTTAATGTATTTTAATAACTTAATACATGACTGTTCTCTAACGCCTGTCGCAAATTCCCCCAATGGCCACTAGGGATGTAACAATATCGGTGATAATATCGGTGATAATATCGTGATAATATCGTGATAATATTGGTGATAGCGCAGCATCAAAAGTCTCACAATATCGTTGTGGACTTTTACAATATCGAATGTTGAGCCGTTGGGGCTAAAACGCATTGTTTTTTTGCAGCAGAATGTTAAAAAAAAAAAGCAGAGGGAACTACATAGACCATGATTCTTTGCTCTGTTTCAGTGCAGCCAAAATTATTATTTAACACTTATTTATTCTTTTGAAAAGGCTCGTCAGGGCGTTTTTAAAGAATACAGTTTGGTATCGTGAGCATTTCTGCAACACAGTGAGCCTCCAACAATATTGCAATAAACATCGTACCGTGAGATTAATATCGTGATAATGATACGAGAACCAAAACTCTGCAGTGATTCGAAGACCAGTTGTCTAAAAAAAGGCAGAAATTAGCTCAATATATCAGCCGACCAATGTATCGCTCTGTGTCTCCTAAACCAAGTTGAACTGCCATGTGCAGACCAAGCAGTGCTGTGAAAACCAAAGTCAGTCCCAGTTAAATAGAAGCACATGGCTAATTTACATAAACATCTGTGGCACGCAGGCTGCATTATTCTGTCTCTTCTGCCTCTTTTAAATCACCTTTGGGAGGATAAAAAACTACATTGGTGCCTCTCTATATCTTTCCTCAGCTGCTCCAGAAGCTGCAGATCATAAAATGTACGACACAACAGCACTTTCTGTAGCCTTTTGCTAATTTTGACATAATCAAGTATCATCGGTATCCACAAAAGTTTTTTATCGTACAGGCGTTTCGTCCAATTTTTTGAAACCGGGTCCCAGAGCATAAAGATTTCAAAACGGCATTCACATATTACTGTGTTCACAGCTCATACACAGCTTTACTGAAACAATCCCACATGCGCTCAACATCAACAACAACAGTGTTACGGTGTTGTGTTCGAGCTGCAGATGCTTTAACAGCAGAGCTCCTCTCGCTACAGGCTAAAGGCTAAAGGCTCATTTATCCTCTACAGTAGATTTGGATACAAACGGAGCGTTCTGTCGTCTTCTGCGTTCATTCTGTTGTACGTTGATTCATTTTCCCAGAGCTTGTGGATAGAGACAATTGGAGCAGTACATGCGCTGACCGTTGGGGGCGCTAGTGAACACAACTCAACAGTCACAGCAGAAGAAAAGACTGAACTTTTTTTGGAGAGACTAGAGCGAAAGCTAGTCACGGTTTATTCAAAAACTGAACAGACCACTGCTAGTTTTCTCTTTTTTTTTTTTTTTTTTGGCTCTTTCATTAAATGTGGGGTAAAAACCTCCTCCAGTGCCGCCATGTTTGTTTAATGTTGTTCTTTTTCTTCCATTTTGGTAAAATCTTTGACTGTCGCCGATTGCCCCCTACTGGTTATTTAACATAACGCACACGTTGACAGAATAAACACCTGAAAGTATAAATGCTGTGACAACTCTTGGCTCTATATCCGTAAGAAATGGGAGAATAAATGAGTGTTAAGGTCTCCTCTGTAGCTCACACGTTCTTAAGTTCACATCGCACCAGATTATTACACGTGCCCTGTATGCAGAGCGCCACCAACAGCCCTGGCATCTGTATTACAGTATTTTCTTTTGTTCCGCATATAACAGGAAACGTTTCTGATATAACCTAAGATGAGACCAAGTGCTACAACACTAAGTATATTTTTTTATTTCTTGTGGAACTGGTACTGGAAGTTAAAAAAGACGATAATACATTTATAATTGAGCAATTAGCGCTAGGCACCAAACATTGCAAATTATGAATAATCAAGATAGGTTTGAACCAAGGCTCTCAAGTCTCACGCATTTCACCTCTCACACGCCACGCCTCGCATTTGTCACGCTGAAAAACGTGAACGATTTCTCATGTTTGGGGCGACTTATTTTCACTCGTTGCATCAGGAGTAGCTACCTCTTCACTCACTTCCTGCTCTGATCCGTGGCCGCCTCTCTCTCTCCGCTCTGTGTCGCCGCGGTCAGTGACTCAGCGGCACACAGCGGCCTGCAGGGGGCAGAGTGTCCCGGGTCTGTTTGGTTTAAACGCCAACGGGCTAAACCTAAACAAACTAAAGACAGGAGGCTACAGAGGTGTCCCAGATCGGTGGCAGTGTGTGGTGTGGGACAGGAGGGAGACCTTAGGCTCCAGTATGGGACGGATGAACTGGCCCAGAGTGGATCATGTGTGCACGAGATGAACAGAAAACCACCGCTGTCATGTCTTTGGATTAAAAGACATTGATAATTTCATAATGTTAATAAGTTAGTTAAAAGTTATAAGTTCATGATCGTTAAATAAATGTCCATTTAATATTGCAAACTGTTAAAAAAGTGAGTGAGACATCTTCTCCTGTAAGGGTCGTTTTTGTTTCAGTGCAGAGTAAGCGCTCCTGTGCGCCATTAGAGGATCTTTGAAGCTAGAACCGTGGTAAAAGTGAGCTCTAAAACTGCTCAATGTGCTCTAAACGTTTGGACCTTGGAAAACTTACAACTTTGTAAGTATTTGTGTGTTCACAAGCGCTTAGTTTGAGGTTACAGATGTATTTTGTTGGAATATTTGATGTAAACTTGAGGTTGTTACCTGACACTAACAAGACTGCTGTGTTACCTGTGCATAAGCCAGTCCTTCTCAAATAGTGGGGCGGGCCCCACTTGGGGTTAGGGTTAACCCGCGATGCAATGCCAGGGGGCGCCTTTGTCCCCAGGGAACAGGCTTTGCTTTTGCCGTGTAAAGTGTAATTGCACATCCACAAATATTAAATGAATATTAATAATGAATATTAAATATAATAGATAAAAACAATGAATATTAAAAAGGATACAATTTTAGGTATACTTATACAATTTTTATAGATAATGATCTTATTTATAGTCACCGCGGCGAGTGGGGGGCACGACATATTTTCTCTTTCCTTGGGGGGGCTTTGCAAAAATAATTGAGAATCACTGGCATAAGCTAACCTAGCTACTTGTATTAGCACACCAAATGTCCAGTGTAGTTTGTCATATGCATTTTTTCTGTATGTTTCAGTTACTAAAAGATATTTATCGATACAAAAGATCTCCACAAAAGCAAGAAAAGTACGTCTTGTGTACAGAGTTTTCTTTATTAGCTCGCTGGCTGTCTAGCTTCACACAGTCAGGTGTCGTGAGGGCAGCACAACCGCAAACACGCCAGAATTTATGGAGAAATAAATAAATGCAAAATTCAAATTCAGTTCAGTTAAAAAAATAAATAAATAAATCTCACGCCAAGTCCGGATCAAAACTTGAGAGCCTTGTTTGAAATGACGACCACTCTGCCACATGTGAGTAATATCAGAACCTGGTTTAATAGCATTGGTGTGTGTGCCAACGTTTAGCTGTTAGCAATTAGCATCTGTAATTAGCATATGAGTTAAAGGCAGGACAAACAGTAACAGAAATGTGTCGGACCACAACAGTTTGACGTTGTCTGCTCAGATTTAATTCATCAATCAGCACAAATCCTACTTTTATAAGTTCACTTTAGTGACTGGACCTGACTCTAATTAATCTAGGTCAGATTAATTCCAAGCAATTTTTACTAAATATATAAACAACAAACACTCGTTCCTGCTCCAAAAACGTATAAATCAATATTTTTATTTTGCTCCCACGTAGTAATGACTGTGATAGAACGTTTCCAGGCTGCGTGTGCATCTTTTTTAAACACGACATGAGTGCATTTCATACTCTTCTTTATACTAGTCTTCTTCTACAGTACTGACATGTTTATTATGTTGCGATGTACACTCGATACTCCCCCTACTGGTGATGGCTGTTACTTTTTGTCCAAATTCCTGCTTTAAAACTGGTCTAGTGCTAAAAAAAAAACACCTCCAGTAGGCCTATGGTGTACCTGTTTGATAAATCCGCCCTCTTGCCTCCTGCTTTCCACCACAAACTCATTCACCTGAACACAGCGCTCATTAGAAACTCTCCAATGGGAAATGAGATTGCAGCTTTGTTGTCTTGAGTGCAGCCAATGAATAAAACGCGTTTTAAAGTCCTAACGCTGCTTCAGAGTCAAAGAGAATCGCAACTGGCTCCGTCCACGTTTAGCCCACATCTCGAATTTTAACGTAAACAGCGTTACGTCCCCAAACCGTGCGTAAAAAAAAAAAAAAAAAACACTCAGATGAAAATGGCATCAAGTGAAGCCTGAGATGAGGTCAACCCCAGCAGCAGCAGCCTCTGTTTCTCTGTCAGAGGGGATTTCATGCAAACCTGTGCGGTGTGAGAGTCAAGGCGATGTGCCGGTCTCCAAAATGGACCAGCGCGTGCGCGTGTGGCAGCGCGTGCGTGTACGGCAGCAGTTACATGTGTGGCTTCATATTTAGGACATGCACAGACCACGACAACAACAACGAGCACGACCACACGTCCACGGTAACGGCGCGTTCTGCCTGACACCAGAGTCTTTCTCCCCGAGCGCGAACGACGCAGAGCCGTGCACCAAACAAACGCCAGAAAAACACGCACGAAAACGCCACATGACGCGGGAAACGGCGCGAGAGGCTTACCATTCCGGCGTGGGCCAGCGCCAACACGGGCCCGGACGCTCTCATTTCGGCCTCGAACTGGGTCTAAATCCAGTTTTGTGAACGCGGATGGGGACAGTCCAGTCCGGCGCTACTGCTAGGCCTGGATCCGGGTGAACTCGCCCCCGCCTCCCCGCGCTGTGCTGCCGCTGCGCCCCCTCCCTCCCTCTCCTCCTCCTCCTCCTCCTCCTCCTCCTCCTGCTGCTGCTGCCTTCAACATGCGCTAAAAACCCGAGTCCAAAGCCAGGTCCCAGCTCGCAGCGGCCCCTCAGCTCTAACCCACACTCCGCTCTGATAAAACCTCAGATTTCTCCTTTTCTCTTTTCCTAAAGTCTCTCTGAACGTGAGCTGCCTTGTTGCTTTGCGTCACTCCACGCCACTGCCTCCCTCCCCAGCGCGGTCCACAGCGGGGCACGGGGGCCACGAATCCCCTTTGGACCTGAACACTTAATATTTCCGCTGTCAACTTAAAAAAACAGACCAAAACCCACTCTTAAACTCATTAACACTAAGTTATTTGTGTAATTACGAGCGTTACGTACTGGGTATAACTTGGCGTGCCCTTCCAAAGTTGAGCCACAAAACGCTGAGGTCACTTGAAAAGAAACGACCCCTGAGTGGAGATGGTCTTCAATCAATAAATCCGTGTTGTTTCTCGTGTCTCAGGCGCTGGTGGCTGCTGCCTACCCGTCCCTTCAAAATGGAGTCCTCCAGCCTTGAAAAAAAAAAAAAAAAAAAAAAAAAAAAGCAGGCCACAAAGTGTTAATAAACGCTCGCTTTGCAAACTTTACTCGGCCCAAAGCGCACAGCACGCGACAGAACTGTCCCAGTAGCAGTGTTAGTGTGGCCCGTGGGCACGGACGCCGCGTGAACGTCCACGCTGTGTTTTTTGTGGGTTTTTTACGTTCGAGCCTCGGCAGAGTCAGAGGCGGTTTCCTCTCTGCTGCTCTGCTGCGTGCGCGGCTCTCAGCGCTCTCCCCCCTTCACAGCTGCTTTTATTTCACTGTGTGGCGTCTGGAGGCAAAAATAAAAGTCTTTTATCATAAACGAGGCTCGGAGACGCTTTGTCTCCGTCTTTAAGACACGAGAGACAGAGACAGACCCGGGGCTGCTGCTGAACGGGGACAGCCATGAGATGAACACGTTTCAGTCTCGGGTCCGTCCTGTGGCCGCCGTGTGCGGCGGAGAGAGGCTGGTTTGGGTTTAACAACGCACCCACTGCCTCCACACGACGCGGGGGACAGGGTTTGACTTCTGTTCTGTAAAACCGCGCCCGCTCCTTGTTCCTGAGGAGAAGAACAGAGTCTGGGACACGGAGCAGAGGCAGAGGAGTTCACTGCCGCCGCTGGGGCTCGGGCTCAGTGTTTCCTCTCAGCAGCGCAGCAGCGCAGAGGAGGAGGCTCACTTCTGAGGTTTATGGTTTATTTTAGGGGGAAACTGTCCGGAGACAGACGGGACTGGGAGAGTTGGACGGGGAGGACAGCACAAGGCCTACAGCCGCGGTACGCAGCGCAGGACAGCGCCCCCTGTGGACCGCAGGCCTCAGTGTCAGGGTTTATGTAGAGAATAATGCGGACTGAGCAGGAGCTGTGGCTAATCCTGGCAAAACCAGATCGCTGTCAGTCTGGAAACACCCGCTGAGAACTGCTCTAAAGGGGCGGGGCTTTCAGGGGAACAGTCGGAGCTGATTGGATGCAGCTCCAGGTAAATCCTACAAAACTAAAAAAACAAACCACTATAAGATAATAAAACCATGAAATAAAAACTCAGTTTTCCTGTTTTTAACCTCTGTTATGTTTCTGACATTATCACATAAGAATCACTGAAACCTAAACCCCGCCCACTCCGACAGCACTGCCCCCTCATTGGTCCACGCCGCTGCCAGTCACAGTCACTGTTGTTGTCCAGTGTTGTGTTCCTCCTCCAGCCACTGTGGGGCACTACAGGCGGCAGTAGCTCAGTTGGTAGAGATGTTTGCCCACTAACCTGAAGGTTGTAGGTTTGAGCCCCACTGTCATTGTGTCCTTGGGCAAGACACTTCACCCTTCACCTGTGAGAATGTGTCAGTGTGACTGTGTTTGTGGCGACTGGAGGAGGGGCCGTAGGCACAAAATGGCAGCCACTGAGTGAGACTGAGGAGATTGTAAATCACACAGACAGAAAGACAGAGACGCAGACAGAGACGGAGACAGACAGAGACGCAGACACTGACGGAGACAGAGACAGCGGTCGGTCTGTACCTAACCTACTGACCCTGAGAGAGCTGTGAGCAGAACATTTGTGCTCAGTTTTTTCTGTCCGCTGTTGGCCCCAGGGCCAGAGTTTGGACATGTCCCACACTGGGCTTCAGTCTTCACTGTCTCTCAGGAACAAATCGAGACAAAACACAGAAGAAGAGACGTGATCGTGTTTGCAGCTCTGTTACAGTCCACAGTAACAGAGAGGACAATGTTTCACACAAATCTGACTCCAGTCTGTGTTGTGTCTCGGTCGCTGGGGGCTGCTCCTTCAAAATGGAGTCCTCCAGCTTCAAAAAAACAACAGGCCACTAAGTGTTAATGAACGCTCGCTTTGTAAACTTTGCTCGCACAAAAGCAAACGCCACGCGACCAAACTGTCCCCTGCACAGTCTCCAGGGGACATTATGAGCGGGGGGAGCGTCTCTGTGCGTCCACGACAGCACAGGTCGTGTTTCTGAGGTGAAAGCCCCGGCTCAGGGAGGCTTCCTCTCCGCTGAGCACAGAGCAGCACGCACGGCTCTGAACCTCTGCGCCTCAGCGGAGCAGCAGGCTTCATTCTGCTCTGCGTCTGGAGACGTGACCGCGAGGCTGGGTCACGCTTTCACTCAGAGACCAGAGAGACGCATTTACAAAGCTGGGTCTGGTTATGAACGCGGAGAAGACATCAGCTCAACACATCAGTCCCGGTTTGTCACTGCAGGGGGATTTTAAAGGCGAAAAGTGGGAGATTTAGGTTTTGAACCCACGCTGTCGCCTCTGTGCAGGACGCGGGGAGCAGCGTTTGCCTTTGACGCAGTAAAAACGGGAATGTTCCCTGATCCAGACGGGAACAAACGAGAGTAAAGCGCATAAAACACGATGAGGTCACCGCGGCGGAGGCTGCGGGACTGGAGCCGCAGCGAACAGAGCTGGGCTTCTGTGTTTGGGTTAAACTCTCGGGGACAGGCTGAACTGGGAGGTTTTTGGTTTTATCTGAGGCAGAAGGGCGTCCGGAGACGGACAGGACACGAAAGGCCTACAGCCGAGTTACGCACCGCAGAACAGCGCCCCCTGTCAGCTACAGGCCTCAGTTACAGCTTTTATTTGATCAACAATGCTTTAATATTCACTCATCACTGCCTCAGGTCACAGAAACCGCCGGGAGCGTTGTGCGCAGTTTACTTTTGATGATTTCATGCAAATGATCTGTTTTTGGTGAGATTGTGTTTTTTATGATCTGATTATTTCCACCTCAGCTCCTACAACAACACACTGTACACAAATACTCAAGTTTATACACTTTTCATTTTGCTGCTACAGAAATGTCTTAAAGGCAAGGTAAGTTTATTTGTATAGCACAATTCATACACAGAGCAATTCAAAGTGCTTTACAGAAAAAAAGGCAAATTTAAAAGTACAAAACACAATTAAAACAAAATCAAATTTAAAGTGTATCATTAAGAATTAAGAATTTAAAATTAAATTAAAAGAGAAGAGTGCAGATAAAACACTTTCAGTTGTCATATGCACAGTTAAAAAGAACAGTTTTAAGTCTGGACTTGAACATTGTCAGAGCAGAGGTCTAACATCGTCAGGAGACTGTTCCAGAGTTTAGCTGCAGAAAACTGAAACACTGCTTCACTGAGTTTAGTCCTGACTCTGGGACCAGCAGAGACCTGTCCCTGAGGTCCTCAGAGTCCCAGCAGAGACCTGTCCCTGAGGTCCTCAGAGTCCCAGCAGAGACCTGTCCCTGAGGTCCTCAGAGTCCCAGCAGAGACCTGTCCCTGAGGTCCTCAGAGTCCCAGCAGAGACCTGTCCCTGAGGTCCTCAGAGTCCCAGCAGAGACCTGTCCCTGAGGTCCTCAGAGTCCCAGCAGAGACCTGTCCCTGAGGTCCTCAGAGTCCCAGCAGAGACCTGTCCCCGAGGTCCTCAGAGTCCCAGCAGAGACCTGTCCCCGAGGTCCTCAGAGTCCCAGCAGAGACCTGTCCCCGAGGTCCTCAGAGTCCCAGCAGAGTCCTGTCCCTGAGGTCCTCAGAGTCCCAGCAGAGACCTGTCCCTGAGGTCCTCAGAGTCCCAGCAGAGACCTGTCCCTGAGGTCCTCAGAGTCCCAGATGGTTCATATGGGACCAACGTCAGAGATGTTCTTTGGTGCTAAGCCATGGAGAGACTTGTACACAGCAGAGATGTTTTAAAGTCTGTTCTCTGAGCAACAGGAAGCCAATGCAGAGACCTGAGGACAGGACTCATGGTCGTGCTTCCTGGTTTAGGTCAGGACCAGCAGTGTTCTGGACGTCCTGCAGCTGTCTCACAGCTGGTTTAGTGAGTCCAGTGAGCAGAGCGTTACAGGAGTCTAACCTGCTGGAGATGAACGCATGAATAAGTCTCTCTAGGTCTGGTTTAGACAGTAAACCTTTGATTCTGGCGATGTTTCTGAGATGGTAAAATGCTGATGATGTTATAGATTTAATGTGACTGCTGAAGTTCAAGTCAGAGTCCATGATTACCCCGAGATTTCTAACCTGACTTGTAGGTTTTAGTGAAAGAGACTCGAGGTGACTGCAGACACCTTGTCTTTGTTTCTGTGGCCAAAGATGATTATTTCAGTCTTGTCTGTATTTAGCTGGAGAAAGTTGTTTCTCATCCACTCATTGATCTGTTGGATGCAGTGACAGAGTGAATCCACAGGTCCATATTCACCTGCTGTCAGTGAGATGTAAATCTGAGTGTCACCTGTATAATTGTGGTAAATCCTTGCAGGAGAACAATCCTTGACTCCTCCTTGTTCTCCCACACTCTGTGTTAGAGAGACCCCCTGTCCCTCTGTCCCTCGTCCCACTGATGAAGACAATGTCCCTCTTTTTCATGGGTGCTCAGTGGATCTCATAAAAGAGAGATTCCAGTCCAAAACAATGAGGTCAGGTCAGTGTTCTTTGTGTCAAATGTAGAATAAATATCAGTGTGCAGGGTCTCGCCTCTGTGTTCAGGACGGGCCCCGGAGCTGGGGTTGGTGCTGGATTATTTGGAGAAAATCCAGACTGAGAGCTTTGACTTTTTTATTCCATGTATTAAAGTCTCAGTAAAGACATCAAATCACACAACTTGTCTGAGTTTTTGTACTTTTTGACGTGGTCCCCTCATCTGTGTTGACTACTGATATTGAATATTTATGTTTGTAAATATTTTTGCCCTTTATGTGTAATTTTATGTTTGTTTCCCTTCAGGTGTTCTCAGCACTTCCAGGTCAACTCTGTAAATAAGAATTTGTTCTTAAAGCTGCACTACCTGCTTTTGTGAATGTGAAAGTGATGAGTCTAAAAAAATGTAGAGTTTGAATTTCCTCACACAAACCTGGAAGTCTGTGCACAGCCAGGAGCCGTCACAATATCACAGCACAGATCTGGAGTCTGCTTTTAATTCTTTAAAATAAAAAATAAAAATACTGTGAGTAAGCTATGGAGTTTGAAATAAAACAATAGCTCCTTCACATTATTCCTGATAGATTCTAGTACTGCGATATTTGAAAATAGAGCCTACTTTTGGAACATAGTAAGTTAAATTCACTACATTTCACAAAAATGTAAGTTCCTGTATAAGATAAGAAGATAAGAAATAACTTTATTAATCCCGAAGGAAATTTCTGTGCCAGAGGAGCAAAGACATGAACAACACAAAAAGCATAAACATAAAATAACATTAATTCTATTAACTGAGTAATAGTAAAATTGTATAAAAAGACCATTTTACAAAGTACAATCTGTGTTCCTCCAAATGTAAAGTGGAGCTGATGCAGGTTAAATAATGAATAAATTAATAAATTAATAAATAATTTAGAAAGGCCCAACACAGTTATTACACATTGTACAAGATGGTCCGAGTCACTCCCTCCCCTTACTAAAAGGGGAGGAGTTAAACAGTCTGATGGCCACAGGTAGGAAAGACCTCCTGTGGCGTTCTGTGCTGCTTCTTGGCAGTCGGAGTCTACAGCTGAAAGTACTCTGATAGGAGACCAGAGTTTCATGCAGAGGGTGGGATGGATTGTTTCGGATACTGAGCAATTTTTTCAGTATCCTCCTCTCAGCGACCTCAACCACGGACTCCAACTTCAGTCCCAGGACAGAACCAGCTTTACTGATGAGCTTATTGAGTTGGTTTCAGCCACTTTAGCCCCACACCCCAGCACACAACACCAAAGAAAATGGCACTGGCCACAACAGATTGGTAAAACATCTGAAGCATTTTTCTGCAGATGTTAAATGACCTTAGTTGTCTTAAAAAATACAGTCTGCGCTGTCCTTTCTTGAACAGAGCATCTGTATTTTCAGTCCAGTCCAGTTTGTTGTTGATGTGGACCCCGAGATATTTGTAGCAGCCCACAAAGTCCACCTCAGTGCCCATGATTGTTATTGGACTAGGGGAGGTCCTCTTCCTTCTGAAATCCACCACTAGCTCTTTTGTCTTCATGACATTCAGCTGCAAGTGATTTAGTCCACACCATTCAACAAAACTGTCCACCACACTCCTGTACTCAGTGTCATGACCCCTGCTGATACCGCCCACAATCGCACAGTCGTCCGTAAAACTTCTGTAGGTGACAGGACTGTGAGCAGTGTGTAAAGTCAGACGTGAACAATGTGAACAAGAAGGGAGAGAGGACCGTACCCTGGGGGACCCCCATGCTGCTCACCACCATGTCAGAGATGGTGCTCCTCAGCTTCACATATTGTGGCCGACTTGTGAGATAGCTGTTGATCCAGGTCACCAATGGAGCATCCACCTGCATCTCCAGCAGCTTCTTCCTCAGGAGTACAGGTTGCACAGTATCAAAAGCACTGGAAAAATAAAAAAACATGACTCTAGCAGTGTTTCCGGGCTCTTCCAGGTATGTATAAGCTCTGTTCAGCAGGAAGATGATGTCATCCTCTACTCCTATGTGTGGCTGGTATGCAAACTGCAGGGGGTCTAGTAATGGTAAATGGTAAATGGTCACATTTTTATATAGCGCTTCATGGGCACTCAAAGCGCTTTACATCAAGGAACCATTCACCCATTCACACTCACATTCATACACCAGTGTGCGCAGACACCGGAGGCAAGGTGGGTTAAGTGTCTTGCCCAAGGACACAACGACAGTATGCAACAGTGGGAGTGGGGTTTGAACAGCCAACCTTCTGGTTATTGGACAAGCGGCTCTACCAACTGAGCTACTGCCGCCCTGTAATGGTGCAACCACACTGCGAAGGTGTTTTAGGACCAATCATTCCAGTGACTTCATCACATGTGAAGTAATAGCCACTGGTCTGTAGTCACTGTGTGCAGATGGTTTGCTCTTTTTAGGCACTGGAACGAGGCAGGTAGTTTTCCACACAACTGGAACAGTCATACAACTCAGGCTCAATGCGAAAATATGCTGGAAAACATCACACAACTGTGTGGCACATTGCTTGAGGACTCTCGGACTGAGTCCATCGGGTCCAGCAGCTTTACCACGTTGCAGCCGCCTGAACTCCCTTCTCACATCCTCAGAGGTGATGGTAACTGAGGGCGACATGAGAGTTGTTGTGTGGAGATCCAATAAGGGGCTCAGGAGGGGCGGAGTCATTGGAACTGTAATGGTGTTATGTGGCATAGTAGTACAAGTCAAAACAGCGACAAAATCAAAACTTAACTCAGACTAAACCAGGAATAAAACCAGGCTAAGCTGTGACTAAATTAATTAAATTACCACTAAAACTGGACTTTTTAAACATTTTTATTTAGTCACAACACATGTTTTTTTAAGGCTCTGGTGGAAAATGATTCTTCAGTGTAAATCTCTGTCAGATGGAAGATCACAGCGTTATTGTGATATATTTAGATTCTTGCGATACGAATATAGCGTTTGCTGATATTGCAATAATGATAATTTTGCGATGTATTGTGCAGCCCTAATAAAGGATGTATCGACCAATCAGAGCGCTCCTGTCCTATGAAAGCGTGTGATTGGTTAAACTGTTCCTTTCCTCGCTCTAAAACAAAAAACAAAGTCTCATTTTTTCTCAGATGACTTCGGTTCTGCTGCACTAACAACTAAATAATTATCTTTACCAAAACACAAGGAAAAAGAAAGCAGGTAGTGCAGCTTTAATGTTCTACCTGGTCAAATAAATGTTAAATACATTTAAAAAAAATGTAAACCCCAGCGTCTGCAGATGACCTGTGGTGGCATCGTCTCAAAAACCTGGGATTAAAGTACAATGAGCAGTATATTTTTTTAAATACTTTATATAAAATGCCCACATGTGTCCTAAGATATGATGTAAACGTGTTTAAATTAAATATTCTTTTTACTAATAACAATGGTACAGCCAGGGGTGTAGCACAAATTTCTGGGCCCTTTGTATAAACCGTCTTGGTGGGCCCCCTTGCTCACTTTAGCAATATCTCTCACACATATCCTAGGCTTTTTAAGGGCCCCTCCCTGCAGTGGGCCCTGGGTAAACTGTACCCTTTACCCCCCAAGGTCGGACGCCCCTGGGTACAGCTGATTTATTCACAATTAAAAATATTTTACATAATGGCCAAGTTGTTTTGTTTTAGTTTTAAAAAACTTGCATCAGAAAAACAGAAACAGCTCCTGGTTCCACACAGACAGATGTATACAGTAGATTTACAGGGCTAAGTTCTTTACAAATACAGTATATGAATATTTTATATCAATATTCAGCACAGATGTAGCTCAGCCACAGCAGAAAATAATGGTTTGTAAAGTTTTTAGCGACAAAATGAAACGATTGAAATGATTTGACACTGCATAAAATAAAAATAAAGTCACCTCCTACATCCCAAAGCACAGAAAAATGCACCAATAAAGACTGCCATAGAAAAATTATCTAATAGTCAATCATTCCATTTTTT
Organism: Bostrychus sinensis; assembly: GCA_020698575.1. NCBI lineage: Eukaryota > Metazoa > Chordata > Actinopteri > Gobiiformes > Eleotridae > Bostrychus > Bostrychus sinensis. Next base: position 327,622 of record CM036244.1, on the reverse strand, counting down.
TTTTCATGGTTACAATGATTAACTTCAGTCCTCATCACACACAGCAAACATTAACTGTGTTTATGAAAGTGAAGCCTTAAATTCCAGTTTGTGTGGTGCAGACACATCCAGCACAAACCTCTGCCTCTGCTCAGTCTGGGACCTTTTTCTACTTTGCCCTGATGTGCACATCTCTGTAAGAACTACATTTTGGATTTGTGCTCACGCAAACACAAACAAACTCATTTCTCAACAAACACTTTCACACCAATTTATGACAAAAACACAGCCAAATCATTTTTAGTTCAAAACATGTTTTTTATTTTCCTTGTAGGCTTGATCATTTATACAAACACTAATGTGGCCATCTCCACATTTATACCTCTGTCTACCATATATGGGGAAATGGCGCCACCTAGTGAAAAACAATAAAGACTAAAATTCCAATCCCTCACTGTCATGAATCCATGAAATACTTGATAAAAATGTGAAATTATATTGCAGTGACAGTTTATAATAAAAATGTTGTTTTAATGGGAGTCAATGGCACAAAAAACGTTTTAGGGGTAAAGGTGGGACTATTTTTTTTTAGACACTTTTTAAGAGGATTTAGAAAAAAAAAATCCTGAAATCTGAAAATTCATCCAAAAATCCACACCTGAGGCAAAATCTATGCCATTTGAATCAACACAGCAAAAGTTATCCACAAAAATGAAAGTAGAATGTAATCATTTATAATATTTTCATAGCTACAAAATGAAAAGCTCGTATTTGTCGCTGAGCGGCCTGAAAAGGGCGGAGTCAGTTCTGTCTCTGCTTAGACCTGAGGCCCCTGATCACACATTCATACATAAAATCTCAGCACTAGGATTTTAGAGGCCCTCAACAAAATTATCTTTGTGGCCCCGTAAAACTTCAAACAACAACATCAATAACGAGTCCTCAGTCTCAGCATGAGGCTAACAGACAGAGAAAAGAGCTGAAGTCTGGCTTTAGAAACGCGGGGGAGCACTTCCTGGTTTCATGTAGAGTTGTGAGACCAAGCGTTTTCAGCTCCGGAGAAGGACAGCGCCTCAGCATACAGGATTACTCAGACAGAATACTACTGCAGCTCTGTTTCTGAGGACCACAGTAGAGCAGGGCTGAAGAGAGGAACAGTTGTACATGAATGACAGTAAATATAGAACTAGAATCTCCTCTCACACAGGAAGCAGGGGACAGCCGGGTGAACCTGGGGTCAAAGGTCACAGACAGAGAGAGGAACGTCAGCCCTGAGTCCAGTCCCAAACTAGTAATGGCCAGTGAAGTAATCATTTTGACCATTTTAAATGTAATAAAGCCAATAATCTAATAACATTTTTGAGCCAATAAGGTAATAAGTTATTAGATTATTGGACTAGCATTAAAAACAGCTTTGAAAATGTAATAACTGCAGCCTATAATGTAATAACACATCAATAGGACTGCATTTCTTGGAAATAAGATGTTTTCCTTTTGTTTTTGTTTCCTTTTTGTGTGTGTGTGTGTGTGTGTGCAATTTTCTCATCAGAAATGCTCCATATTGCCAAAAGTATTTGCTCACCCAACCGCCCAAAAAAACTGACTTCATGTGTTCATCTCATTTCCATGGCCACAGGTGAAGAAAACCATGGAGCAGTGAGTTTGGTGTGGGCTGCAGAGTCCTGACCTCAGCTTGACCTCAGTCTGACCTCAGCCTGACCTCAGTCTGACCTCTGACCTCGGTCTGACCTCAGCCTGACTTCGGTCTGACCTCGGCATGAATAAAAAATATGAATTCAATGTTGTCTTTATTCCTGATAAACAGAAGTGTGGTCCGTGACAATGAGGCGTCCCGTGGCTGAACTGTTGGCTCAGAGAGAGCTTCAGACCGGCTCAGTCCAGGTTCTTCAGATTCTGAGTTTGTCCATGCACTCGTGCTCCTGGTTACTCCTCCACATCAAACCTTTCTGACAGAAAATCCCCTCACACGTCCCAGTGAACAGAGACACGTGTCTCCTCCTTCAGAGTCTCTCAGAGGCGTGTGGCGGGACTCTCTGCTAGGCGTTCGGTGCAGAGGAGCTTTCAGGCTCAGGTTCAGGAGCTTCAGGAGTTTAAGAAGTGCACAGGAACTTCAGTCCCATCAGAACCAGGTCTGAGACCGAGTCCAAGCCCTCCTTAAACCAAGAGGTCTATGAAGAACTTTGGGCCTGCTGTGTCCTCACTGACTGTGTAGAGTCAGGGCAGAGGATTTAACGCCAACAGCAGAGGGCGCGGCGCACTGAGCGCAGGAACGATCTCAGTGTGCGTTTCTTTGGCGCTGTTAGATGTTTGTAGATGATCTCCACGGTCCAAATGTTGAATTCTGGCTGGACCTGGGTGGCCTGGGTCACCCAGTCCTTCTTGTTGCCTCTGCACATGTCTCGGTACACGGCTCGAGCCACGTTCTCGAAGTGCCGAATGTCCGGCTTCACTTTGACGTCCCACTGAGCGATCTGAGGCTCCAGATGCTGCAGCAGGTCCTGGGCCAGAGCTGTCACTTCAGGCCATTGTTGTTTTTGGAAAACCCTCTTCACCACCTCATAAACCAGGCAGTTATAGTGGTCCATGTTCCACTGGTCGGGCCGCTGTTCCTTGAGCCCGAGGACGTCCTGTGGCACTGAGGTGGGGCTCCTCCGCTGGGTTATCTCGGGCACGTCCCGTACATGACCTGGAGACTGGAGGTGACACTCCTCGTAGTAGAACTCGGGGGAAACACACGGGGTCTTCTGTGCATGTGAACATGGCTGCTGTGTGTCCAGGGGGAGAGCGGATGTTCTGAAGACCAGCCTGCAGATCTTCTCCAGGGTTCTCTGGACTGGGTCTTTCAGGGCCGGCAGCTGCTGCTGGAACTGAAGCCAATCCCAGATTCTCCCGATGAAGGCCTTCATCTCAGAGCGGGCCTCTCTCCTGAACTCCATGTCTCTTTTTGTCGGAGCCATGTTGAGAGAGATGATCTCCGTAAGCTGCTGGCCCATCTCTCTGTAACGTTGGTCTTTGAAGTACTGGGACAGCCTCTCGTAGACGTCCCTCTCTGGGTCCTCTGAGGCCTTTCCCTGGACCATCTCCTCCAGCAGAGGAAAGGCCTGCTTTATCACCTCTTCTGGGGAAGCATCAGGGCTTATGGGCCGGTCGCACAGTCTTTTCAGTGAAGTGCAGAACATGACTTCAGCGTAGTGCAACACAAAGAAGGACTTGATCTTCTGGGCCACTGCAGTCAAATGGGGCATCCTGGTGACAAAGATGCCGCCCCCCTCTGCGATGATGAGTGATTCTCCTGAGTCTGCCTGGATCCGACTCATCTCCTCATTGAGGATGCTGACTATGGTGGAGGCCATTTCCCAGCTTAAGTCGGTCTGGCTCCACAGGCACTCTCCGCTCAGCGCCACGGCCTCCTCCAGGATGTCCTGGACGTCTTCTGCTCTCAGGCTGATGCTGGGGGAAGCTGGTTTAGTGAGTCCTTGTGAGTCATTGGACAGTAGATGGACGCTGCTGGAGACTTTTGTGGTGACCGAGGCTGTGTCCTGGACCTCCTCAGAGTGGACTCGGCTTCCACCTACTTTAGGAGAAGTGACCTCCTGTGTCTCCTCAGAGTGGACACGATCACTGCAGGGATGGCAGCTTCTCCCGAGTTGGTCCTTGATGTTCTCTAGTCTTTTGGTCGGTGCCTCCTCCTTGTCCTGAGCCTGTGGAGTGGGCTCCTCAGGGGCCACACAGCCTCCACAGCTCACTTTTTCCCTGAAGGACCAGAGCACAGCTCTGGCGTGGTGGACCATAGCTCTGAGCTCCTCTTTAGGTGGCTTGTAGGGGGCGTCCTGAGGGACCACCAGGCGCTCGTTCTGCACTCGGCTGTGGCGCAGGGCAGCGTTGACCCTGCTGGTCACCTCTCTGCTCACCAGTTTGAACAGCTCGGTCATGGTTTGGTGAGTGGAGCCTAATGCTGCCCTGAAGCTCTCACAGAGGCTGGGATGCACCGCTCTCCCCACAGCCTCCTCAGACACCAGCAGGGGGCGCTCTACCTGTCTCCCGGCTAACACAAAGTTGTTGAAGGCCTCCAGGATCAGGTTGGAGATCGTGGCGATGACCTCCATGAACATCTCAGCCAGGAGCCTCCTGGAGGCCTCATCTGAAATGTCCAGGCTGGCCACTCTGTCCCAGAAGGAAACCACCAGAGGCTGGATCTTATCGGTGGCGATGTTTGGGACAATGTCATTCAGAGGAGAGTCGTCTTTGGCCCGTTCCTCGTCTGAGGCACTGGGCCCCGCTCTGCTGCTCACCGGAGTGGGCACGATCTCCTCCATCAGGGCTTCTGCTTCTTCGTCCATCAGGGCACTGAGGACGCCGCTGGAGGGAAGTCTAACCTCCGCAGACTTCACCGGAGACTTCATCTGGTCCTGGACGGGGCTGGGTTTTGGGCTGTTCGTTTTTGAAGCTTTTATATTTATATTCCCAGGAGCTTGCCTGCTGGCTCTGTGGCTCCTGGGTGTTTGTTAGTCGGTGTATGTCTCGTACTTTACCTGTCGCTGTCGCGTGTCGCTGTTGCATCTCACTGTCGCATCTCGCTGTCGCATCTCGCTGTCCAGTGACATCAGAGCATTCTGTGCTGTGTGACATCATCAGTGTTTGGCTTTGAACTCTGAAGCCCCGCCCACAGAACACAGGTTTCCATGGTAACGGCTGTTTGCTGCATTTCGTTGCTATGAGTCATGTTGGCCACAAGGGGTTGCTCTCAGGCAATTCTTAAGGGTTATTTACAACATGTTGGAAAAGTATTAAAACTGTTAATACAGTTTTGTTAAATATATTTTAGGTTCAATAGATTTAATGGGGAGTTATTCAAATTATTTTATGTAAATTTATTATTATTACTTTTTTTAAAGTTTACTTTGACCATAAAATATATAGAATAATATTTTTTATTTTTATATTGTATTTTGTTTAAAATATTATTTTGGCTTAATAGATTGAAAAGAGAGTGATTTAAATTTTTTTGGTAATTTTATTTAAAATATGTTAAGATTACAATTATTTATTTATTTTTTAAAGTTCACTCTGAACATAAAATATACAGAATAATAACTGACTTTTATACTGTATTTTGTTATTTTTTGTAAATTTATTTCAAATTTATTAAAGAATACAATTTTTTTTTTTTAAGTTTACTCTGAACATAAAATATATAGTAACATATGTAAATGTAGCAAATGGGAGTTCACACTGTTTATATATATATATATATATATATATATATATATATATATATATATATATATATATATATATATATATATATATATATTTTTTTTTTTTTTTTTTTTTTTTTTTTACAGGTGGCATAGCGCTCCTGCCTCACAGCATTAAGGTCCCAGGTTCAATTCCCAGACCACATGGGGCCAATTTCACATTTATTCACATGCGCCTAAGGACTTACAATAACTACAGTAGCTTCATAAAAAAAATCCACACAAAATAAGATTCCCATTTGAATTTAATTGAACACATTTGAACACGTTTCAGAAGCTGCACAGAACTCACGACGTCTCAGTCCCGTCCACAGCCTTCAGGGAAACATTGTGCTTCAAAACTCATCAACAAATGGCACATCGACACTTCAAAAGCAGCAGAGTCTGTGTCTCTCTCCCTCAGACACTCAGGTTAAAATAAATACAACAACAGCAACTGAGGTTTTAAACACGGTAATGTAGCATTTATTTTGGCTTGAGAACGGTGTTGGAGAAGGCCGGGCTGAACCTCAAAAACCTGCTTTTCAACGGGACATGGAACGTGCCTTCGTGTCCACATATTCTGAATGTGGAGTTATAAAACGGATGAAGGTGAGGGCCCTAAATAATGAAGCCGATATCAGTTTTTGTCTAAAGAGGTCATCAAAGTAATAGAGTTGTAATGACCTAGTTATGTCTGTAACCAGCTCTAGATCTGTCATGCACTGGGCCTATTTAGCAAAGAAAACTGTCATACTCTGCATTTTTATATAAGGTTTTGGGCTTTGAAACCCCAGTCACCAACGTCCCGGCCTGGCCAGAGAGAAGTTAGTCTGGTCCCAAACAAAAACATGGAGCCAATGAAGAACTGTTGCAGGTTTTGCTATAAAACTACAGAATCCTGTGTATGTGAACAGCTCTGTCCTTATTTGTGAGCAGGGACAGCAGCAGAAGCCAGTTGTACAAAGACTTGTGAAAGAAAAAGTGGGTTTGTTTGAATGTGGTGGTTACGTGGGACGTCAGAGGGACTTTACTGTTGTTAAAATGGAAACAGGACCAAGACAAAAATCCCACAGAGGACTGAACAACAACGAGGACTTCAGCAGAACCAACAGGAGACGAAGGAAAGACCTTAGTTATTACATTCACTCTGTATAAGCCACAGCCATCTTGGTTATTTCTGAGAGGAGATCATCAAATCGACTGAATGGAAACAGCGCTCTGTGGCTGAGGAACCAGACTCTCCTGCTTCAGAAAAACAAAGTATGAGCAGGGTCAGGCTACCGTCTCTTTAACTCGTTATAAAGAGCAGGATTTTGTTTGTTCATAACGACCTTTGAACTGCTATTGAGATGAACTTTTATTGTGTTGTATCTAGGGCTGCACAATATATCGCAAAATTATCGTTATCGCAATATCAGCAAACGCAATATCCGTATCACAAGAATCTAAATATATCGCTGTGGTCTTCCATCTGACAGAGATTTACACTGAAGAATCATTTTCCACCAGAGCCTTAAAAGAACATGTGTTGTGACTAAATAAAAATGTTTAAAAAGTCCAGTTTTAGTGGTAATTTAATGAATTTAGTCACAGCTTAGCCTTGTTTTATTCCTGGTTTAGTCTGTGTTAAGTTTTGATTTTGTGGCTGTTTTGACTTGTAAATACAGGAACTTAAATTTTTGTGAAATGTAGTGAATTTAACTTACTATGTTCCAAAAGTAGGCTCTATTTTCAAATATCGCAATAATATCGTTATTTTCAACATCGTTATTGAATATCGCATGTTTTCTTCATATTGTGCAGCCCTAACTGTATCACTAGAATAAAACCCAAACAAAAAAACAAACAAACAAACAAACAAACAGCTGGAGCTTCAGTCAAGGCCACAGACACGAGCAGAGCGACGTGCGTGACCTTCACGCTCACGCTCCACGTCTTACTGCTCTGTTCTGATTTTTGTTTTGGTTTCTTACATTGCGTTTTAAATGTGACTCCTATCACAGGGTAAGCTCCAGGTTTTTTAGACTTTTTAAGACAGAAACCCTGGTGATATCCTGAGATCAGAACGGAGCAGTAAACAGAGTGGTGGTGGGTCCTGGTGGTTACTGACATTTATTTAACAAACAGCCTTCTGGATAAAAGACCGGTCACTGATAACAAATGTTTGCTCAAATAAAACCTGCCTTGTATTTGTGAGAACAGTGGACTGGGTTACAGCGGTTTCCAGGTTTCAGTGACAGATCTCTGCTCTGATGTTTATGTTTATGTTTATGTTTATGTTTATGTTTATGTCCAGGGCTTGACATTAACCTTTTTGTTCACTGGTGACAAACTAGCCATATTTTAGATGTTAAAATGCTGATTCAATATAAAACAAATATATGTTTTATAATTCTTAAAAAAAAAAATCATCAGAGAAAATATTTGTTTTAGCTTTTGCTGTATGTATTTTTTTTTTTACACGTTTTCAATGAAGACCCTCTAACAAGCTTCATTTTGTCCCTTAACTATTATTTACTGTAGGTTTTAAATTATGCAGATTTATAAACATTGCAGCAGAACGTCAGATTTAAAGTAGTTCAAATAATAATAACAATAATAATAACAGTAATAACAGTAATAATAATAATAATAATGGTAATAATAGTAATAATATTAATAATAATAAATCCAACCAGACAAAGTGGCCAGTGAGACTGAGTTTGGCCGCTAAGTGTTAATGTCAAGCCCTGTTCATGTCATGGAGTGTTTGTGTGTTCATGTGTTTGTGTGTTCATGTGTTTGTGTATTCATGTGTTTGTGTGTTCATGTGTTTGTGTGTTCATGTGTTTGTGTGTTCATGTGTTTGTGTGTTCATGTGTTTGTGTGTTCATGTGTTTGTGTGTTCATGTGTTTGTGTGTTCATGTGTTTGTGTGTTCATGTGTTTGTGTGTTCATGTGTTTGTGTGTTCATGTGTTTGTGTGTTCATGTGTTTGTGTGTTCATGTGTTTGTGTGTTCATGTGTTTGTGTATTCGTGTGTTTGTGTGTTCATGTGTTTGTGTGTTCATGTGTTTGTGTATTTGTTTATTCATGTGTTTGTATTCTCTGTACATCACATTCAGGTCGGGATGTGTTGTTTGGGGTCTGTTATGTGTTGTGTATCAGAGTATGAGTGAGTGTGGGTTTGTTGTGTTGTGTAGTGTTGTGTATCAGAGTATGAGTGAGTGTGTGTTGTGTGTGTATTGTGTTGTGTGTTGTGTTGTGTAGTGTTGTGTGTTGTGTAACAGTGTGTGTGTGTTGTGAGTCGTTCTCAGGCAGCAGCTGCTCCTCTGTAAACTTCAGAATCTTCCTCTTTAGTTTTTGTTTTTCCATTTCCTCAAATGAAAAGTCCAGAGTTTGTTGGAGAGGATCCAGTTTCCTGTCCTCGGTCGGTGCGGCTCCGTCTTAAACACAAACCTAAACTCAGTCTTTAGTCCCGGTTTGGATCCAGAGTCCGTGTCCCGTCCCGGTGTCGGTGACGGTGACGGTCAGTTGTTGTGGCAGCACGAGTAAAAGTACGACTCCTTCTTCTGCCCCAGGTCCACTCCGCTCTCCTCTGTGGACAGAAGAGCAAACTTTACACCTGACTCTGGGTTTCTCCTCCTGTCCCAAACTAAGGCGTCCCGGGTCAGCGCTCCCATTCTTACAAGGCTGGTTTTACACAAAGATACAGCAGGGGGCGCTGCAGGGGCTGTGTTTAGTCATCACACTGACCAGAGGTGGACAAAGGACTCAAACGCTGTAAAGCTGCACTTCCTGATTCTGTGAAAGTGATGAGTCTAAAATAAAAAAGACTAAAACAACAGCTCCTTCACATTATTCCTGACAGATTCTAGTTGTGGATAGATAAAGGATGTATCGACCAATCAGAGCGCTCCTGTCCTATGGAAGCGTGTGATTGGTTAAACTGTTCCTTCCCTCGCTCTGAAACAAAAACCTTTCTAACCCCGCCCACAGTGAGCTCAGTTTATCTCAGATCACTTCTGTTCTGCTGCAGTAAGAACTACCGTATTTTCTGGACTATAAGTCGCACTTTTTTCCATCGTCTGGCTCAGGGTGCGACGTATACTCAGGTGTGACTTCTATATTAAAATATTTCAGGTGTTGGTTAGAGGGCGCTCTAGGCTTGTGTACCAGCATCTGCTGCACCTGTACCACTGACAATTTAAAATGTAAACATTACCACTAACAACTTAGGCTATAAAGACAACTGAGAAAGAGCGGAATAATTGGAAATGGAACTGATGCTGAGTCTGACGACAGCCACGCAGAGGAGGAAGCGGCGCTTCGTCTACCTCCGGAGTTGGCGGAGTTGTTCAGAAGCGACACCGAGGATGAAGAATTTAAAGGATTTAGCGATTAGGAGTGAGATGGTGAGTTTGGTGAACTTGTTATATTATGTTCTTTATGCTATAGTTATGTGAATAACTGTTAATATATTACGTTAACATACGAGACACCTATTCAGTTCGTTGTTTATGCTTCATGTAGCTGAATAACCATCAATGTGTTACGTTAGCATAGCGCACACCTATTCAGCTGTTGTTCTCTATTCTATTATTACTATAACTTGCCTTTCAACATGAAATGTCTGTTCTTGGTGTCGCATTTTGTAAAATAAATTTACCCCAAAAAATGTGACTTATATAAGTTTTTTTCTTCTTCCTTATGTATTTTTTGGCGAGTGCCACTCCAGAGCCACTTATAGTCCGGAAAATACGGTAAATAAATATCTTTACCAAAATACAAGGAAAAAGAAATCAGGTAGTGCAGCTTTAAGTAAAAGTTACTTCGAAAATAATATTACTCAAGTAGAAGTAAAAGTACCCAACAAAAATGTTACTCCAGTAAAAGTAAAAAAGTATTGAGTATTAAATTTACTAAAGTAGAAAGTACATTTGAATGTTTTTGCAAATTCTTCTTCTTAGTTTTGAACCCAGAACCTTCTGATCCCAGTCTGCACCACAGAGAACAAAAATACTTCTAACTCCTCAGACAATTTCAACTTTTACTCAAGTAAAAGTAAAAATAAAATCTTGAGTAAAAGTATGTAGTTACTGTCCACCACTGAGGACTCACCGGTCATGAACTGTAAGGCAGAGCTGTTGTAATCCTCTGCTACTTTCTGGAACAACTCGTCTGGTGAAGAAGAACAAAACAGGTTTCATTAAAATCTTTAGATCAGGAGTCAACCCCACAACCTCCTCACTGAAGGCACAACAACAGTCACTGCACATCGTAAACATCGCCCCCTACACCAGGGCTGTTAAAAAAGACACGTTTTTATAATGCAATGCACTCCAATCCACTTTATATAAATAAATATGACTCTGTTTAGCTTCACTAGTCCTCACTAAAATAATAAGAACCAGCAATGCACTAAAATAACAATAAATAAGTAGAATACAATAAAATAAATAAAAACAAAACAATAAAAGAACAGAGGAGTTCGGGCTGGTGCTTTGCTTAAGGGCACCTCTACAGTGCACCATGTCTGAGCTGGGAAGTTAACCACAGACCTTCTGGTTCCCAGTCGAAGGTTGCTGGATCGAATCCCACTACGAGCACTGCATACACCTGTGACACATGTCTGTGTGACTGTGTGACTGTGTGACTGTGTGAATGTGCCTGTGTGACTGTGTGAATGTGACTGCGTGAATGTGACTGTGTGACTGTGTGAATGTGCCTGTGTGCCTGTGTGACTGTGTGAATGTGCCTGTGTGACTGTGTGAATGTGACTGTGTGAATGTGACTGTGTGAATGTGACTGTGTGAATGTGTGACTGTGTGAATGTGCCTGTGTGAATGTGTGACTGTGTGACTGTGTCTGTGTGACTGTGTGAATGTGACTGTGTGAATGTGCCTGTGTGAATGTGTGACTGTGTGACTGTGTCTGTGTGACTGTGTGAATGTGACTGTGTGACTGTGTGAATGTGACTGTGTGACTGTGTGAATGTGCCTGTGTGAATGTGTGCCTGTGTGACTGTGTGAATGTGCCTGTGTGACTGTGTGAATGTGACTGTGTGAATGTGTGAATGTGACTGTGTGAATGTGTGAATGTGACTGTGTGAATGTGACTGTGAATGTGCCTGTGTGACTGTGTGAATGTGCCTGTGTGACTGTGAATGTGCCTGTGTGACTGTGACTGTGTGACTGTGTCTGTGTGACTGTGAATGTGACTGTGTGACTGTGTGAATGTGACTGTGTGAATGTGCCTGTGTGCCTGTGTGACTGTGTGAATGTGCCTGTGTGACTGTGTGAATGTGCCTGTGTGAATGTGACTGTGACTGTGTGAATGTGACTGTGTCTGTGTGAATGTGACTGTGTGACTGTGAATGTGACTGTGTGAATGTGACTGTGTGACTGTGTGAATGTGCCTGTGTGAATGTGACTGTGTGCCTGTGTGACTGTGTGAATGTGCCTGTGTGACTGTGTGAATGTGACTGTGTGAATGTGACTGTGTGAATGTGCCTGTGTGACTGTGTGAATGTGCCTGTGTGAATGTGACTGTGTGCCTGTGTGACTGTGTGAATGTGCCTGTGTGACTGTGTGAATGTGACTGTGTGAATGTGCCTGTGTGAATGTGACTGTGTGAATGTGACTGTGTGAATGTGACTGTGTGACTGTGTGAATGTGACTGTGTGACTGTGTCTGTGTGACTGTGTGAATGTGACTGTGTGACTGTGAATGTGACTGTGTGACTGTGAATGTGACTGTGTGACTGTGTGAATGTGACTGTGTGACTGTGTGAATGTGCCTGTGTGAATGTGACTGTGTGCCTGTGCGACTGTGTGAATGTGACTGTGTGAATGTGACTGTGTGAATGTGCCTGTGTGACTGTGTGAATGTGACTGTGTGAATGTGACTGTGTGAATGTGACTGTGTGACTGTGTGAATGTGACTGTGTGACTGTGTGAATGTGACTGTGTGAATGTGACTGTGTGACTGTGTGAATGTGCCTGTGTGACTGTGTGAATGTGCCTGTGTGACTATGTGAATTTGTGAATGTGACTGTGTGACTGTGTGAAAGTGACTGTGTGAATGTGACTGTGAATGTGTGACTGTGTGAATGTGACTGTGTGACTGTGTGAATGTGCCTGTGTGAATGTGTGAATGTGACTGTGTGAATGTGACTGTGTGAATGTGACTGTGTGAATGTGACTGTGTGAAAGTGTGAATGTGACTGTGTGACTGTGTGAAAGTGTGAATGTGACTGTGTGACTGTGTGAATGTGAGAAAGTGTGACTGTGTGAATGTGCCTGTGTGACTATGTGAATTTGTGAATGTGACTGTGAAAGTGTGAATGTGACTGTGTGAATGTGACTGTGTGAATGTGACTGTGTGAAAGTGTGAATGTGACTGTGTGAATGTGACTGTGTGAAAGTGTGAATGTGACTGTGTGAATGTGACTGTGTGAATGTGACTGTGTGAAAGTGTGAATGTGACTGTGTGAATGTGACTGTGTGAAAGTGTGAATGTGACTGTGTGAATGTGACTGTGAATGTGTGACTGTGTGAATGTGACTGTGTGAATGTGACTGTGAATGTGTGACTGTGTGAATATGTGAAAGTATGAATGTGACAGTGTGAATGTGTGAATATGTGAAAGTGACTGTGTTACTGTGTGAATGTGACAGTGTGAATGTGACTGTGTGACTGTGTGTGGTGGTCAGAGAGGCCAAAGCCACAGAATGGCTGCCACCTCTCCGTCAGTCTGCCCCAGGAGGCAGAGTGTGACTGAGGACTAATGGACTACGATATAAACCAAATTTATAATTAGAGAATAATATATTATTATGGTTTGACCTGACAGCGGTTTAAAGCTCTGCCACAGCAGCGACTCAGAATGACTCCATGACTCCATGACTCCATGACTCCATGAGTCCCATTCCTAATCCAGTCACTTCCTGAACGCCCAAACATAGTCGTGAGATAAATGTGGTGTAGAGACTGTGACTCACCGACGTTCTTTCCTGTTTTACTCGACGTCTCGAAATGTTGAGCTCCGATCTCTGAGAAAACACAAAGTTTAGACTCAGACTCAGACCCAGACCCAGACTCAGACTCAGACTCAGACTCAGGCTCAGACCCAGACCCAGACCCAGACCCAGACTCAGACTCAGACTCAGACTCAGACTCAGACTCAGACCCAGACCCAGACCCAGACCCAGACTCAGACTCAGACTCAGGCTCAGACCCAGACCCAGACCCAGACCCAGACCCAGACTCAGACTCAGACTCAGACTCAGACTCAGGCTCAGACCCAGACCCAGACCCAGACCCAGACTCAGACTCAGACTCAGACTCAGGCTCAGACCCAGACCCAGACCCAGACCCAGACCCAGACTCAGACTCAGACTCAGACTCAGACTCAGGCTCAGACCCAGACCCAGACCCAGACCCAGACCCAGACTCAGACTCAGACTCAGACTCAGACTCAGGCTCAGACCCAGACCCAGACTCAGACCCAGACTCAGACCCAGACTCAGACCCAGACTCAGACTCAGACCCAGACTCAGACCCAGACTCAGACTCAGACCCAGACTCAGACCCAGACCCAGACTCAGACTCAGACTCAGGCTCAGACCCAGACCCAGACCCAGACCCAGACTCAGACTCAGACTCAGACTCAGACCCAGACCCAGACCCAGACTCAGACTCAGACTCAGACTCAGACTCAGGCTCAGACCCAGACCCAGACCCAGACCCAGACTCAGACTCAGACTCAGACTCAGGCTCAGACCCAGACCCAGACCCAGACTCAGACTCAGACTCAGACTCAGACTCAGGCTCAGACCCAGACCCAGACCCAGACCCAGACCCAGACTCAGACTCAGACTCAGACTCAGACCCAGACCCAGACCCAGACCCAGACCCAGACCCAGACTCAGACTCAGACTCAGGCTCAGGCTCAGACCCAGACCCAGACCCAGACCCAGACTCAGACTCAGACTCAGACTCAGACTCAGGCTCAGACCCAGACCCAGACCCAGACCCAGACTCAGACTCAGACTCAGACTCAGACTCAGGCTCAGACCCAGACCCAGACCCAGACTCAGACCCAGACTCAGACCCAGACCCAGACCCAGACTCAGGCTCAGGCTCAGACCCAGACCCAGGCTCAGACTCAGGCTCAGGCTCAGACCCAGACCCAGACCCAGACCCAGACTCAGACTCAGACTCAGGCTCAGACCCAGACCCAGACCCAGACCCAGACCCAGACCCAGACCCAGACCCAGACTCAGACTCAGACTCAGGCTCAGACCCAGACCCAGACCCAGACCCAGACCCAGACTCAGACTCAGACTCAGACCCAGACCCAGACCCAGACCCAGACTCAGACTCAGACTCAGGCTCAGACCCAGACCCAGACTCAGACTCAGACTCAGACTCAGACTCAGACTCAGGCTCAGACCCAGACTCAGACTCAGACTCAGACTCAGACTCAGACTCAGACTCAGACCCAGACCCAGACCCAGACCCAGACCCAGACTCAGACTCAGACTCAGGCTCAGACCCAGACCCAGACCCAGACCCAGACCCAGACTCAGACTCAGACTCAGACTCAGGCTCAGGCTCAGACCCAGACCCAGACCCAGACCCAGACTCAGACTCAGACTCAGACTCAGGCTCAGACCCAGACCCAGACCCAGACCCAGACCCAGACTCAGACTCAGACTCAGACTCAGACTCAGGCTCAGACCCAGACCCAGACCCAGACCCAGACTCAGACTCAGACTCAGACTCAGACTCAGGCTCAGACCCAGACCCAGACTCAGACCCAGACTCAGACCCAGACCCAGACCCAGACTCAGGCTCAGGCTCAGACCCAGACCCAGGCTCAGACTCAGGCTCAGACTCAGACTCAGACTCAGTCTCAGACTCAGGCTTAGACCCACACCCAGACTCAGACCCAGACCCAGACCCAGACCCAGACTCAGACTCAGACTCAGACCCAGACTCAGACTCAGACCCAGACTCAGACCCAGACCCAGACTCAGACTCAGACTCAGGCTCAGGCCCAGACCCAGACCCAGACTCAGACTCAGACTCAGGCTCAGACCCAGACCCAGACCCAGACCCAGACTCAGACTCAGACTCAGACTCAGACCCAGACCCAGACCCAGACCCAGACTCAGGCTCAGACTCAGACCCAGACCCAGGCTCAGACCCAGACTCAGACCCAGACCAAGACCCAGACCCAGACTCAGACCCAGACTCAGACCCAGACTCAGACCCAGACTCAGACTCAGACCCAGACCCAGACTCAGGCTCAGGCTCAGACTCAGACCCAGACCCAGACCCAGACTCAGACCCAGACCCAGACTCAGACCCAGACCCAGACCCAGACTCAGACTCAGACCCAGACCCAGACCCAGACTCAGACCCAGACCCAGGCTCAGACCCAGACTCAGACCCAGACTCAGACCCAGACTCAGACTCAGACCCAGACTCAGACTCAGACCCACACCCAGACCCAGACTCAGACCCAGACCCAGACCCAGGCTCAGACCCAGACTCAGACCCAGACCCAGACCCAGACTCAGACCCAGACTCAGACCCAGACTCAGACCCAGGCTCAGACCCAGACTCAGACCCAGACCCAGACCCACACCCAGACCCAGACTCAGACCCAGACCCAGACCCAGACCCAGGCTCAGACCCAGACTCAGACCCAGACCCAGACCCAGACTCAGACCCAGACTCAGACCCAGACTCAGACCCAGACCCAGACCCAGACCCAGACCCAGACCCAGACTCAGGCTCAGACTCAGACCCAGACCCAGATCTTATGTACGGAGTGTTTTTTTAATCTGGTAATGACAAACATGAGACAAAGTTTTCTGACGTCCTCAGGAGCTGCTCGACTTTAGGTAATCACATGATTCCCCAAATTAACACTAATCTGGTTTTAGGTCCAGCCACAGAGGGCCACAAAGCCAGCGGTGTACTCTTTGTGCCAGTCCCAAGCCTATGGTGTGATATTTGTGACACCTTTGTGAGCGCACAGAGTGAGTCGCGAGCACATACTTTACCATTCGAAAAGAGAATAATAATTTGAGCACACAAACCTTTGTTCCGTGCTCGCTCAAAGTCTACCTTGGTGCTCGAGTACGTGGACGCTCGCACGACAACTCGACTCTGGCTCTGCGCTCGCTCGAGGTCAGCGAGCAGGAGCCAATCACAGACTGGGATTCACAGATGTTTCTGATTGGCTGTCTTATATCCAATCATTTATATCAAATACAGTCGGCAACGGTGGGAACGCCCACAAAACGTCACCTCTGATCCCCTGTGGGAGAAACAGACCACTCACAACAATGCACAAGAGTTACTCTGTCGCCTTGTTTTCTACAAAAATACAAACAAGAGCTGGATATACATTTTATATTTTACATTAAAAAGACATGGAGACATACAGGAGGACACAGTGGTCCACATTCGTCCATAAAATACCATCGCTGTCTGACGTTAGCTGCCTACAACATGCTAATCTAATCAACGTCAAGTTGCATCATAACAGAACTCTCTCTAATATAAAGACATGAGTTTAGTTCATCAGATTTAATGTAAACTAAAATGTGCTTCTGTAAATGTGTTAAGGCTTAGTTGACTCATGGCTCATCATAACAGGCTGCAGACTGATGCACGGCGTTAGCGCGGCTTGTTCAGTGGCGCTAGCATTAGCATTAGCTCAGCAGCTGTATGAGCTTTATGCCATAAAAGAAAAGCATGGCTTATGGACTGACTTCTACCTGGAGTTAGTGTAAATATAGGAGATGGGGCTTAGCTGCTTCATAGACGAGTCTGGTCAGAGCTCAAAAAGCTGCCGAGCTAATGCTAACACTAATGTTAGCGCCACTGATTGAGCCGCGCTAACGCCGTGCATCAGTCTGCAGCCTGTTATGATGAGCCATGAGTCAACTAAGCCTTAACACATTTACAGAAGCACATTTTAGTTTACATTAAATCTGATGAACTAAACTCATGTCTTTATTTTAGAGGTGTTCTGTTATGATGCAACTTGACGTTGATTAGATTAGCATGTTGTAGGCAGCTAACGTCAGACAGTGATGGTATTTTATGGACAGATGTGGACAGCTGGACCACTGTGTCCTCCTGTATGTCTCCATGTCTTTTTAATGTAAAATATAAAATGTATATCCAGCTCTTGTTTGTATTTTTGTAGAAAACAAGGCGACAGAGTAACTCTTGTGCATTGTTGTGAGTGGTCTGTTTCTCCCACGGGGGATAGGAGTGACGTTTTGTGGGCGTTCCCACCGTTGCCGACTGTATTTGATATAAATGATTGGATATAAGACAGCCAATCAGAAACATTTGTGAATCCCAGTCTGTGATTGGCTCCTGCTCGCTGACCTCGAGCGAGCGCAGAGCCAGAGTCGAGTTGTCGTGCGAGCGTCCATGTACTCACGCACCAAGGTAGACTTTGAGCGAGCACGGAACAAAGGTTTGTGTGCTCAAATTATTATTCTCTTTTCAAATGGTAAAGTATGTGCTCGCGACAGTCACACTGCGTGCGCTCGACACTCACTCGAAGGTGTCACAAATATGACCCCATACAAGCCTGGATAATGGAGCGGGGTTGTGTCAGGAGAGGACGCTGGGGTAAAATGAATGTGACACACAACAGGAAGCAGAGGATTTACTGTTTCTCAAAGCCCAGAGACCTTTCCTTCAGAGCCACTTCCTTCTGACGGAAAAGTCCTCCCTCAGTACAAATAAAAAAACTAAAGAGACTGAGCAACTATTATTTATATTATGGTTAAAATATAAATAAAATGTGCCTGTGTATTATGTGGCTATCTATATTTATGATAATGAGTTGTACAGTTTTTTTTAATAAACAGCGGAATATTTAGGCATTTATTTTATCTACACTGAGACACACCCCACGACTAAACCAGGGCTAAACCAGGGCTAAACCAGGGCTAAACCAGGGCTAAACCAGGACTAAACCAGGGCTAAACCAGGACTAAACCAGGACTAAACCAGGACTAAACCAGGGCTAAACCAGGTCTAAACCAGGACTAAACCAGGTCTAAACCAGGACTAAACCAGGGCTAAACCAGGGCTAAACCAGGGCTAAACCAGGGCTAAACCAGGGCTAAAGCAGGGCTAAACCAGGGTTAAACCAGGGCTAAACCAGGGCTAAACCAGGACTAAACCAGGGCTAAACCAGGGCTAAAACTGGATTAAATCAGGATTAAACCATGACTAAACCAGGACTAAACCAGGACTAAAACCGGATTAAATCAGGACTAAACCATGACTAAACCAGGACTAAACCAGGACTAAAACCGGATTAAATCAGGACTAAACCATGACTAAACCAGGACTAAACCAGGACTAAAACCGGATTAAATCAGGACTAAACCATGGCTAAACCAGGCTAAACCAGGACTAAAACCGGATTAAATCAGGACTAAACCATGACTAAACCAGGACTAAAACTGGATTAAACCAGGACTAAAACAGGACTAAACCAGGACTAAACCAGGACTAAACCAGGACTAAACTAGGACTAAACCAGGACTAAACCATGACTAAACCAGGACTAAACCAGGGCTAAAACCGGAATAAATCAGGACTAAACCATGACTAAACCAGGCTAAACCAGGACTAAAACCGGATTAAATCAGGACTAAACCATGACTAAATCAGGACTAAACCACGACTAAACCAGGACTAAAACTGGATTAAACCAGGACTAAAACCGGATTAAATCAGGACTAAACCATGACTAAATCAGGACTAAACCACGACTAAACCACGACTAAACCAGGACTAAACCATGACTAAACCAGGACTAAACCAGGGCTAAAACCGGATTAAATCAGGACTAAACCATGACTAAACCAGGCTAAACCAGGACTAAAACCGCATTAAATCAGGACTAAACCATGACTAAATCAGGACTAAACCACGACTAAACCAGGACTAAAACTGGACTAAACCAGGACTAAACCAGGGCTAAACCAGGAGTAAACCAGGGCTAAACCAGGTCTATACCAGGACTAAACCAGGGCTAAACCAGGTCTAAACCAGGACTAAACCAGGACTAAACCAGGTCTATACCAGGACTAAACCAGGGCTAAACCAGGTCTAAACCTGGACTAAACCACGACAGTAGGAGCCAGAGTATTTACTGTGGAGAACTCAGAATAGAAAGCTGAGAGGAAAGAAGATTCTGTATGATAAAATAGACCAGTAGTAGTAGTTGTAGTAGTAGTAACAGCAGTAGTAGCAGTAGTAGTAGTAGTAGTAGTAGTAGTAACAGCAGTAGTAGTAGTAGTTGTAGGAGTAGTAACAGCAGTAGGAGTAGTAGTAGTAGTAGTAATAGCAGTAGTAGTGGTAGTAGTAGTAGTAGTAGTAGTAGTAGTAGCAGTAGTAGTAGTAGTAGTAGTAACAGCAGTAGTAGTAGTAGTTGTAGTAGTAACAGCAGTAGTAGTAGTAGTAGTAATAGCAGTAGTAGTAGTAGTAGTAATAGCAGTAGTAGTAGTAGTAGTAATAGCAGTAGTAGTAGTAGTAGTAATAGTAGTAGTAGTAGTAGTAGTAGTAGTAGTAGTAGCAGTAGTAGTAGTAGTAGTAACAGCAACAGCAGTAGTAGTAGTAGTTGTAGTAGTAACAGCAGTAGTAGTAGTAGTAGTAACAGCAGTAGTAGTAACAGCAGCAGTAGTAGTAGTAGTAGTAGTAGTAGTAGTAGTAGTAGTAGTAGTAGTACCTTCAGCGAAGTCCTGAGCATCGTGGAAGTCGATCTGTCTCAGACTTCTGTCTCCTTCGATCAGGTCGCTCTTTGTGCCGCAGAGGTAAATCTTACAGTGCTTTAACAGGAACACATCATTAATAACACTGTAATAACATAACAATGATTAATAATGAAACAAGTATAACAAGTATATAAAAGTTAATAAACAGTCTTACCTCTTCACAGTTCTGCAGCTCCTTCACCCAGAACTTGGCTCTTTGGAAACTGCTGCTGTCCGTTAAATCTGACACGAGAAAAAGAAAGCGTTAGTTAGTTAGTTTAGTTTAGTTAGTTAAGTTTGTTAGTTAAGTTAGTTTAGTTTAGTTAGTTAAGTTAGTTTAGTTTGTTAGTTAGTTAAGTTAGTTTAGTTTAGTTAGTTAAGTTTGTTAGTTAGTTAAGTTAGTTTAGTTTGTTAGTTAGTTAAGTTTGTTAGTTAGTTTAGTTAGTTAGTTAAGTTAGTTTAGTTAAGTTAGTTTAGTTTGTTAGTTAGTTAAGTTAGTTTAGTTTGTTAGTTAGTTAAGTTTGTTAGTTAAGTTTGTTAGTTAAGTTAGTTTAGTTAAGTTAGTTTAGTTTGTTAGTTAGTTAAGTTAGTTTAGTTTGTTAGTTAGTTAAGTTAGTTTAGTTTGTTAGTTAGTTAAGTTTGTTAGTTAAGTTTGTTAGTTAAGTTAGTTTAGTTAAGTTAGTTTAGTTTGTTAGTTAGTTAAGTTAGTTTAGTTAGTTTAGTTTGTTAGTTAGTTAGTTAAGTTAGTTTAGTTAGTTAAGTTAGTTAGTTAAGTTAGTTAGTTAGTTAAGTTAGTTTAGTTTGTTTTTTAGTTAAGTTAGTTAGTTAAGTTAGTTTAGTTAGTTAAGTTAGTTAGTTAGTTAAGTTAGTTTAGTTAGTTAAGTTAGTTAGTTAGTTAAGTTAGTTTAGTTTGTTAGTTAGTTAAGTTAGTCAGTTAGTTAAGTTAGTTTAGTTAGTTAAGTTAGTTAGTTAAGTTAGTTAGTTAGTTAAGTTAGTTTAGTTTGTTTGTTAGTTAGTTAAGTTAGTTTAGTTAGTTAAGTTAGTTTAGTTAGTTAAGTTAGTTTAGTTAGTTAAGTTAGTTAGTTAAGAAGAATACAAGTAACTGTGGCCAGGTCTGGTCCCGCTGACAGGTTTAACAGCAGAGACACTGAAGGACGGCTCAAAAGCAAAAAAAGAATCCTACAATAATAATTAAAATCAGTTTAATCTTGTATCAAAATGGTGTCCTGCAGTGTGACCTGAAAGCTCAGGTTTTTAAACCAAACCTCAGTCGTTTCCAGAGCAGACTCTGGAGCTGAGGCTGGGAGCTGAAGGACAAACTTTTTTTATTATTCATTTGAGTAAAATCCTCATTTCTTCACAGTTAGCAGTGGACATGTTGAATAATTTATAATCAGAATTCAAAATGGCCACATTGTAGTGAAGGTGACGGTGGCCCTGAGGTGCAACATCAAAACTCTGTCCACTAGAAAAATAAAAGCAGAGGTAGATTTTTAAAAAATCTTACCTTAAAAATAAACCAATTCCTCAAATTTAAAAAGGAATACACACAAATACACAAAAATAAATGTCTATATTAAAAAATGAGCATCATCAAAATTGTTTTTGTCCTCTAGAAAAATAAAAGCAGAAAAAGATTTTAAAATTTTTGCCTCAAAAAAGATAATCACCTCTAAAAAATGAAAAAGTTCCATTAAAAAAAAGTCATGTCTCGATTTTTAAAAAGCTTCTTTAAATAAAAACTCACTCATCAAAATAAAATAAACTTGTCTAAAAAAAAAAACCCTCCTCAAAATAAAAGGGTGTCACAAAATAAAAAACATTAAAAATTTAAATAAATAAATAAATAAAAATACACAGCTTCAAATTAAAAGAGGGTGCTGTTTTCCCAAAATGTCTCTCCTTTTAACTCAAGGCTCCCACAAAAGAAAACCATGCTTCCAAACGTTCAGTGTCGAGCTGAGCAGATTTATTTTGGAGATGATTATTTAACCTGTGTGGTGTTGAGGTACTGACCGTAACAGACCAGCGCCGCTCTCGCTCCTCGGTAGTAGATGCGGCTCATGGCTTCGTATCGCTCCGACCCCGCCGTGTCCTGGAAACGTCCAGATCACATTTATTTTTTCTGTCTTTTTTATTTTGTGTGTAATTATTCTTATTAAACTCACCCATATCCCCAGAGTGACCACTTTGTCTCCCACTTGGATCGCTTTGGCCACAAACGCAGCTCCGATCGTCTGGAAAGTGAAAGATATCATTAATTCCTTTTTTATACTGACATCAGGGTCACGCGCAGATCCCTCATTCATTACACGCTTTAGTCACGTTTAGTTACAGTCGCAGTAAAAACACTGTCTGTCTTTGTGTGGAAACTAAATTTAGCCGAAAGAAATAAACGTCCACAGAAGATCCTGATGAGAAATGCCCTGAGTTCTGGAGTTGGATAAATTTAGCACAGAAGAAAATGTGTGGAAATGCATTTTATAAAAAACACACATGAACTGATTTACAATTATTGCACAGAACATAAAAAGGCTAATTAGCATAGCTGTTAGCGATATGATGCTAACAGATAGATTTCTGAGCTGATGCTTGGTAGTGACGGAGGTTTAAGGCTGAATCAGAACGAGTCCGGTGACGGTGTCTGGGCTTTAGAAACACGCAGGAGCACTTCCTGGTTTCATGTTTCTACGTAGAGCTGTGAGACTGAGCGTTTTCAGCTCTGGAGAAGGGCAGCGCCTCAGCATACAGGATTACTCAGACAGAATACTACTGCAGCTCTGTTTCTGAGGAGGAGACTTTAATCAAACTTTTGTTTTTATGTTAATATCTGACACATCCAAACTCTCTTTCAGTGGTTCCCCAGTGGAGCCCCAGGTCCCTGAGGCTGCTCTGCTCCGCCCCTGGGAGGACTGGGGCGGTGGACAGCGGCTTCAGAAAACACTACAGGCCACGCAAACCTTTGTCAGGACGTGGCGTCGTAAACAACTCCGGGTGTTATTTACAGCTGTTTATGATCACATCTCTGTGAGTATGAGGTCGGTCCTCAAACAGAAACTGATCTGAAGAACGAGAAGTGTCGCACGCATTTATGGGCTCAGTGTAAACTCAGATGTGCACAAGTCCAGGTCAAGTCTCAAGTGCCACTTTCTACACACATTTATTTATACTCATTTAAATACGATTAAACTGTCCATAATTTCTTTTTTACTCTGAGCTGACTGCACAGCGTTACACATGAGGTGACGCCGGTGCACGTCAAAAAATACAGCCCTATTGTTTTCTCTGAGAGCCCTCACACCAGGAGCACTTCGGCGTGGCTGAAAACACAGGGTCCCCCCGTACTTCTGCAGTAACAAAGTACTTCTGCAGTAACAAAGTACTTCTGCAGCAACAAAGTACTTCTGCAGCAACAAAGACAGTTCTCTGCTCCGTGTGACACAGAGACACAGCTGTAAACACTGAGGGAGAGGGACATGCTGCTCAGGGACACAGGCAGCAGCTCCCGACTCCTGCTGCAGTCAATGCACAGGGAAGTCCTTTCTGTTGCTAACTCAGTAATAACCTGCTAATAACCTGCTAATAACCTGCTAATAACCTGTTAATAGAACAGCCCGGTCTGTCCTATCCTATCACTTTGTCTGGTTATTAACAGCCGCGTTCAGTGCAACAGCTGACGCACCACGGCGCTCCTGGTGTTCGTTGGGCTTTATATTATGTTATATTAGTTTAACCCCTGTGCCCCAGTGAGGACAAACGTGTCCTTTTGACGCTTTATTTTTGTTTTTTATGTTCGCAAATTTATTTTTGTTGATAACTTTGCAGTGGTTCTTCCCTTTTCTCTTCTCTGTGTCTCAGGTGTGTATTTTATCACTAATGTTGATTTTCTAAACACAAATCTAATATTACGTCAGGTTTGCTCTCTGCTGCTCACAGACAAAACTGTCCTCATCACAGAACATCATAAAAATGTATACATTCATATTTTTAACACTTTTTTTGCATAAATATTTTAATCACCTTGTCAGCAGCAGTTTAATTTTTTAAATTGGGGCATTAAGTTTAATGTTAGAGCTGTAACGATACAGTAACTGTATCAATGTATTGATTTTTTTCCTATGATACAACTACATCAATACACGTGACCTTGTATCAAATCGTATCGTTATCTAGGAAGTGAATATCGATACACATGTATCACAAGTATCGATCGATAATATCGAAAATATTGAAATTAGAAATTTGGATGTTAAAATAAAACCAGATATGGCTTTTTGGAGATAAATTTTGTGTTTTTAATTAAATAAAATGTAATATTGAACTTTTCTTCACTGTCTGCTGGACATAATCAACCCCGGCCGCGGTGCTACATTTGAGAGTAAACTTTTATGATTTTTGGCAAAAAGTTGCTGTATTATCGATACGAAGGTGTTGAATCGTATCCAATCATATCGTTCCAAATTAGCCAATATCGTTCTTGAATCGTATCGAAACACTTCTAATCGATACATATCGTATCATTGCAAAAACATATCCTTACACCCCTAGTTAATGTTCTTTACAATAACAAAAGTATAGGCCTGGTTAAAATGCACCACTACATCTGAAGAATCTCAGAAACTTTAACTTCCATTGTACCTAAACCACTGCCTTCAGCTCAAGAATCAGCCAACACAAGCTACAGAGTCCATGCTTCTGCAGCCCAGGTGCAGGAGAAACGGCTTCTAAAGGCGACCTGACAGAAAGAGCTGGAGGCTTAACGCTGGGCCTCAGACGTACGTTCTGGTAGGGCCCGACCAGGAAGCGGTGGTGCACGTATCTCTCCACCAGGCTGGTCTTCCCCACGCTCTCCTTCCCCAGCATCACCACTTTGGCGTCCACTCGCATCGCACTCATGTCCACAAGGGGGCGTCAGAGCTGGGGGCCGACCACTCCACCGCTCCACCGACCGACCAACAACAGGAAGAAGAAGAAGAAGGCGACTGGGACGGGCTCTGCAGTCCGGGCTGGAAGAAAACAGGATTAATGTCATCAGTTCTCTACTGGTTTAAAGAGAGGAGCGGCTCAGAGAAGCAGACAGGAGCAATGCCACAGAGGCTAAACTAACTGTCCAAATACAAGTGGGACCACAGTTTAACCAGACCTGGTTTAGACCTGGTTTAGGCCTGGTTTAGGCCTGGTTTAGGCCTGGTTTAGGCCTGGTTTAGGCCTGGTTTAGACCTGGTTTAGGCCTGGTTTAGGCCTGGTTTAGTCCTGGTTTAGTCCTGGTTTAGTCCTGGTTTAGTCCTGGTTTAGTCCTGGTTTAGGCCTGGTTTAGGCCTGGTTTAGGCCTGGTTTAGGCCTGGTTTAGACCTGGTTTAGGCCTGGTTTAGGCCTGGTTTAGGCCTGGTTTAGGCCTGGTTTAGACCTGGTTTAGGCCTGGTTTAGGCCTGGTTACAGGTGGAGGAAGTACAGAATTTTTTTACTTAGGTAAAAGTACAAATAAATGAGCAAAGATTTACTCAAGTAAAAGTAAAAGTATCACGACAATTGCTACTTAAGTAAAAGTATGAAAGTACTCACTTTCAAAAGTACTTGTGAGTAAGTAGTTTACAGTAGTTTGCTGTAAACTAAAGTTTAATGGTGCAACAGAAGAAACTGACTCTGTAGTGAGGTTTTTCTGAAGAGTACTACTTTACTGCATCTGTGATACTGAAGTACTGCATCTGTTATACTCAAGTACTGCATCTGTTATACTCAAGTACTGCATCTGTTATACTCAAGTACTGCATCTGTTATACTGAAGTTAGAGCTGGGCGATTTAGCCAAAAAAAAAAATCTCAGATTTTTTCACAAAAAATTCGATTTATGATTTAAAACTTATTTTTTTTTCCCATTTACTTAAAATCAAACTGAAGACAACAATTGTCCAAAACAAGTTTAGCTTTATTGCTTTGATTTCCTCTTGAGGTTAAAGTGCAATCAGACAAAGTCTGACAGAAGAGAAGGCCCTGGGATTCTGCGGGGGATTTTCTTAAAAGTTGCGCTAAAAATTGCAATTTTTTTTTGCCTATAATTGTTCTTAAAAATATTAGCTAGAACTGTAAAAACTAACAAAATCTGTTTTAAACATATGTGAGCTGGTAATTAAAAATACCTGTATTTGAACAGGCCAGGTGTATACTTTTTAAAATGATATTGCTGTGTTATTAGGCTGTTTTTTTGGTTGTTGTTTTGGGCTCCTGCCTCTGGTTGTGTTCCTCTCAGATCTTCTCTGGTGATTCCTGTTGTGTGCTGTAGAACATCAGTCATTAAAAACAGAGGAAGTTTGCTGTGCTAGGTTTTCAGGAAGGTTATTATTCTGCAACATTAACGTTTAAAGAACAATGACCTCAAACTTCATTGTTGTCTAAATACACTGCCCATTCAACTTTTTAGACAACTACATCACCATGGCAACGCAGACAGCTTTTCAGAGCGACACCAGACAAAACTAGAAAGCACCGCGTTCATCTCCTCCTTCAGTCCCATCCACACTGCTGTCCCCCGCACCGCGCCTCCATCCCCCGCGCCGCGCCTCCGTCCCCCGCGCCGCGCCTCCGTCCCCCGCACCGCGCCTCCGTCCCCCGCACCGCGCCTCCGTCCCCCGCGCCGCGCCTCCGTCCCCCGCACCGCGCCTCCGTCCCCCGCACCGCGCCTCCGTCCCCCGCGCCGCGCCTCCGTCCCCCGCGCCGCGCCTCCGTCCCCCGCGCCGCGCCTCCGTCCCCCGCGCCGCGCCTCCGTCCCCCGCGCCGCGCCTCCGTCCCCCGCGCCGCACCTCCGTCCTCCGCGCCTCCGTCCTCCGCGCCGCACCTCCGTCCTCCGCGCCACGCCTCCGTCCTCCGCGCCACGCCTCCGTGCCACGCCTCCGTCCTCCGCGCCTCTGTCCTCCGCGCCACGCCTCCGTCCCCCGCACCTCCATCCTCCGCGCCTCCGTCCTCCGCGCCTCCGTCCCCCGCACCTTCGTCCTCCGCACTGCGCCTCCGTCCTCCGCGCCGCGCCTCCGTCCTCCGCGCCGCGCCTCCGTCCCCCACACCTCCGTCCTCCGCGCCGCGCCTCCGTCCTCCGCCCGCCCTCCACGCCGCTTTGTCTGTGGCTCAACCTGACCTCCGCCGCGCATTACCGGTGCGCTGCTGCTGAGAGAGTTGCGGAGTTTGGACAAAGTTGCAGGGTCGCGCTGAATTCGCGGGGTTTGCTTGAATTCAGGGGGTTTGCTTGATTTTGCGTTAATAGTTGCGATCGCAACATCGCGAAATCCTGTAGGGACTGACTTTGCAGCGGGCGCTGTTTGTGCTCCGTCTGACGCCGCAAACCCGAACCAATTCCACACAACTGACAACACTGTGCCTTTCTTAGGAAGGAGTTCTTCCCTGCTCGCTGCTGTTGTTTGTGTTCCTGTAGCGCGGAGGGAGGGCGGGGCCTAACCACTGTGAACTACGGGAGCCCAGAGGCCGGTGGTAGACGTTTTTTTTTTTAAATCGATTTTTATTAAAACAAGTCGACCTGCACTACAAATTCGAATTAATCAAAAAAATCGATTTATCGCCCAGCCCTAACTGAAGTACTACATCTGTTATACTGAAGTACTGCGTCTGTGATACTGAAGTACTGCCTCTGTGATACTGAAGTACTGCGTCTGTGATACTGAAGTACTGCATCTGTTATACTGAAGTACTGCATCTGTTATACTGAAGTACTGCGTCTGTGATACTGAAGTACTGCGTCTGTTATACTGAAGTACTGCGTCTGTTATACTGAAGTACTGCCTCTGTGATACTGAAGTACTGCGTCTGTTATACTGAAGTACTGCATCTGTTATACTGAAGTACTGCCTCTGTGATACTGAAGTACTGCCTCTGTGATACTGAAGTACTGCATCTGTTATACTGAAGTACTGCATTTGCAATGATGTTAAACCAAACTCAAAATACTTTGTACTTCAAACCTGTTGGAAAAAATTGCCAATGCTAAAGTTAAATTCTAGTTTGCTAAAGTTTCACCTATAAACCACCTCAGAAATGTAGTGGAGCAAAAAGTACAGATACTTACTCTAAAATGTATTAAAGTTAAAGTATTCCTTGTAAAATTTACTCAAGTAAAGTACAGATACATAAAAATTGTACTTAAGTAAGGGAACTAAGTACTTTTACTTTGTTGTATTCCACCTCTGGTCCTGGTTTAGTCTTGGTTTAGAGCTGGTTTAGTCCTGGTTTAGTCCTGGTTTAGTCCTGGTCCAGTCCTGGTTTAGTCCTGGTTTAGTCCTGGTTTAGTCCTGATTTAGACCTGGTTTAGTCCTGGTTTAGTCCTGGTTTAGTCCTGGTTCAGTCCTGGTTCAGTCCTGGTTTAGTCCTGGTTTAGAGCTGGTTTAGACCTGGTTTAGTCCTCGTTTAGACCTGGTTTAGTCCTGGTTTAGTCCTGGTTTAGTCCTGGTTCAGTCCTGGTTCAGTCCTGGTTTAGTCCTGGTTTAGTCCTAGTTCAGTCCTAGTTCAGTCCTGGTGTAGTCCTGGTTTAGTTCTGGTTCAGTCCTGGTTTAGTCCTGGTTTAGTCCTAGTTCAGTCCTAGTTCAGTCCTAGTTCAGTCCTAGTTCAGTCCTGGTTTAGTCCTGGTTTAGTCCTGGTTTAGTCCTGGTTTAGAGCTGGTTTAGTCCTGGTTCAGTCCTGGTTTAGTCCTGGTTTAGAGCTGGTTCAGTCCTGGTTTAGTCCTGGTTTAGTCCTGGTTCAGTCCTGGTTTAGTCCTGGTTTAGAGCTGATTTAGTCCTGGTTTAGTCCTGGTTTAGTCCTGGTTTAGTCCTGGTTTAGAGCTGGTTCAGTCCTGGTTCAGTCCTGGTTTAGTCCTGGTTCAGTCCTGGTTTAGTCCTGGTTTAGAGCTGATTTAGTCCTGGTTTAGTCCTGGTTTAGTCCTGGTTTAGAGCTGGTTCAGTCCTGGTTCAGTCCTGGTTCAGTCCTGGTTTAGTCCTGGTTTAGTCCTGGTTTAGTCCTGGTTCAGTCCTGGTTCAGTCCTGGTTTAGTCCTGGTTTAGAGCTGATTTAGTCCTGGTTTAGTCCTGGTTTAGTCCTGGTTTAGTCCTGGTTTAGAGCTGGTTCAGTCCTGGTTCAGTCCTGGTTTAGTCCTGGTTTAGTCCTGGTTTAGTCCTGGTCCAGTCCTGGTTTAGTCCTGGTTTAGTCCTAGTTCAGTCCTAGTTCAGTCCTAGTTCAGTCCTGGTTCAGTCCTGGTTTAGTCCTGGTTTAGAGCTAGTTTAGTCCTGGTTTAGTCCTGGTTTAGTCCTGGTTTAGTCCTGGTTTAGTCCTGGTTTAGTCCTCGTTCAGTCCTGGTTTAGTCCAGTACAACAGTTTTTTATTCTTACTGACTGTGATGTGCGTCTGTGTCAGTGTCACGTCTCTAAATCAAACAGAACCGTAATCTTTTCTGCGGTAACTAACTTGTGTCATGTTTACTTCCTGTTACCGCCTTCGAGTATTTCCACAGTTCCACAGGTCTTGGTCCCTTCGCTCTAAATCAAACTAAAGTACTTTATACTGATGGCCCAGAACTACTCTCTTTTGTTCTTCACTGATCAATCGTCTCACACTCTCTGTACCTGAGAACTGAACTTTATCTTTCTGGGACAGTCTCTCTTAAATCAGCAGCAGCAAACGAACAAATCAGCAGCTAACCACATGTTTACTGCTGTGTAATAAGCTAATTATTTTGCTAGGGCTGAACCAAAATGCTAACTACTTATAAACGTTATGAGTTCATTCAAATCCAATGGATTTTCAAACAGTTACATCACTACAACAAGACATTTTTTATTTATCTCCAATTTATTTTTGTAAAGACAATTTTATTTGTTTGTTTGTCCTAGTGCAGTGGTTCACAATCTGTGGTATGGGTCCAACTGGTGGTACATGAGTGCTTTCTGGTGGAACACAGGAAGACAACTATTTGTTAGATAATTACACTTTACATCCTGTTTTTCTTTTTTTTTTTTGTCCTGACCTAGTTGTATATGCTACTCCTGGTTTAGGCCAAGCTTAGTCCTGGTTTAGGCCAAGCTTAGTCCTGGTTTAGGCCAAGCTTAGTCCTGGTTTAGGCCAAGCTTAGTCCTGGTTTTGTTCTGATTAAGGTTTAGTTTAGTCCCGTTTTAATCCTGGTTTAAGGCCAGTTTAATTTTGTTTTTGTTCAGGTTTGGGCCCAGTTTAGTCCTGGTATAGTTAGGATTAAATCTTTATTGTAATCTTGGATTTAAACCTGGGTTAGTCTTGGTTTGCTACAGAGCTGGTTTAATCCTGGTCTGGGCTCTTTTTAATCCATTAACGGTGGTCCTTGTAAAGCCATGTGTGGCACCTGGAGTTAAAAGTTTTAGAACCACAGCCTTAGTCCTTGGCTTCTCAGGTCACATTTAAAGCCACATTAGCCTTTTAAATGCCCAATAAAAATAGTATTTACAGTAGTGTAGTGGGGTATTATATTTAGCACATAATGTAGTTTCGTTAAGTTTACCATTGCTATTCTTTGGTATCAGAGTAGGCTATAAACTATATGGATCATTAGTTTAGTAAATAAGCTTGCCCCAAAACAGTTTAGGCCTCTAGACCCACATGAGGACAACAAAAGGGTCAACAAAAGTAGGATTTGAATAGAATGTGGGCTAAAGGATAAAATAAGCTATAGTTAACCTAGTCCAGTCATTACAGACTTGTGGCTCATTTATACGCCCCTACCAAAACCAAAACCAACAAAAATCACATTATTATAAGTAGGCAGGATTTGGTAGCGCAAAAAACAGCTGAGTTAAAGTCAGAACACATCACTAGTACAGAAAAACATGATGTACTCACCTGATTTGGGCTGGTTTATGACTCCACAGATCTCTCTCCACATCTGATCTCTCCGCGCAGGAACCACCCAGTCATGCGGGCTTCCCAAACCTGTTTCAGAGCACAGAGTTTTTCATTTTGTCCAGCCTTGGTTGGCAAGACGCCGGTGTTTTGCTGTTTTGTTTTTTTTTCTTTAGGTAAAAGCTGCTGCTGCTGGAGACGCTTCAGTTGTAATGTTAATGCTGCTGCTGCTGCTGCTGTTGTTGTTGCGCAATGAAACGGCACTACAGCGCGGACCGGTGGTGGCGCTAAAAATAAATCAGTGTTTTAAGATACAAAATAAACCAGATATATTCGGTTAAATGCTGTGTATTTTCTAGAATGCCATGGAAAGAAAACAGAGATTATTTTCAACCTCCAGCGGAGCTTTGTTTGTATGGGCGGAACCTTTAAAAAAAAAGGCGTTAGAGGTTGTTTCTAAGGGGAGGACCGGAAGTGCCAGACAAACGCCGGATGTCAATAAAATATATAACCATTAAAAATAATAATACTAAATGTGTCCAGCTTTTTCTCAGAAATCGATATTAGCATCGCGACATGTTGGGAATGATGTTTTTTAAATTCTATTTTATGTTTTTGTGTTTTATTTTTTTGTTTTTTGTTTTAACATTAACTGCTAAAGCTAAACCCAGAAAGTTTTTTGTGCAAACTGTTAATTTAATAATCTAACGTAATAAAAAAGTTATGATATTATTATTATTTATACTCAAACCTTTTTTTTTATTATTTGTATTACTTTATTCATTTTGTTTATTTTTTAAGGCAAAAAAAAAACAAAAATCAATTTAGACATAACTTAGAAGCATGGCCATTAATATAAATAAGAATAATCAATGAAAATAAATGAGAAAGGAACGGGGAAAGGATGTAGAAATAATGTAGAAACTCTTATCTCCGTTGCGTTGTGGTTGACGTTTAGCCCTATATAAAGTAATAACGTGTTATCTGTATTTATCTCTGCACCCTGCACCTCTGCATCTTTTGGGAATAATCTGACCTTAAATGTGTGCCTGTGGAAATGTTTTTCATTGCAAATAGCAAGTACAAACAACACCGTACCATTACTATCTAATTACATATTAACAACATATAATAAACTAAACTATAGAACATAAGGGGCAACATATAAGACAATAATACAACAAAATATTACTCTATCAATAAAAGAAACAAAAGTAGATGCATGTTGCTTGTATAAAAGTTAAAGATTTAGGAAAATGTTTATATTGGCTAAAGGAGAGTTTGAAGTAGTTTTAAAGGCCACACAAACAGAGCAAAGCGACGCCGTTCTCACGCAGCCCTTCGACGAATCTGATTGGTCGAAACCGCTAACGGTCGTGCTGGAGACGCGCTCTGATTGGCCGAGGCGTCCAGGGTCGGCTGTAGACGCGCTCTGATTGGCCGAGGCGTCCCACCCTGGACAGACTGGCTCGGTGACTGTCCTCCGCACCTCACGTTAGTTTTTGTTAGACTCCAACATGGCTGAAGCGGAGACGACGGGCGAGGTAACTTCCACCGGCGGGATTTTACAAGAAATATTCACTTCTCCGTTAAACCTGACCCTGCTCAGCCTGTGCCTGTATCTGGTGTACAAAATCCTGCGCGGAGACAAGCAGCCGGACCTGGGCGAAGCGGAGCCGCCGCTGCCGAAGCTGAAAAAGAGAGATTTTACCTTGGAAGAGTTGAAGCCCTACGACGGACTGCAGCAGGAGCGCATTCTCATGGCAGTGAACGGGAAAGTGTTTGACGTGACGCGGGGGAAGAAGTTTTATGGCCCAGGTAACGAGACAAAACGTGCACAAAAATGTATTTACGTGCACGCTTTTCTTATTAACTGCACCCTTGTTGTGTAGGTAAGAGGTGTGTCGCCAATTCCTGGTTTGTTGACTGTTAATTTGCACTTTTCCTTAAGTTTGCACTCGGGTTTGGGAAGTTTAAAGTTCATTTTTGTCACGCCACGCCCCCTGGAGGCGAGCTGAGGTCCGATTTCACAACAGCAGCCTTGAACACGCAGATCGTCTCTAAACATGAGCACTTACTGTTGTGTTAAAGGAAATTCTGCATTGTGTTATTAGTTTTTAATCACTGCGCTGGGGTGAAAATACAAAGGGCGACCTGGTGTTTTGTAAAAAGGGGGTTAAAGGTTAGTTTGGAGAAGCAGACAGGAGCAGAGACACAGGTTTTGAGGAGTTGTGGGGCCACGGAAAACACTTTTAGAGCAACTAACTTCTCTCAGTAAAAAACAGAACTAAACCAGGTCCAAACCAGGACTAAACCAGGTCCAAACCAGGACTAAACCAGGTCCAAACCAGGACTAAACCAGGACTAAACCAGGTCCAAACCAGGACTAAACCAGGTCCAAACCAGGTCCAAACCAGGACTAAACCAGGTCCAAAACAGAACTAAACCAGGTCCAAACCAGGACTAAACCAGGTCCAAACCAGGACTAAACCAGGTCCAAACCAGGACTAAACCAGGACTAAACCAGGTCCAAACCAGGACTAAACCAGGTCCAAACCAGGTCCAAACCAGGACTAAACCAGGTCCAAACCAGGACTAAACCAGGTCCAAACCAGGACTAAACCAGGACTAAACCAGGTCCAAACCAGGACTAAACCAGGTCCAAACCAGGTCCAAACCAGGTCCAAACCAGGTCCAAACCAGGTCCAAACCAGGACTAAACCAGGACTAAACCAGGACTAAACCAGGTCCAAACCAGGACTAAACCAGGTCCAAACCAGGACTAAACCAGGACTAAACCAGGTCCAAACCAGGTCCAAACCAGGACTAAACCAGGTCCAAACCAGGTCCAAACCAGGACTAAACCAGGTCCAAACCAGGACTAAACCAGGTCCAAACCAGGTCCAAACCAGGTCCAAACCAGGACTAAACCAGGTCCAAACCAGGACTAAACCAGGTCCAAACCAGGACTAAACCAGGTCCAAACCAGGTCCAAACCAGGTCCAAACCAGGTCCAAACCAGGTCCAAACCAGGTCCAAACCAGGTCCAAACCAGGTCCAAATCAGGACTAAACCAGGACTAAACCAGGTCCAAACCAGGTCCAAACCAGGTCCAAACCAGGTCCAAACCAGGTCTAAACCAGGACTAAACCAGGACTAAACCAGGACTAAACCAGGTCCAAACCAGGTCCAAACCAGGTCCAAACCAGGTCCAAACCAGGACTAAACCAGGTCCAAACCAGGACTAAACCCCTCTCAGTGCATGTTTGTGTTCCATAAAAGAGATTTACAGACGACTGATTCTGTTTCTCATTTATACAACCTCAGAATTTTACCCTCCTCAGTACAAACTCCTCAGTGCAGTAGTAGTAGTAGTAGTAGTAGTAGTAGTAGTAGTAGTAGTAGTAGTAGTAGTAGTAGTAAACCCTCTGTACTCAGTAGTATCTACAGATGTGTGGACGACCTTTTACCTCCTGTCCTTCACCTCAGTTGGGAACAGAACAGAGAGTGAGCCGTCAGAGGAGGAGCCTGGATCGATCTGAACACAGACTCCTCCTACAATAAAATACTTTTTTGTATTTTTTTATAATCAGATGTGGAAGACGTACTCTGAATGTGTACTCAAATAAAAGTACTGGTAATGCAAAATAATATTACGCAAGCAGAGGTAAAAGTTCTCAACAGAATTATTACTTTCCAATAGGGCTGCAGGATACGGAGAAAACATGCGATATTTGATAACTATGTTGAAAATTGGGATAACGATATTATTGCGATATTTGAAAATAGAGCCTACTTTTCAAACATAGTAAATTAAATTCACTACATGTGACCTAAATTTCATATCACGGTATAAATCGAATCCCTTCACGGTAACGGTATATATCGCGGTATAAATTTAAGGTTAAAAATGATAATAAAAAGCTAGGGCTGGGCGATATGGCAAAAAATGTAATCACAATTTTTTTCCCCATATTGGTCGATGTCGATTTTTTTATTCAATTTTATGTTTACAATTAAAAACTGATAATCATGGCTGTGATTCATCCTTAGATTTAGATTTTAATGTAATAAGACAGTGAGGGATTTAATGTAAAATCTTTCATTGCAAGGGTTAATTTTTTATACAATAATAACTGTAATAATTTAAACAAATAAAAGAGGCAAGCTGCTAATTTGTTCTAAGTTTTAAAGTGAAACGTTCAGTTCACTGCAGCTCCAGCGATGAGCAGGAAAACTCCTGGCTGTTACAGAGCGGAGCTGTCTCTGCTCACGCAGCCTGGACCTGCTTCTCTCATTTTGTCAAACTGTTCACAGTAAAATCACCTGTTTTTAAACTCCGCGCTGATCACGAAGCTTTTTCAAGACACAGCACTGAAGCGCGTCACGTGATGCACCGCAGCTGTGCGCTCCTTTGGCTTTACCACAAAACCCAGCATGCGCGCCCCGTTAGCTCTGGCGGCGTTTCCGCGGGGTAAGGATGGTGAAATATAAATGAATAGTTTTGCCCGTTTGTCCTGTGGTTTAATTGTGCTGTAAAACGATTTGATGGACGGCTGTTTTTGTGCAGCACAGCAAATGCTAACATTAGCTTAGCTCCTCTTTTGGCACTGTTGCTGCAGTTGTTGCTGTTGTTGCATGTTTTAAATGCTTTTTTTTGTATTTAAATGAGTAGTATTTTTTAGGTGTTTTTTCCTCTAAACTCCACTCTGGTTCTCTGCTGCTCAGGCTGTAACAGGTGCGCAGTGTGCGCCCCTCACCTGCTCTGTAATCTGCGTCTGCACTGGAGACGTGTCCAGATCCAATAAAAGTGCTCTCAGCTTATCACCGAGATCGACCCTGTTCTTTATCCAGTTTCAGTTTTGAATTAAATTTTTGGCACAGCCCCATGCTCCACTGTCTCTGTGCCTGGAGGCAGGTGGAGGCAGGTGGAGGCAGGTGGAGGCAGGTGGAGGCAGGTGGAGGCAGGTGGAGGCAGGTGCGGTAACGTCATCGACGATCGACGGTAGAGCGCAAAGCTCTACTGTAGGCCACATTTATATCATTTCGACGTCTATTGCGCAGTAGTGTTGTCACGATACTAAAATTTCAACTCGATTTCGATACTAAAAAAATCCCACGATACTCGATACTGATTTTGATACCACAGTAACAAAAATGACCACTTGTCATTGAATGTTTGAGGTAATACCTGGGCTCTAACCGCCTCCTTTTACCGTCACATGTGTGTATAGAATAATATTATTAGGCTGTTACTATATATGTAGCATACTTGGTAATTTTTTCAAACTTATTCTTTTTTTATACAAACAGTGGTTTATCCTCCACCACTCTGATGCCTCTGTAGTCCACAGCTGTGTAGCTTCATGATGATCTTTTATTCAACACAATGCTAAATAATACAGTCATTAGTTTGTATGTGATCCAAAATTACTTCAGATTATGATAAATGATTCCTCAAAGGTAAAGTTTAATTACAGTTTACCTGTTTCCATTTTCTATAACTGTAGTAGGTCATTAGTCTGCAGCAGCCATGGTTCATGTTTATGTTGTGTCTGCAGTCAGTGATGGGTCAGAGTCAGGACCACAGTAAACATGGCCGCTTTGCTAACGCTAACAGCTCTCTCCTTGCTCCGCTGTAACCAGACATCTGTAGTTACATTTAGTTTGTTTTATATCTGTTTGGGATGATGCCGCTGAGCAGTGACTCCCAGATCGGAGCGCGCTCGGTTCACTCGGGACGTCCCACGGAAACTTCCACGGAAACTTCTACGGAAACTTCCACGGAAACTTCCACAGAAACTTCCACGGAAACTTCCACGGAAACTTCCACGGAAACTTCCACGGAAACTTCCACGGAAACTCCCACGGAAAACCTCGAGGTCTTTGTGCAGCGGTGACAGCGGCGAGCGAGTGAACAGCTTTTAGTAAATCGTATGTAAAGAGCAGTTTTGATGGAGGAAAGTTTTGTGCTGCACTGACCTCCTCCTGTCCTCCTCCTGTCCTCCTCCTGACCTCCTCCTCCTGTCCTCCTCCTGACCTCCTCCTGTCCTCCTCCTGTCCTCCTCCTGTCCTCCTCCTGACCTCCTCCTGACCTCCTCCTGTCCTCCTCCTGTAGTTCCTCCTATCCTCCTCCTATCCTCCTCCTGTCCTACTCCTGTCCTCCTCCTGTCCTCCTCCTGTACTCCTCCTGTACTCCTCCTGTACTCCTCCTGTCCTCCTCCTGTCCTCCTCCTGTCCTCCTCCTCCTGTCCTGCTCCTGTCCTCCTCCTGTCCTCCTCCTCCTGTCCTCCTCCTGTCCTCCTCCTGTCCTCCTCCTCCTGTCCTCCTCCTGTCCTGCTCCTGTCCTCCTCCTGTCCTGCTCCTGTCCTGCTCCTGTCCTCCTCCTGTCCTGCTCCTGTCCTCCTCCTGACCTCCTCCTGTCCTCCTCCTGACCTCCTCCTGTCCTCCTCCTGTCCTCCTCCTCCTGTCCTCCTCCTGTAGTTCCTCCTGTCCTCCTCCTGTCCTCCTCCTCCTGTCCTCCTCCTGTAGTTCCTCCTGTCCTCCTCCTGTCCTCCTCCTGTAGTTCCTCCTATCCTCCTCCTGTCCTCCTCCTCCTGTCCTCCTCCTGTCCTGCTCCTGTCCTCCTCCTGTCCTCCTCCTGTCCTCCTCCTGTCCTGCTCCTGTCCTCCTCCTGTCCTCCTCCTGACCTCCTCCTCCTGTCCTCCTCCTGTCCTCCTCCTGTCCTGCTCCTGTCCTCCTCCTGTCCTCCTCCTGTCCTCCTCCTGTCCTGCTCCTGTCCTCCTCCTGTCCTCCTCCTGACCTCCTCCTCCTGTCCTCCTCCTGTCCTCCTCCTGTCCTCCTCCTGACCTCCTCCTCCTGTCCTCCTCCTGACCTCCTCCTGTCCTCCTCCTGTCCTCCTCCTGTCCTCCTCCTGTCCTCCTCCTGACCTCCTCCTGACCTCCTCCTGTCCTCCTCCTGTCCTCCTCCTGTAGTTCCTCCTATCCTCCTCCTATCCTCCTCCTGTCCTACTCCTGTCCTCCTCCTGTCCTCCTCCTGTACTCCTCCTGTCCTCCTCCTGTCCTCCTCCTGTCCTCCTCCTCCTGTCCTGCTCCTGTCCTCCTCCTGTCCTCCTCCTGTCCTCCTCCTCCTGTCCTCCTCCTGTCCTCCTCCTGTCCTCCTCCTCCTGTCCTCCTCCTGTCCTGCTCCTGTCCTCCTCCTGTCCTGCTCCTGTCCTGCTCCTGTCCTCCTCCTGTCCTGCTCCTGTCCTCCTCCTGACCTCCTCCTGTCCTCCTCCTGTCCTCCTCCTGACCTCCTCCTGTCCTCCTCCTGTCCTCCTCCTCCTGTCCTCCTCCTGTAGTTCCTCCTGTCCTCCTCCTGTCCTCCTCCTCCTGTCCTCCTCCTGTAGTTCCTCCTGTCCTCCTCCTGTCCTCCTCCTCCTGTCCTCCTCCTGTCCTGCTCCTGTCCTCCTCCTGTCCTGCTCCTGTCCTGCTCCTGTCCTCCTCCTGTCCTGCTCCTGTCCTCCTCCTGACCTCCTCCTGTCCTGCTCCTGTCCTGCTCCTGTCCTCCTCCTGTCCTGCTCCTGTCCTCCTCCTGACCTCCTCCTGTCCTCCTCCTGTCCTCCTCCTGACCTCCTCCTGTCCTCCTCCTGTCCTCCTCCTCCTGTCCTCCTCCTGTAGTTCCTCCTGTCCTCCTCCTGTCCTCCTCTTCCTGTCCTCCTCCTGTCCTCCTCCTGTCCTCCTCCTGACCTCCTCCTGTCCTCCTCCTGACCTCCTCCTGTCCTGCTCCTGTCCTCCTCCTGTCCTGCTCCTGTCCTCCTCCTGTCCTGCTCCTGTCCTCCTCCTGTCCTGCTCCTGTCCTGCTCCTGTCCTCCTCCTGTCCTCCTCCTCCTGTCCTCCTCCTGTTCTCCTCCTGTCCTCCTCCTCCTGTCCTCCTCCTGTCCTCCTCCTGTCCTCCTCCTCCTGTTCTCCTTCTGTCCTCCTCCTGTTCTCCTCCTGTCCTCCTCCTCCTGTCCTCCTCCTGTCCTCCTCCTGTCCTCCTCCTGACCTCCTCCTGTCCTGCTCCTGTCCTCCTCCTCCTGTCCTCCTCCTGTCCTCCTCCTGTCCTCCTGTCCTCCTCCTCCTCCTCCTGTCCTCCTCCTGTCCTCCTCCTGTCCTCCTCCTCCTGTTCTCCTCCTGTCCTCCTCCTGTTCTCCTCCTGTCCTCCTCCTCCTGTACTCCTCCTGTCCTCCTCCTGTCCTCCTCCTGACCTCCTCCTGTCCTCCTCCTGTCCTCCTCCTGTCCTCCTCCTCCTCCTGTTCTCCTTCTGTCCTCCTCCTGTTCTCCTCCTGTCCTCCTCCTCCTGTCCTCCTCCTGTCCTCCTCCTGTCCTTCTCCTGACCTCCTCCTGTCCTGCTCCTGTCCTCCTCCTCCTGTCCTCCTCCTGTTCTCCTCCTGTCCTCCTCCTGTCCTCCTCCTCCTGTCCTCCTCCTGTTCTCCTCCTGTCCTCCGCCTCCTGTCCTCCTCCTGTCCTCCTCCTGTCCTGCTCCTGTCCTCCTCTTCCTGTCCTCCTCCTGTACCTCCTCCTGTCCTCCTCCTGTCCTCCTCCTGTCCTCCTCCTGACCTCCTCCTGTCCTCCTCCTGCGCAGCAGTATTGTGATATGTTTAGATTCTTGTGATAATTGTGTTTGCTGATATTGTGATAATGATAATTTTGTGATATATTGTGCAGCCCTACTTCCCATTGAGTTTAAAAGTTTATTGACTACTGCCACTATTACTGTCCTCTGTAGTTCTGTAGTAAATACTACTGCTTTAATTAAAACTCCTACCATGATAACTGCTACTACTCTGACTACGTTTACTGTTGCTGCTGCCGCTGGGGTCAGAAATACTGAAAGTTGCACAACGTGTTCCTCAAATAATGACCTAAAGTACGTGTGAGAAAGTGTACTTGAACAATGCCGTTGTAAAAGTGTGTTGTTACTGGGACTGCCCCAAACCCAGCCTCGCCCGCGGCTGCACGGACCTCCTGTTGTTCCTGGAAAACCTTCACCAGGATCTGTTTCCTGGACTAAAACCCAAGGACAAATTCAAGGACTGGACCTCGACTTTTCAGGCTCATGTATTATCTACCTCACTGTATCTACAGGAGGTCTAAACCAGGTCTAAACCAGGTCTAAACCAGGTCTAAACCAGGTCTAAACCAGGTCTAAACCAGGTTTAAACCAGGACTAAACCAGGTCTAAACCAGGACTAAACCAGGTCTAAACCAGGTCTAAACCAGGTCTAAACCTGGACTAAACTTGGTCTAAACCAGGTCTAAACCAGGTCTAAACCAGGTCTAAACCAGGTCTAAACCAGGTCTAAACCAGGTCTAAACCAGGTTTAAACCAGGACTAAACCAGGTCTAAACCAGGTCTAAACCAGGTCTAAACCTGGACTAAACTTGGTCTAAACCAGGTCTAAACCAGGTCTAAACCAGGTCTAAACCAGGTCTAAACCAGGTCTAAACCAGGTCTAAACCAGGACTAAACCAGGTCTAAACCAGGTCTAAACCAGGTCTAAACCTGGACTAAACTTGGTCTAAACCAGGTCTAAACCAGGTCTAAACCAGGTCTAAACCTGGACTAAACTTGGTCTAAACCAGGTCTAAACCAGGTCTAAACCAGGTCTAAACCAGGTCTAAACCAGGACTAAACCAGGTCTAAACCAGGTCTAAAGCAGGTCTAAACCAGGACTAAACCAGGTCTAAACCAGGTCTAAACCTGGACTAAACTTGGTCTAAACCAGGTCTAAACCAGGTCTAAACCTGGACTAAACTTGGTCTAAACCAGGACTAAACCAGGTCTAAACCAGGTCTAAACCAGGACTAAACTTGGTCTAAACCAGGTATAAACCAGGTCTAAACCAGGTCTAAACCAGGACTAAACCAGAACTAAACCAGAACTAAACCAGAACTAAACCAGGACTAAACCAGGACTAAACCAGGACTAAACCAGGTCTAAACCAGGTCTAAACCAGGTCTAAACCAGGTCTAAACCTGGACTAAAGACTATTGGAGAATGCCTTGCCTTGTGTTTATTTAACTACAAACAAAAGAGATTTTTGCTGTATTTCCACTGAGGAACAAAACCCTTTTGTCTGTGTTTAAACAGCAGAGATGTTGTAGTCATGACTTACTTTTACTCAAGTAACTTTCTGAAGTTTTATCGCAGCATACGTTTATTTCTACTTGAGTAATAGTATAATTATTCTGCAGTAACAGTACTCTGACAGTAGAACTGTGATGTCAGACAGTAGAAGTTTACTAATGTGGGTTTTTCTGTGGCTGATGCTGAGACCGACTTTTAAAAACAGAGCAGCCGATGGTTAATAAACACTAATGATTTATGAACCGATATGTAGGGCCGATTTTCTTAATTTTATGAAAGAAATGTATTTAATACAGCCATTTGTTTTAGCAGGGTTCCCATGGGGCATTAAAAAGCATTAAAAGTCACTAAATTGATTTTGTGAAAAATTAAAGCCTCAAATATTATTAAAAAGCATTAAATTAGGTTCCGGGAGTCTGCAGGTCCTCCCCGTGTTACCCTGGGTTCTCTCCGGGTTCTCCGGCTTCCTCCCACCGTCCAAACACATGCATGTGTTGGTGAACTGGTGACTCTAAATGTCCCCTAGTGAATGAATGTGAGAGTGAATGGTTGTCTGTCTGTGTTCGTCTCTGTGTCAGCCCTGAGACAAGCTGGCCCCTGTCCAGGCTGTACCCCGCCTACGGCCCAAAGTTACTGGGATAGGCTCCAGTCACCCGCGACCCCTAACGGGAATAAGCGGTAGAAAATGAATGAATGAATGAGTAAATTAGGTTCCAGCAGCCATTAAACATTTTAAATAGTTTTGAAGTTAAATCGCTGACTGCAGCGACTCCAAAAAAAATCTATTGTCGCTTGAGAGGATGAGTATGGGTCCTGTCTAGTACAGATGAAGAGTACACTCTCAATGTGATTTTGAGCATTTATTAAAAGCGGCTTTTGGGGTTGCATACAGAAGGTGGAGGTGTGCGCACAGCGAGCATACACAGTACAAAGCTCGCCTCTCTCCTCCTACCTGTCTGCAGGCGAGCGTATGCCACGATGAAAACTCACCGCCTCTGCCCACATGACCCCAGCCCCGCGCATTGCCATAGCAACCAGACAGCACCAACAGAGTGACCAACCACTTCCCCAAATACCATACATATGGCTCCTACACTGACATTAGTTTTGAGAATATAAATGTGTATATGAATAATAATGAAACTTGTTCATAGCCTACAGTGTGATAGACGGCAGAACAAGTTTGCTTCCAGTGAGATAAATTACCTAAACATCAGATGTTTGACTCAACATTGTTGGTGCTTTATGAACTGGATTTTACAATACTTGCAAACAAGGTTTTGACAATTTAAGCTGCCACAGTTGTATGTTTGTGGCATTTAGAATTCAAACAATGGCATTAAAAAGCATTAAATAATTTTTGCTGATACCTGCAGGAACCCTGTTTAGTAATATATTTGTTTATTATATTTGTTTATTAAAACAGAAACAAATTTGTTAGAATGTGACAGTGCAAACAGTTAAAGGTGAGTTTTTTAAGAAAACCATGAAGTCCATCTCAGACTCTGTGCAGGTAGAGTTTGGGGAGAGCTACAAAACACATCTGGGTTTTTTGTTCTACGAGGTTCTGTCCAGAGAAATTAGCAAAATCTTTTTATTGCAGTTTTGAGCCTGCAGACAGAGTTTTCTATGAAAGTTGATGCTAAAATCCTTCAGAGAAAAGAAGCATGTGTTCAGATAAACCACTAAGACCAGCCATGCTCTGTATTAATTTAAGATAATGAGACTGCTGAGTGTAAAAATGAGTTCAGTTTTAAACTAAATATTTTCTTTGTAACAGGTCTCAGACACTGGTGTCATACACACAGCATAAAATAATCCAGGTTTGTCTTCTCTCTTCTCGTCCAAACTCAGAATGAAATATAAAATAGCAGTGTCTTTCTTCTCAACATAATAATAAAACAAACCTCAGTCTGTAGCAGAGGCGCTCCTCAGTCTAAAGGGGGCTTCTGTTTTTAGCAGAAAACAAACATGAGTTAGGACCTTAAGGCCTCCATGCACCAAGGCGACGATCGCCCGTCTGAAGCCGTCTGAACGGTTCTTCCACATCGCTCATTTCCGTCCTTTTGATCTGTCTGCGCCGTCTGCCGCCATCGCACCAGGACGGAGGCCTCTGACCAGTTTCCTGCCGATTGGCCTTGTTGTTGTTGTTGTTGTTGTTGTTGTTGTTGTTGTTGAATCGTCTTTGGTCTTTGGCAGAAGCGCTCTGATAGGCCTAGCACTGCAGCTGCCGCGCCAATCAGCTCACGGGAATTTTAGCGGAAGTGACGGAGTAACGAGAGGTGAAAACCGCTGTGGCAGCGTACTGTCACCATTTTTACATTTTTCGCAATTCGTGCGGAAAGTTATCTTCTTCAAGTAACAGAGCAGCGGCGCCTAATCCACACAAAACAATGTTCAAACCGGCTATGATCACGTTTCTGTAATGTTCAAACAAAGCTGAGAACAGTGGCAGACCAAGGCGCTACATGCAGATGTACTCCGCAAACATTGTGTCACTTCCGTTTATCTTTGTTCACTGGCTAGCGCCATCTGCCGCTTTGGGGGGGTAATTACATCACGTGCATGCGCAAGACACGGTCTTTAGGTCGGTTGTCGCTTCTGTGAATGAAGAGGGAAAAAGGTCATGCGACGTCAGGAAACGGGAGGGAACGAGAGGAGACGGGAAGAGACGAGCTGTCGCTCCGTCTTTTCGGTGGCAGTCTGGGAGAGTCTTGGTGTATCTAGGCCTTAAGAGTGGGATTTCTCAGAAAAGTTAATGCAAAAACCATCCAGTGACACAAAACTGGGTAAAGGTGAGTTCAGAAACAAGACAGGTCTGAAGATCTGGATCCTGACCTGCCTTTGTCCCTGTCCCGTCCCCCTCCCGTCCTGTCCCTGTCCCGTCCCGTCCCCCTCCCGTCCTGTCCCTGTCCCGTCCCGTCCCCCTCCTGTCCTGTCCCTGTCCCGTCCTGTCCCCCTCCTGTCCTTGTCCCGTCCTGTCCCCCTCCCGTCCTGTCCCGTCCCCCTCCCGTGCTGTCCCTGTCCCGTCCTGTCCCCCTCCCGTCCTGTCCCGTCCCTGTCCTCTGCAGAGGGTCCGTACGGAGTGTTTGCCGGCAGAGACGCGTCCCGAGGCCTGGCCACCTTCTGCCTGGGCACAGAGGCTCTGAGGGAGGAGCACGACGACCTGAGCGACCTCAACAACATGCAGCTGGAGAGTCTGAGCGAGTGGGAGCAGCAGTTCACCTGTGA
The DNA here is from genome assembly GCA_020698575.1 of Bostrychus sinensis. Lineage (NCBI taxonomy): Eukaryota > Metazoa > Chordata > Actinopteri > Gobiiformes > Eleotridae > Bostrychus > Bostrychus sinensis. The sequence goes on along the minus strand of CM036244.1, from coordinate 283,418 downwards.
GTACACAACACACTGTAACACACTGTAACACACGGTAACACACTGTAACATGGTAACACACTGTAACACACGGTAACACACGGTAACACACGGTAACACACTGTAACATGGTAACACACTGGAACACACTAACAACATGCAGCTGGAGAGTCTGAGCGAGTGGGAGCAGCAGTTCACCTGTGAGTACACAACACATGGTAACACACTGTAACGCACTGTAACACACTGTAACATGGTAACACACTGGAACACACTGTAACACACTGTAACACACGGTAACACACGGTAACACACTGTAACACACTGTAACACACGGTAACACACGGTAACACACGGTAACACACGGGAACACACTGTAACACACTGTAACATACCGTAACACACGGTAACACACTGGAACACACGGTAACACACTGTAACACACGGGAACACACTGTAACACACTGTAACATACCGTAACACACTGGAACACACGGTAACACACTGGAACACACTGTAACACACGGTAACACACGGTAACACACTGGAACACACTGTAACACACGGTAACACACTGTAACACACGGTAACACACTGTAACACACGGGAACACACTGTAACACACTGTAACACATTGTAACATACTGTAACACACGGTAACACACGGTAACACACTGTAACACACGGTAACACACGGTAACACACGGGAACACACTGTAACACACTGTAACATGGTAACACACTGGAACACACTGGAACACACTGGAACACACTGTAACACACGGTAACACACGGTAACACACTGTAACACACGGGAACACACTGTAACACACGGTAACATACCGTAACACACGGTAACACACGGTAACACACTGGAACACACGGTAACACACTGTAACACACGGGAACACACTGTAACACACTGTAACATACCGTAACACACTGGAACACACGGGAACACACTGTAACATACTGTAACACACGGTAACACACGGTAACACACTGGAACACACTGTAACACACGGTAACACACTGTAACACACGGTAACACACTGTAACACACGGGAACACACTGTAACACACTGTAACACACTGTAACACACGGTAACACACGGTAACACACGGTAACACACGGTAACACACGGGAACACACTGTAACACACTGTAACATACCGTAACACACGGTAACACACGGTAACACACTGGAACACACTGTAACACACTGTAACACACGGGAACACACTGGAACACACTGTAACACACGGTAACACACTGTAACACACGGGAACACACTGTAACACACTGTAACATACCGTAACACACGGTAACACACTGTAACACACTAAAGCCTGGGCCACACCAGCCCAATGCCTGACCACTGTCAGCAGAGGCCACTGCTGTCTCCTCTGTCGTCACTGAAAGTCGCTGCTGACCCAGGACCAAGCAGTGCGCATTTACAACAGCAGGCGGCGCTGGTCACTAAACTCCACGGTTATTTAAACTCTAGTAAATAAAACTCCACAACACACACACGTTTAACTCAAGTATTTATCAGTCAGTAATAATTATACGCACTAGATTAAACTGGGCTGATCACAGAAATGAAGAAAACGGACTGGATTATTGTAAGCTAACTGCTAACATTAGCGTCACAGATGTGGGAAACAAAACGAAGTGGTTGTAGAACAGAAAGTTCCTTATATTTTGATGTTAAACTCGAGCTGTTTGACAAATTGTGAACGGGGCACAGCCAATCAGAGCTGAGCACGACGGCCTTCGACACGTTCACTCAGAACTTTGCCCAACTGTGTCCCACTGCGTCCGATGGTGCAGAACTCACCAAACAGACTCACGTCACCGATCCCCTCAAACCATCTGACAGCAGCCAATGATCGCCCCGGTGTGTCCTAACCTTAACACATCAATGCAGACGGTCGCGCTAACGCAGACCAACGCGCTAACGCAGACGGTCGCGCTAACGCAGACCAACGCGCTAACACAGACGGTCGCGCTAACACAGACGGTCGCGCTAACGCAGACGGTCGCGCTAACGCAGACGGTCGCGCTAACGCAGACGGTCGCGCTAACGCAGACAATTACCTCAAGAGCTGCACCAAACTCTTATTTGCTGCTCTGATGATAGCGGTAACATGAGCCACAAAACAGGAAACAGTGTTGTTTTAATGACTTTACGATAACCTCAGGCCCACAGTTCCTGGGACAGTCTCCAGTGACCTGCAGCCTCAGTCGAGAACAAGCAGAAGAAAAAGATGAAAGAGCAGCCAGTTGTGTGTGATTAATTAATTTCCTTCTTTCCTCTCACAGTTAAGTACCACTACGTGGGCAAGCTCCTGAAGCCCGGGGAGGAGCCGACCGAGTACACGGACGACGAGGAGGTGAAGGACAAGAAGAACGACTAGAACCGGCCGCAGAACTCCTCTGTGCGTGTCTCGGTATCAGGACTTTATAACGATCACATCCTGACAACAGGAGCTTCAGAACCATTCCTTTATTAACCAAACATCTGCAGACCTTTATATACTGTAGAGGTTTCAGCAGCTGCAGACCTGCACTGATGGGCCAACCCCCTTTACACAACACACTGTGTAACAATCTGTAGGTCTTAAACACTTTTAAATCATTTTAAAACGTAAAAACAATCACACTAAGATGGCGCTGTTGTCTCAATGCACTGCCTCAGCTTTAGTCTTATCTGCGGAATATTCTGTGCTAATTCTGGATTATTTTACTGAAACACAGACTTAGCCAAGACTGTAAAGCTTCAACATTTTAAAGGGGAATTATGCAGCTTTGTAAAGTAAATCTCAATGTTAAAGACTCTGGAGTCTGGTTGCAAGGGGGGGGGGTTCTTGGCAAATTATGCCAGAAATTTTGGAAACATTGATTTTCTTTGAACACTAAAACATGTAGCCTGGCCCACCAGACTGTCGTAAACTGGTGTTTCATTTGCAGCGAAGCGTTCTCCCTCAGTCGATTCAAAACTGGTTTATCACAGCTGATTATCTGCAGCACGCCTTACAGATACAGAAGATAATCTCCCATCAGAAATGATGACGCAAGACGGCTGTGGCTTATACAGAGCTAATGTAATAACTTGTCTCTGATTAACGGCGTTTAGGTCTTTCCTTGGTCTCCTGTTGGTTCTGCTGAAGTCCTCGTTGTTGTTCAGTCCTCTGTGGGATTTTTGTCTTGGTCCTGTTTCCATTTTAACAACAGTAAAGTCCCTCTGACGTCCCACGTAACCTCCACATTCAAACAAACCCACTTTTTCTTTCACAAGTCTTTGTACAACTGGCTTCTGCTGCTGTCCCTGCTCACAAATAAGGACAAGTTGCTCAGATACACAGGATTCTGTAGTTTTATTGCAAAACCAGCAATCCACTGCATTGGTTTAGGTCAGCGGTGCACTGCTTACGTCCGGCTCTTTGTTTCTCTGATTGATTACGCCGCCTGTGATTGTTCCGCCATAGAAATGAAACTTACACAGAGGGATACCAGTTTAACTTTGTTGTATAGAATAGGGAAAGCATTTGTCTGGTGGGCCAGGCTAACAGATAAAACTAAAATGCATGGTGGGGCGCTGTACTTTTATTAACATTGCTGCAAATGCACCAGAGTTACCAGAGTCTTTTTCAGTGAACGGGATTTTTCACATCACACTGAGACTTTTGCACAGAACTGAAGATAAAGGAGGCCCAGGGATCATCAAAATACTCCTCTTCGTCATGGCTCCTGTTAATGTGAGGGACAGATCAGCAGCAGGTGAACGTTCTGTTTGACCAAAAACAGTGACGGTTACAGACAACTGGGTCAGAGCGTCTCCCGCGTGTTCCCGGTCTGCAGAGGTCCATAACCGGGTCTAAACCAGGACTAAACCAGATCTAAACCAGGACTAAACCAGATCTAAACCAGGACTGAACCAAGTCTAAACCAGCCAGAGTAAACCGGGACTAAATCAAAGCAAAACCAGTTCTAAATCAGGTCTAAACTAGGACTTAACCAGGAGAAAAACAGCTCATAACCAGGACTAAACTAGATCTAAACCAGGACTAAATAAATGCTAAACCAGGACTAAACCGGGACTAAATCAATGCAAAACCAGTTCCAAATCAGGTCTAAACTAGGACTTAACCAGGAGAAAACCAGGACTAAACCAGATCTATACAAGGACTAAACCAAGTCTAAACCAGCCAGGACTAAACCAGGACTAAACCGGGACTAAATCAATGCAAAACCAGTTCTAAATCAGGTATAAACTAGGACTTAACCAGAAGGAAAACAGCCCATAACCAGGACTAAACTAGATCTAAACCAGGACTAAATAAATGCTAAACCTGGACTAAATCAATGCAAACCCAGTTCTAAATCAGGTCTAAACCAAATCTAAACCAAGACTAAACCAAGTCTAAACCAGCCAGGAGTAAACCGGGACTAAATCAATGCAAAACCAGTTCCAAATCAGGTCTAAACTAGAACTTAACCAGGACTAAACCAGATCTAAACCTGGACTAAAGCAGGTCTGGACCAGGTCTAGGTCTTGTGGGGAGGTGAGGATCTGTCAGAAGCGTGGTCCAGGATCAGAGGAGACCCAGCGAGAGGTGACGCAGCTGTGGTCCCATGAAGGGTTTTTCTGAACATTCTGTGCCAAAGCAATCAACACTGAACGAGTTTAATAAGCTAACAACCACACAGATAATGAAGTAACGGAATCGCACCCTCAGCCTTTTTAACTCAAACACTTTCTCACCAGCGTTTTGTTGTACGGACTCCTGCTTTAACCCAGGATATAGACTGTTCTACTTGTAATCAACCGTAATCTTATCTTATGTTTATTTCTGCTGTAATGGTTTTATTAATTAATATGAAAATAATAATAAACATTCCTCATTGTAACTAATGTCCTGCAGTCTCAGTTTATTGTGATTAAATGATTAAAGGAGAGACAAAGGCCAGTTAAAGGAATACATGCACTGTAAAAAAAAAAAAATGTTGCAAAAACCCAAGGCAACAGGATCCCTCATGATTTCCCTCCAAAATTTTTCAGCAAATATTTTTCGTTCCCCTAATTTAACTTTCATGTCTAAAAACTTTCAATTTTAAGTTTTACTCAGTATAATTTTTTTAACTCATCTTACAGCCAACATACTATCCATTGTTCAGAAAAAGTTGATAAAATTGTTTAGTTAAATTTATCATAGCTTTTATTATTATCAATAGTAATACTTTTTCTGATTCTGTTGAGTTAAAAAAAAAAAAAAAAAGTCGTGTAAAACTTAAAAATTGAAGGTTAAAACTTGAGTTTAGAGTTTTTGAGTTTTTGCAACTTTTTTATTTTTTTAACAGTGTGGAAAATAATACCGAAAATATCAATATTACAAATCTACATGTTAAAATTAAAACCAAATACGTGTTTATGGATGTAATATTTGTGTTTTTAATTAAATAAAATATTAAAATAAAATAAAAAATTCACTTCACGCTCTCTGTCTGCTGAACATAATCAGCCCCGACCATGATGCTGGATTTGAGAGTAAACTTTTATGATTTGATCGATATGAAGGTATCGTATCGGATCATGTTCTTCTAAATTAGCAAGTATTGGTTTTTGAAAAAATTCTAATCCTGTCATTCCCAAAGTTAAGAGTGTCACCTTCTTAAATTTCCGTAAATCCTGTGCGAACCCCCCCAACAATAAAACTTCACTTTATTCAATATACTGTTTCTCCATAGATTTCTATAAAATGTTACAAAAACATTGATTGTTGACTAAAAATAGTTTTAATGTAATGTTTTTAACCAAGTATATAACTATAATTAATTTCAAACTCAGTTTCTTTTCATGTACTTATTATAGATAACTTCTGTGGGCCCCCCCTGCATTACCTTCACAGCCCCCCACAAGGCCCTGGACCCCACTTTGGGAACCACTGTTGTAATCGATATGTTTTGTATCGTTGCACAGCTAATAAACACTTAGAGAATATTTCAACAACAAAGTTATAAACTGCAGTTAAGCCAGCAGGGTTCGTTTTTCCATGGCCAAGTGAGCAGCTCCTAAATTCCGAGTGCACTATTATACCGTTCTTTTCATCGTGCTGCTGTCGGGGAAGATGATTAGAAGAACATTTACACAACTTTTGACATATTTAACAAAATACACAAATATTATGAAAGACAAAGTACTAACTAACGCAACCTGACGAGTTTTGAAGGTGGAATTAAAATGCATCTATTTTTTTCAAAAGCCCAACAAGAAACCAGCACCAGTGTACTAAGTACTTCTACAACCAGTACCTTAAGTCCTATTTGCACCTGTATCATCCAACGTACAACATCAGACGCTGATGCTGAAAGAGAACCCAGGCCTAGCTTGCAGCCTTTGCTCTAATTCATCCCAAAGGTGTTCTATTGGGTTGAGGTCAGGGCCAGTCAAGTTCTTCCACACCAAACGGTCGCTGTTCCTCCTGCTGTTAGCATTAGCCTCCTGGACTTATGGTGGCAATCCAGAGCCATGGTCCCTGCTGCATGTGGGTGCTCTTCACCTCTGATGGACCGCGAGGGACGCCGCCGAGTGCTTTTTACGTCATCGTGGCTTTGGATTCTACTTCGCATCATTGTGTGGGAGTACCCACCGACATGCACCGGACACCGGAGACGCATCGTCTTCGGCTGTATCGACCTCTGAACTGACTGGGAACTGTGTTGGCTCAGCTCGGCTCAGGCTTCATTTCTCTTTGTTTATCTGTTCCTGCGTTGGTTCAGCGCCTCCTGCGGTCTTGGACGAGGAGGAACAGACTGTTCCTTGCTTCCAGGCAGTTTTCAGTGCATGTCCTGTTCCCGCTCAGGCCGCAGCAACTGCTGCATATTGGGTCTTTCACCACCTTTGCGGACCCCTGGAGGTAAGAAGGCTATGGTCGTCGATGCCTGGGCGCCAATGCCACGGTGTCTTCTGCCGCCGCCATGACGTCCTCTGAGACTGAGGAGGCATCAGACAAGTGACCAACAGGTAAGTCCCCAGCTAAGGGCCTAGCCAGACTCGAACCAGCCACTGCTGGATAAGTTACAGCCTCACTTCTCCTCCTGAATGTGAGGTGGCTGTTTATAGATGGAACCATCAATGTCCACCAAGTAGGATCTAGGCACAACTTTGCCGAGACAGGTTCCAGCTCTCCAGAAGTGGGTGGTGTCACTAGGCAGAGGTTTGATCCTGACAGCTCAGGTAGGACCCGCTGACCGGCCGTAGAAGGACTTGGCGAGCTGCCTCGTGCTGTAGCTTCTCAGGAGCCCCTTTTACCACTGCAGGCTCCAGGAGTTTGTTTGTCACCAGAATAGATGTTTTCAGACAACAAGACATGGGACGTGGTGCTGGGCTGCTGTCCATGTTCTCAGTCGGAGTATTCCTCCAGTGCAATACCGCTTTCCAAGGGTCTGTATTATCCCTGTGTAGCCTTGTGCAGCCAATTTTTAGCAACTTTGATGGCCGCCTTGGCCAGTATAAGGTTTTACGAGCTTGCCGGCAGCACACATCTCCCCCTATATGACTGGAATCTATGCATGTGTAGTGGGGTGGTCTTTTCCTAGGGCTCCTGAAGCCCTCTCTGAGGCCCCACCTCTGGCCCACCCCTCTAATTACACACTATTTAAAGCACCTGTTGCCAGGATGGCAGTCTCTTTGCTGCTGCTGTCTGCCTGGCTGTTTGTGTGCCTTTGTTTGTTCTGTTCCTGGTTCAGGTATGAAAATGTCCTTTTTTTAGATTAATAGGTAGCTAACAGTGTAGCGAACAGACATTTCTTTTAGTGCTGTGCAATTGGCTCCAACCTGGGTTCTTAATAGCCTTTAAGGTGGTAAGTAGGGCTCACCACAGGTGAGCCTTTTTAACACTTTAAATCTTTTTTTTACAGGTTTACCTGCTGTTTTGTTTTGGTTTTGTTTTTGTTATTGTATTGTTTTTTTGTACATTGTTTTGTCTGATTTTGGTTTGTCTTATCCATTGCTTTGTATGTAGTTTTGTTGGGCCCATTTAGCTTTTGTTTGGTTTCATGTATATTTAGTATAGACTGTTTAGCTGTGCTAGTTTCGTGCTATTGTGTTTTTTTTTTTTTTTTTTTTTTTTTTTTTTTTGTTTATATATCTCTATCTCTTTCTCTCTCTTTGCTTTACTGTATAGGTTGCCTTTAGTTTCCCATCTTGTTATTTAACCTTGTGGCTAATAGTTGGGCTATTGTACAGTTTGTTTTATAACAGTATAACCAACTGGGTCTGTTCTTGTTACTTTTGTTTTTGTTTCCTTTCAGTGACGCTGGGCGCCTCCTGGTGGTTGGGTTAGGCACATGGGTGAGGTCTCCCCTCCTGGGCGTGTGAGTGTGCACTGGTTCACGAGTTTAGTTTGCACTTTTATTTCAGTTGCCGTGACGTCTGCTGTGTCCACTGAGGCGAGTATCTGGTAGCACCCCTGGGCACCTCCTTGACGTAGTCTGCTCACCACAGGTGGCCCCAGCGAGCTGCATTTAGTTTATTTTGATTAGGTATTTTTAGCCTTTTAAATTAGGCCTATTTTATAATTAACTATTAACCTATGTTATAATTAACTAATTTTTAGCTAAAACTTGTAATAAAACCACTTTTCCAAATTCTGGTTTGTGTCTTGCCCTAACTATTTTTTCCTTTTTTCAGTACATCCAGGAGAATTAAAATTTTTTATAAAATTATTGTAACTAAATTGTTCAATCACGTCTCTGCCGCTTCTTATTGTCAGATACTTATCTGTGTGCCATTTCTACATTTTTTAAATTGTACCATATTCTTATTCTGTTAATTTTGCTAATTATCTGTAACCCTCCCTCCGCCACACATGCAAGCATCTCTGGACGCAGTGATTGAGGAAGAATGACTCTGTGACCTCGGAACAAAGTCCCATTTTGAGCACTAATTTTGTTCCGGTGATATCCTCTGCTGATGAGAGGCACTTCCTCTGAGGTCTGGCCAGCCTGCAGTTACTGTAAACCTCAGAGCCTGGAGACCCTCGTCCTTGTCAGTGTGACACTGGATTTGTTCCAGGCGCTGGTCTGTCACATTAAGATAGTCGGCCTGGTTCACATGCGTATTGCAGGTCCTCTTGCACTTTCTGCAGTGAGCAGATGGTGTGTTGCTGGTAGGATTTCCCCCTTGCCCGTGCAGCCAGTTTTGGCCCTGCTGAGCACGTCACTGATGAAAATTTCCCAGCTTGTATACGACTTTAAGACTGTAGCTTTGTAAAGTCATGAGCATGCCCTGAATGCACTCGAGGTGAGCGCATGCAAAGCAAACGCGACAGGCTGTCCCTCTTAGGCAGTAGCCAAGCCCACTCTGGCTGTCGTCATTGGATTGTGATGGGCTTGGAAACATCATAGTAGCAAAGTAAAGGCATAGTAGTGGCCAGCGACTTGAGTTCCTGTATTGCAGCATCATGTTTAGGCAGCCAGTGCCAGGAGGTGTCTTTGTCCATCAAGCGTTGCAACGGCTCACACACACACTCGAGACGTGGGGCATGAACTTTGCCAGGTAGTTTGCAAAGCCCACAAGTCATTCCACATCTTTAGCATCCGTCAGATTGGGCATGTCAACAATGGCTCTTACTTTTTCTGGGTCAGGTTTTAGCCCTGCAGCTGAGAGGTTGTGGCTGTGAAAATGGACTTCCACCACCTTGATTTGCAACTTCTTTAACCCTAACACAGCCCTGTGTGGCGGACACTATAGAGACGTATCTCACACACTGAAAGTAGACTTTGGTTCTGAAAGGATTGGGCAAGGGAAGTGAGGTCCAGGGGGCGGGAGCAGATGTACTGTACCACAGGAATGTTTCTTTTTAGTTGTTGGAAGTTACACATACTAAAAGTTACAAGTAGGTAAAGTTTGCTGAGCATGGGCATAGGTTTGTGTATAGACAATACCTACCAAAATTTCAGATGGACTAAATTGTCCCTATCAATCACAAGTTGAGTGGCTGGTCAGGAGAACCGGGCCGGCGTGGTGGTGCAGCCGTGAAGACCTAGTTTCATGGAGTTTGTCTCACTGTGAGCCGCTGTGTGTCCTGTGCCTGCCTCTCTCTCTCCTTTGTGCTGCTGTGAACAGACTCTACTCGATTGTGTTTAGCAGACACTGATCTCAGATTGGATGCTCCTCACTCGTTATTGGTTGCTTTTGTTCAGTTCTCATGTGATTGGCTTCGAGTGAAAAGAGGGAGGGAGTGCAGGGCTGTGAGCGCTAGTTTCATGTGAGATGGAGAAGGATGGACTGTGTCAACAGAACGTGACATGACAGCTATGAAGATAAAATATGACTAACAATATAGCTTTAAACCAGGTGTTGGAGATTACACACAGAGTGGAAGCCTGCAGTCGGGGCTGAAGCACTGTGATGGAAATGTAAAGGGCCGTTTAGAAAACACATTTTGCCAAATCCGCAAATGTTCGATTGCAGTTTGGCCTTTCATTTATACAAAGAGGGGGTTTCCATTTTTTGAATCCACAATCTTTTGAAAACGCTGGCCGAGGTGTTTTAGTCTCACAGCGAGGAGCCGCTCCGTTCTCTGTAAACTGCAAAAACAGCGACGTAACAGCCCCAATCTGAACTGTGATTGGCTGTCTGCCAGGCGCATGTCAGCTGACCCACGAGTGCAAAATACAAGGCTTTTATGTGTCATACTTTCATATTTAGTCTGTAACTGTCAGTAATATCTGTATCTGGTCTGACTTTTACTGAAGACTTTATCAACTCCAGAAAACCACAAGATCCTAAAGTTGCTGGAAAGTTACAAACCAGAGCTATCACTTCCTCTGCTGTTTACTCTCTGTGTGGTGTAGAGCATTTGTGGGGCCCACAGCGCCATTTGCTGGACAAACACGAGTACAATTACAACTGTTTTCCTTAAACCACATTTTAAACAAAATATTCTAAATAAAAGCGCCGGGTTGTGGAAGCCAAGTAATGAGACAAAGAGGCGCGTTTCAAGTCTCTGCTTTATTCCAACAAGAACATTTAACAGCTAAGAGCAGGAGAACTGTTCCCGCCCCTGGACCCTCCCCTTCCTCCCCCAGCACTTCCAGAACAAACGTCTAGATTCATGTGTGAGTGAGTGTGAAGTGTCTGCCACAGCGTCATGGTTTCTGTCAGGATAACAGTGGCCAGAAGCTCAGAGCAGAGGCATTCCTCTGTGAAGCTGAGCTAAAGCTAAAGAAGCTCCTGCAGAGGACAGAGCCGGTTCTGTCCACACTGCAGTCTCTGGAACTGTCTTCTAAAGGTAAGGCCAGAGTTTTTCAGAGTTATAAATGTAAGTTATTGTGCCATGAGTGACCGTTGTAATGACAGATCAGGTACACAGATTTATTTTGGAGGGACTTACTTACATTTGCATTACCAGGAGGCCAGTTGTGATAAATCCTGCTGAGTGTTTGTGATTGTGGGCTGCCTAAATCACACATTTTATTCATAATCTTACTTACACTACAGGCAGCAGACATCTTCTAAAATACTTCAGGATACAGGAAATAACATCTCTTAAGTTCAGAATTTTCTGGGGGAAATGCCCCGTCCCGTGAGAGATGAGACAAACAAAGAAAAGCAGCTGAGCCGGAGCATGGGCGTGGGACACCAGCCTGGGGTCTGGTTTCCTTTGGGGTGAAGACTCGCTTTAACTCAGCAGAACAGAAAGTAAAACCTGCAACACTGTACTGGAAGCATAGGATACATCTTTTTCATTTGTAAGATGGATTTCCACGTGAACTGGTAAGTCAAAAAAAAAAAAAAAAAGTAAATGTTTTCAATGCTGATAAAAATATTTTTTCATAACTTTAGAAGTGGTTAGGGTCGTTTGCTTTTCAGCTTCAGACTGTGACTCTGCAGGTGAACTGACAAAGTTAAAGAGGATAAGAAGTAAACTAAGCCTGGGCGATGGAAACATTCACTGTGAGGGATACAAACAGCTACAGCGTTAAAGAAGTTAAATACAGTCTATTAAATATATGCAGATCTAAATAACACTCTATCCTCAGAACAATGATGTTTTACTTGAAAAATGACCAAAAAAATAAATATTTACTTCCCATAACTTTTTTGATGGGCATAAGATTGAGAAGGGGGAGAGGCAGAGACCTGAGGAGGAAAGACTAACACTGAGAGGAACAATAAAACTAATCTAACAGCGATATGAATATGTTTTCTACAGTGATTTATCTGGGTAGGGTAAAAAGCTTAGCGGAAAATAAGTTTAGCTCCAGAAATGACAACATTCCAATGATAATATTTCTGTATTGAACAGGCGTTACTGTAAAATGTAGGTTCAGTACAAAGGATGTTTTACATAAATTATTTATTTATAGTCTCACTAAAAACTGCACAAACCTGGCTGCAAAGGAAACTTTATCAAAAGTTATCAGGCTTCTTTAAAAAATAAATAAAGTGTCCTCCTTTATCAGCAGCACCAGTCAGAACAATCATCATGAGGAGTAAAAACACATTAATGTTTTATTTTACTAGTCTACTATTCTATGGGACTTTTTATGGAGAAAAATATTTGCTTATTAAATAATTAGACAATACGTTAATGAATAAAAACATCAAAAGTTGCGAAGCAAAGATGTGACGTGGTTCGGCCTCCTGGGTAAAACGTTGGGTTGGCACTTTTTATTTGATCACAACACATTTGTGTTTAAGGCTCTGATAGGAGCAGGAACAATGTGACCGAGTGAGTCTCTGTCAGACGGAGGACTGGAACATTATTGAGATTAATTTAGTGTCTTGATAGAGATATTGTGTTTGCGCTGAAATTGCGATAAAAATGAATTTGTGATATATTGTGCAGCTTTACTCAAATGCACATTTTTTACTCCTAACCTGAGCTCAAACCTGAGACCTTCCCCCATAAATACAAATACTGTAGTCTTAAAATATTACTCAAGTAAAACTGATGTGTACAGACATTTCTACAAAAATGCTACTTCCACTAGGAACTAGAAATGATTCATAGACATTATTCACTGTAGCGTGCTTTGTTTATTACTTTTGTCATTTTTTCTAACAACAATAATTTCTTATTCTATGTTTTTCCAGCTGATTACTGCAGAGGCTTCTCAGACACAGCGGAGTCACTGCTGTGGAGACTACACTGCGTTACAATATTACTCAGACAAGGATTACAAGGACACTATGTAAGGCTGCTGTGTTTCTGAGGGGTGAGAATCTCAAGGGCACAAGTGACGTTTTGGGTGTGTTTATTAAATACATACATCAGGCGTAACATTATGTCCACCTGCCTAACAAACTGAGATGCGCTGTGTATTCTGACACCTTGCTATCAGAACCAGCATTAACTTCTTTAGCAGTTTGCGCTACACAAGCCTTAGCCCCCGACCTGCAGCTCCTGTCTCTGCTTCACCTCTGCTTCTTCCTTGGACCACTTTTGACAGATCCTGACCACTGCGGGCCAGGAACACGGCACAAGAGCTGTGGTTTTGGAGATTGTTACGAGCTACCCCCTTAGTCTTCTGCTAATGGTACATTCCAAACATAGCGGTCGCCTGAGTATCCGTCATTGCCGCTTTGAGGACGGTCTGAGAGTTTACGAGAGTATTGTGAAGCTTTTTTTGCTGTCCTTTTTTTTGTGCTGTCCTCGCTATGAGTAAACTACTTTTCACAGCTAAACAGCGAGCTTACGACGCTCCAATAAACAAGGCAGTCTTCTTTTATTGCTCATTTATTGAAGGATGGCTCGAAACCATCATCCCACGATCATCGTAAAACTGGAACAATACAAAAACATGTTTCTGCTCACTCAGCTGTAATATACATTTCCAATTTCTTACACAAAAATAAATGCAAAATGATATTTCCGCATAAACAATACTTACGGACAAATATTGTCCAAGGCAACAACGTTTTTAAGGTGAATACAAGCTCAACACATGAACAGCTCGCCAGTACGTTCAGCCATCTTGGTTTCAACATGTGCACTAACGAAACAATAGCGCTGAATAACCAAAAGAGGGCGCTGTTGTACAGTTAACAAATTTAGTATTGATCAATTGCACTTTACAAAGGGCAGAATAATTCAAGTTAAGCTTTATGCTAGCGCTTGCTGCGGGCTAACGGGCAACAACATGGCACTGAGTATCCTGCCTCCTGAGGAAATGAAGCTGACCGGTGATCCTGCGAATAATTAGGACAATTTTAGAACAGAATTTGAGGACTATTCCTTAGCGAGCTTCTGGCTTACCAGAGAAATCCGCGGCAGTCCAAGCAGCAACACCGAGACGAGTGATGGGCAGCAAGCGTCGCCACATCCACTGACACAACTTAAGTCTTTCGGCGGAGCAACGGGAGGACGCAAAAGCAATACTGGATAATCTGGAGTGCTACTTCAAGCCAAAATGGAATGTTATATTTGAACAATACTTCTTCAGAAAACAAGACTAAGAGAGAAGGCTGCATTTTGTGATTATGGGGAACTAAGAGAGGAGCTAATAAGGGACAGGCTGGTTCTAGGTGTTAGCGACAAAGGGTGCGACGTCGTCTTCTTAGAGAAAAGGACCTTACCTTAACGTCTGCCATTGATATATGCAGGGCAGCTGAAATGACTGACATTAAGATGAAATGAATGACTTGAGAGCGTCCATGCTACAAACAGGCGGCAGCAGGCAATGGTGCGGCCAGACCTCGCCACAGGACAATGTGCATCGAGCGACCACCGACAGCTCATCCAAATACTGCGGCATTACACAGAAACGCAACAAGCTCATGACAGAACCTGCCGCCGATGTGGGACGCCGAGATACGACTGGATCAATAGGTGAATGCAACAGATGATGCTACTAGTGATGAGGAGGGCACGGACAATCATGTTTACACAGCCGAGAGCACTGGGGCAGTGAATGGACAAGGAAAAAAATGGTTTGTCACCCTAAAAATAAATGGAGGGATTTCAAAGATGCCAGCTGGACTCAAGGGCGACCTGCAGTATAACGAGCATTAAAGATAAGAGAAAACTGGCACCCAATGTACCACTTGTGACCAGTGGAGCCAAGCTTATGTTGTGCTCTGGGGAAACAATGCACGCTATAGGTATTTTTAGGCTCAACATGTGTGCAGTTAGGCCTGATGCACTTCACCATCCCTGACCAAATAAACAAAACAGTCCAGAGTAGCCCAGTGCCTTTAACCAAGCAGCAGCTCATTGACTCGTATGCAGAAGTCTTTAACGGCACTGTTCAGTCGCTCCCTGGGGATGTTCATTTGGAGCTGGACGACACGGTGAGCCCCGTCCCCACTGAATGTCCCAGTGGCACTCAGAAGTGCTGTCAGGGCTCAGCTGATAAACATGAGAGAGATGGCACATAACTCATGGTGATTATCAAACAGCTGGAAAAATTGAGGATTTGTCTTGACCCCAAGTCTCTCAATAAAGCCTTAAGGCAGTCCCACTGCCAAATGCCTACGCTAGAGGATGTGCTGTACAAACTTCCTAAAGCTAGGATTTTCACCCTTGTGGATGCACATGATGCATTTTTGCAGTGGAAACTGGACAGAGAACAGCTACATGGCTCCTTGGGGCAGGTCTTTGGAGTATCTGTCGCCCTGGAAGTTTACCAACACAAGCAGGATTACCTTTTGTCAGGGCTCAGTGGAGTCGAGCCAATAGCAGATGACATACTGATTGTTGGTTGTGGAGACTCTGACGGCTGTCTCTGAAGGCAGACGGCTGTCTGTCTCTGCCTTTGACCCATCCCTCAGTGCTGCTGGGGCAACCAGTCAGGAGCAGTCGGGGACCCTTCTCCAGATCTTGAGCCAGGATCCTGGTCAGGAGTACCTAGTACCTAGCTGGAGGTTGTAGCCTATTGTGCATGGTTTTGAGGTTGATGGGGGAAACCGGAGCACCCGGAGGAAACCCACCCAGACAGGGGGAGAACATGCAAACGTCCCACAGCTCTTGCTGTGAGGCAAAAGTGCTAACCACTAAGCCACCGTGCCACCAAAGCAGTACAGAGATTCATAGGGTTTGTGACCTCTCTCACCAAGTTTCTGCCACGCCTGTCAGAGGTGTGCTAGCCACTGCGTAGGCTGTTGGATAAGGATGTGTTGTTTCACTTCGCTGCCAAAGCACGAGGCAGTAATTTAGGAGATCAAGCAACTGGTTATGGCACCACCAGTCTTGAGGTACTATGATGTAACAAAGCCAGTCACAATTCAGTGACGCTAGCCAAAAGGGACTTGGCTGTTGCCTTCTGTAAAATTGCCAGCCAGTTGGATTTGCATCCCGTGCACTAACACAGACTGAACAGAACTATGCACAAATTGAGGAGTGCTTGAGCATTGTGTTCGCATGTCAGCGTTTTCACCATTATCTCTATGGCAGGGAAGAGATAACTCAATTTTTAACAAGCTGCTTCTCTCCTAAACATCTGCAACATCTGCTCCTCACACCACAAAACTACAACCTTAAGGTAACGTACAGACCCAGGTCTCTTAGCAGAGCCACTGTCGCTGTAAAGACACTGGGACAGCCGTCATTCAGTATGCGTCCTGCAGAGGGCACAAGAAATCTCTGAACTCTACCTAAATGTCACAAATAAAGGAACACACAGATCAGTGCAGAGATGGAGTGCTGAATGATGAATGAATGAATGAATTAGTCATACTGGGGGTGACGCATGTTACTGACAGGCCAGGGACACATTATACTGGCCCAATGTGCAGGGCGAGATAAAAGACTTTGTTAGTGCTCGGCATGTAACGAACACTCACACAAACAGCAAGAAACAATGATGTCACCCGCACTTCCCACACGGCCGTGGCAAACCCTGGCATGGACCGCACAGACAGACGGGTCAAGACTTTTTGATAATGGTAGACCACTACTCAGGAGCAGCTTCCCAACCTCACAGCTGAGACCAAAGTCCTCAAGTGCAAATCACGATTTGCCAGATATGGCCTGACCGCGTAATCACTGCAGCTCCCAGTTTGACGATGAATCATTCAGGAAATTTGCAAAAGAACGGGATTTCGAGCACATTATGGTAAAGTCCAATGGTAAAGCTGAGTCTGCGGTGGAAATTGTAAAAAAAACTGCAAATGAGCAGCCAGTGCGGTGCTGATCAGTGGTTGGTCATACTGCAGAGGAATACGCCCACAGATGATGTCCACTGCACTCCAGCGCAAAGGCTGTTGACTCAGAGACTGAAGACACCGCTCCCTGTCTCTGACACACTTCAGGAGCTGTGTGTCGTTCCTGGCTGTCTCAGAGAAATTAAGAGCCAAGCGTCAAAAGTCAAAGTTTTGGTAAAACAGGTCGGCTAGAGACGTGTCTGAACTAACCATAGGCCAGACCGTTAGCATTACAGAAATTACAAAAAGGACAGGTCCCAGATCAGGACAGCTCAGGGCAGGCAAAGGGAGAAAAGGACACCCACAGTCACATAAACAATGAAGAACTGAACGACCTACTGCCCTCTCCCCAGACACACGGCAGTATAACCAGCAGTGGCAGGCTGGTGAAAGCACCAAACAGACTGAACCTGGAAAAGAAAATGTTCTGTTCTATAAGTCATTTATGAAAATGAGTTAGGAGTTTTGCCAATGTAGAGTTCAATCTGAGTGAATGTAACTACAAGCCTCATACTGTTTGTATTGATAGACATGATTATAACAGGGGAGATGTTACAGAGCACCCCCTTAGTGTTCCACTAATGGTACATTCCAAACAGAGCAGTTATACCCAGGAGCATTAGAGCGCACCTGTATGCTATGATGCGTGTTAATAATACAGTTATGCAAACCTGACAAGCGGCTATAGTCTTTATTATTTCACAGTTATCCCGCCCTCGTCAAACTCACTCAAACCCTGACTTGTGCCAGCTTTTCCTGCCTCTAACACATTCAGGACATAATGTTCGTTTGTTGATACTGGCTTCAGCGTCTGTGAATATTTGATTTTTTAGGGCTTATTGTCTGACTAAGTTGCTCTTTTGCTTCACCAAATGTCACTTTAGCTCTTTTTTTAAAGCCCTCAGTTTCTTTTCATTTAAAACCAACAACATCAAAACTTAAAATATGTATTTAAATGTTTACTTTGTGTAGGTCTCGTTTCAGATCCAGGGATGGATGGACAAATAGTTATTATTATTATTATGATGATGATAGGCACCTCATCTTACCCATTTTGGCCACTGTCATACATTTCATTTTTGTGGTGGTGTTCTTCTATTGCTGTTGCAAAAGACAACAACAACAACAACAACAACAACAAGGTAGGAGCGATTCTGTAGATGTCGCTCTAAAGTTACTTCAGTTCAGAAATTTAGTTAGTACCTGTATTTTCTGGACTAAAAGTCGCACTTTAAAAAAAACTTATATAAGTCACGCTGGACTATAAGTCGCATTTTTGGGGGGAAATTTATTTTACAAAATCCGACACCAAGAACAGACATTTCATGTTGAAAGGCAAGTTATAGTAATAATAGAATAGAGAACAACAGCTGAATAGGTGTGCGCTATGCTAACGTAACACATTGATGGTTATTCAGCTACATGAAGCATAAACAACGAACTGAATAGGTGTCTCGTATGTTAACGTAATATATTAACAGTTATTCACATAACTATAGCATAAAGAACATAATATAACAAGTTCACCAAACTCACCATCTCACTCCTAATCGCTAAATCCTTTAAATTCTTCATCCTCGGTGTCGCTTCTGAACAACTCCGCCAACTCCGGAGGTAGACGAAGCGCCGCTTCCTCCTCTGCGTGGCTGTCGTCAGACTCAGCATCAGTTCCATTTCCAATTATTCCGCTCTTTCTCAGTTGTCTTTATAGCCTAAGTTGTTAGTGGTAATGTTTACATTTTAAATTGTCAGTGGTACAGGTGCAGCAGATGCTGGTACACAAGCCTAGAGCGCCCTCTAACAACACCTGAAATATTTTAATATATAAGTCACACCTGAGTATACGTCACACCCTGAGCCAGACGATGGAAAAAAGTAGCGACTTATAGTCCAGAAAATATGGTACTACTGCTACTACTACACTTACTACTGCTTCTAGTACGACTAAAGCTACATTTTTCTAAATTACTTAGCAGATTTTCCAGTACCTAGTTACTTTCCACCACTCACTGTTAGTTATGTGCTGCAGTACTGGGCCACAGCAGTATTATATCAGCATTTCTGTATGGTTTACTGTAACCTGATGCCTCTGTCCTCAGGTGTAGTAATCCTTCCTGCAGCGCCCCCTGCTGGACATCAGCTGTCCACTGTTCCACCTCCAAACAGACCTCCTACACCACCTCCATCGTACGACGAGGCCAGTGAGTGCTTTTACGCTTTACTTCTGTCCCAACATATACAGTCAATGGAAGTTATGTTTTCCACAGATGTAAAAGGTCTGTGGGCAGATTAAGTCGCTGCTGGAACAAAGTTGATGTTTTAGAAGTAGGAAAAATGGGCAAGCGTCAGGATTTAACCCTCGGACCTCCTTTAAAAAAACATGTATCTAAGTAAACAGGTAAGATCTTCCTGCAGTTGGTCAGGTCTGGGTTCAGCAGCGTTCTGCAGATACTGAAGGACCAGGTTCCTCCATCACAGGATTGTTCTTCTCTGATGGCACTGGGCTTATTCCAAGACGACAATGCCAGGATTCATCGTGGTTCAGGACAGCGATGGGAAATTCAACTCATTTTAGTGAAGCTGGATCATTTGGTTTAGCTTTTGGCTCCCAGATGGCTCTACATTTCACCTCCAATAACTTTTATATTTTAGCCTAAATTCAACACAGTTCTGACAAATGAGTTGTGTTGTGTACTTGTGTGTAACTCAAAGTACATGGATTGTGATGAAGAACTCAAAAGTTCTGATGCTTTGAGACCAGTAAATGAACTGACTCACTGACAGAACCACTCTGCTACACAAAAAACACAGATAATTAAGCATAAAAGTAAAAAAGGACAGTTAGTTTGTAAAAAGTAAAAACAACAGCAACAGCTAACATCAAAACCCAAAAAACTTTATCATTACTGTTGAGATTTTACAGATTTTTACCATGAAATCTACAGATATTTTTTATAGTGCAGTGCCATCAGGGAAGAACAAACCTGTGATGGAGGAACCTGGTCCTTCAGTATCTGCAGATGACTTACTAGTTTACTCAGTTACATCCAGGTGGAGACTTAGTTTTTTGCCAGGCAGAGTAGACGCAGCTGTACTCAAACGTTAGTCTTCCTGTGGTGTAGAGACTAAAACTGCAGTCTGGAAACATCAGAGCTCCTGTCATCATTTCCTCATTCAAACATTTTTATGTGAAATTGTTCACGTTTACAATCTGCCTGCACCTTTTATGCATAACTTACTTGATGTTTTGTTCTCGTAGCTGGCCTTGGGTACTTTCCTCTCGCTGTGGCACAGAGAACACAGATGAACCCCGTCCCACTGCGACCGGGCCAAAACTCCTAAAGAACCCTTCAACCCTGAACACTGTCCTCCCAAAACCTCACACATACAGGAATATTTATGGGTTTGCTGTTTGAAAGAACATTCACAAAATCAGGTTGCAGTTCCACAGGTCTCACTTCTGCTGCTGCTGTGTTTAACTTAACCACTAGATGTCACCCTACATAAGTTGACTACAGGTCGTGCTTTCTTAATAAAAACTGCAGACGCTGTGTAAGTAACGTGAGTGAAGTGACTGCCCTGTGTTAGGAATAAGTGAGCTGTTTGCAAGCATTTTATTTATCAATCCCACACTTGCTTTTATCGAAGAAAAGAAAACTAGATCTAATAAACTAAAACATTTATCTGGGCTCAGAGTGCGTTTGTATTAAATAAAATAAATAAAATAAATAAAAAAGATAAGCTGTTAGTTATGTGTTTGTTGTTTTTGATGTAAAATAAGTTGTGTTTATATTTCTGGGTAACTTCTGACTGTGAATATCGCCCCAAAGGAGGCTTTAGTACTTAGTTACTTTACTTAAGTACAATTTTCATGTATCTGTACTTGAGTCAATTTTATAAGGAGTACTTTTACTTTTACTCCACTACATTTCTGAGTTGGTTTAAAGTAAAAAGTATTATAGTTACACAGTTTTGGTTTAAAATCCTGTGTTTTTGTCATGGCCTCAGTGTACACACACAGTACTGCAATATAACAGATGCAGTAAAGTAGTACACACAGTACTTCAATATAACAGATGCAGTAAAGTAGTACACACAGTACTGCAATATAACAGATGCAGTAAAGTAGTACTGCTTTAGAAACATCAGAATAATAAAGACAGAAGAGCTCAGATTCAGTTTCTTCTACTGCAGCAGTTTGTTCATTTCATCAGGAATCAGCAAAATCCCTCACATTTAACTCATTCATGAGAGAAATACTTTTACTTTTTTACTTGTAAGTACATTTACACTTTTACTTTACATTTTAAGATAATACTTTTACTTTTATGGCAGCTTTATTGTGCATTTGTGTTAAAAAATAATAATATAAAGAAAGAGATAAAGAGGATATTTTATTTCCTGTGTAATGTACAATAGAATTATTATTAATGTTTAGCCAGTAAACAAATCTTATCATTTTGTAAAGATAAATGAAAAAGCCAGGCACGCCTCAAGTCAAGAAAAGGTTTGTGTCAGAAGTGGGATTCGAACCCACGCCTCCATTCGGAGACCAGAAGCCCCGTTTGTGCGGAAGGAGATTATCCTTGAGTCTGGCGCCTTAGACCACTCGGCCATCCTGACACGCTGAGAGAAAGTGCGTTACACAGCAAATTTATGGTTTATACTTTCAAAAAATAACTCTCAAAATTAATATATGGGTAAAGAATACGCTTTAATCCGGTTTATAAACGTGTGTGTCCGCGTAATTCGTCGTTAAATTGCAGTTTTAAAAGCGTAACGTCGTGTCCGTGCTTTTCTACATGGAGATGAATAGAATACTAGAGTGGCCATAGCAACCGCTTCAGCGGCAGCTCCGGCGGCCATCTTGTGACTGTAGGCTCATGCTAATGCTAATGCTAAGTAATAGAAAAACAATGACAAATTTGTCTGCGAAGACTCTCACTCGTCCAGGGTAAATGCATCGCAACAAAAGTTTAAAAAGCAGTCATCTGGATTGGATTTTTCAAGTTGAAGACATAAATTAAAAACATAAAGGTTGAAAATCAAGGAAGAGTGATATTTTGAACTTGTAATAAGTCTGACAGTCTCAGTCAGTACGTTTTTTACTGAAATACAAAAAAGAAGTAAAGACATTATTAATATTGCAGTGGGCTTTACTTTGAAGAAGAACGACTGTAATGTTACGTTTGTGTTTGTAAATGTATTAGAACAGATGACCATTACACCAAGTTTAAGAGTGGAAGTACAGTGAATTAAAATATGCCATTATACCAAGTTGGAAACCGAAAAATTGTCCAGAATGTCTTTGTGTTGAAGCAAGTACAGTAGACTGAACTTTATTAATCTCACAGTGGAGAAATTCACTTGTTCAGGCAGCGCTTATGCAAAGTAAAGTGCAGATAGCAATAAAATAAATAGTGCATTCATCACAAACAAAAAGGTGCAATATAAATTATTCACAAAAAAAAGTCTAAAAAAAGAAACAAAATGTAACATTATAAATATAAATTATAAAATACAAATATAAAATTAACAGTGCATATACCTATGTACATGGTGATGGCGAAATATGATGAATATGATGATATTGACAATAATGGGGGGGGGGGGGGGGGGGTGCACAGTACAGAGAAAGTAAGACCTGACATTAGATAAAGCAGAAATATCAAAAGTTACCAAATTAACAAAATAAATTAAAAGAATATGTTGAAAGCAGTGCAGCTCCGTTTGTTTCCAGAGCACTTGGTAGAAAGGCCACAGTCAGGAAATGGAGGTTGTTCCGCGTTCAGTTACAGCAGTTCACCGTTAGAGAGCCCACTCTAGTATTCTATTCAGCGCTACGCTTTTCTGAACGGTCCTTTCGTGCGGCGCATGCGCAGTTAAAATCCGCATGTTTCCGGTGCCGCGGCCATGTTGGATTTCCGCTGTTCAAGGGTAACACAGAAGTCACCGCGGTCTGCAGACAAACGCGAACACACAAACACAAACACACAAACATGTACCGCCTCGGCAAAGCAGCGCTCAGTCTCAGCAGTAAGTAAACTCTGTCTGTGGGGGTTTCCGTAATCATACAAATGTTTAAACTCGCGTTTTCCGTTTTAATTTAACTTAGACAGTGTTGTGTGTGACCGCGATCAATGGTTAGCACGCTAGCATTAGCCGTTGGAAATCTTACTTTAACTGCACTTTAACGCCTCAATTTGTTATATATTTAATTTATCATGGCATTTTCATCAGCGTTAACAGTTTAGTGTTGATGTTTAGATGTTATTTTGTGTGTTGTTAAATGTACAGTGACTTC
Organism: Bostrychus sinensis; assembly: GCA_020698575.1. NCBI lineage: Eukaryota > Metazoa > Chordata > Actinopteri > Gobiiformes > Eleotridae > Bostrychus > Bostrychus sinensis. Next base: position 259,980 of record CM036244.1, on the reverse strand, counting down.
CTCGTCCTCACATAACCTCACCTGAAAGCTACGTGTTTGTGCCTTTTCCTCATTTCCTTGTTCCAGATGTCATTGGAACTGCTTCATAAGAACTAACTAGAATTTATATTGTACCGATATTTAGGGGGAAAGGATGGGAAATTAAAGTTTCTAGACATGAGTAATGTTCTTGAGTGTGATTTATTCTGTTAACTCTTTTTATATGCTTACCATTGACCTTAAACAGGGTCAAACACAACTTGAGGAGTATTTTATTTCAAGATGTTGTTAAAACGTCTAGCTCTATATCAAACCTAGTACCACCTCCAAGGTCTAAACCGGGTCCGTCCAGGTCTAAACCGGGTCCGTCCAGGTCTAAACCGGGTCCGTCCAGGTCTAAACCGGGTCAGTCCAGGTCAAAACCGGGTCAGTCCAGGTCAAAACCGGGTCAGTCCAGGCCTAAACCGGGTCAGTCCAGGTCAAAACCGGGTCAGTCCAGGTCAAAACCGGGTCAGTCCAGGTCAAAACCGGGTCCGTCCAGGTCAAAACCGGGTCCGTCCAGGCCTAAACCGGGTCTGTCCTGGTCCAAACCGGGTCTGTCCAGGCCTAAACCGGGTCCGTCCAGGTCTAAACCGGGTCCGTCCAGGTCTAAACCGGGTCAGTCCAGGTCAAAACCGGGTCAGTCCAGGTCAAAACCGGGTCAGTCCAGGTCAAAACCGGGTCAGTCCAGGTCAAAACCGGGTCAGTCCAGGTCAAAACCGGGTCTGTCCAGGTCAAAACCGGGTCTGTCCAGGTCAAAACCGGGTCTGTCCAGGTCCAAACCGGGTCTGTCCAGGCCTAAACCGGGTCCGTCCAGGTCTAAACCGGGTCTGTCCAGGTCTAAACCGGGTCTGTCCAGGTCTAAACCGGGTCTGTCCAGGTCTAAACCGGGTCTGTCCAGGTCTAAACCGGGTCAGTCCAGGTCAAAACCGGGTCTGTCCAGGTCAAAACCGGGTCTGTCCAGGCCTAAACCGTGTCCGTCCAGGTCAAAACCGGGTCTGTCCAGGTCAAAACCGGGTCTGTCCAGGCCTAAACCGTGTCCGTCCAGGTCAAAACCGGGTCTGTCCAGGTCAAAACCGGGTCTGTCCAGGCCTAAACCGTGTCCGTCCAGGTCAAAACCGTGTCCGTCCAGGTCAAAACCGTGTCCGTCCAGGTCTAAACCGTGTCCGTCCAGGTCTAAACCGGGTCCGTCCAGGTCAAAACCGGGTCAGTCCAGGTCAAAACCGGGTCAGTCCAGGTCAAAACCGGGTCAGTCCAGGTCAAAACCGGGTCAGTCCAGGTCAAAACCGGGTCAGTCCAGGTCAAAACCGGGTCAGTCCAGGTCAAAACCGGGTCCGTCCAGGTCTAAACCGGGTCCATACCAGGACTAAAGGCAGTGGTCTACACTTTACTCGCGCTACTGCACAGACTCAGTTCTGTTTATTGAGTTATATTGGTAGTAAAAGTTATCTTGTTTTGGTTAAAAATGACCATTGCTGATACAGTAGTTAAACCATTGTAACTAACTCTGTAAACGTAGCGTCTGTTTTGTATTGGTCACATGTTTAGCTCTGTAACTTGTTGCAGTTGTGAATAAAACCATGCGAGTGTGATGCTGTGCTGTGTTTTCAGGTCGGGCCGTGCGGCAGGTGAGGCACAGCTCCACACACTCTCCGGACTTTCACGCCAAATATGGGACCGGCATTCTGGTCAGTGGAGCCATGTTCTGCACAGCGGTGTGGGGATATGTGAGTAGTGCTCTTATTGTGGTGAAACTCTTGGTGTTCCGGACTGATATGGGACTAAATCTGGACTAACCAAGCTTTAAACCAGCGGTCAGGAACCTTTAACACCAAAAGAGCCATTTTTGCTCAGTTTCACACTGAATAAAAGTGTTAAAGAGCCGCAACGCTTATTTTGATTTATACTGACTACAACATGTTTAGGGTTGGGACTTAAACGCTTTAATAACAATAAATTCATTATATAGAAAAAAACTGTTTAAAAAAGTTACGTTTTTAATCACATTTGTCTATGACAAGTAACTTTTCTCTGTGACCCCCACTCCGCCCAAAACACCAAGGCCTCAAATTCACTGGATGTGTGTGGTGCAGCTGTGAGTCCACAGGCGACAGAGACGCGAGGTTCACAGCTTCTCTTCAGTAAAGCCATTCACCAGTCAGCAGAGAGTTCACCACAGATCACAGAGCTGTGTTTACATCTCTGTAGGCTGCTCACTGCAAATGTGAGACTTTATACAAGTAAAAAATATTACTAATAATTAATATTATATAAACCCTGCGACAAGCTGGGCCCTGTCCAGGCTGTACCCCGCCTACGGCCCAAATGTTACTGGGATAGGCTCCAGTCACCCGCGACCCCTAACGGGAATAAGCAGTAGAGAATGAATGAATGAATATTATATATCAATGGTAATTAATATTATATATAAAATATTTTAAAAATGCATCAGGTTTGTGTAGTGCTCATGGCAGTTCCAAAAATATAGCAATGCATATTTTCTGTGTATTTTGGCTGAAAAACACATCCTGGCCGCTCCAGTCTGAGCTGGGCGCTGAAGTGAGAACGGCTCCTGATGCGGTCGCCACGCTCAGGTTACATCCAGTGAGTGTTTCAGCTCCAGTGAGTGTGTTTCAGCTCCAGTGAGTGTGTTTCGGCTCCAGCGAGTGTGTTTCGGCTCCAGCGAGTGCGTTTCGGCTCCAGCGAGTGCGTTTCGGCTCCAGCGAGTGCGTTTCGGCTCCAGTGAGTGCGTTTCGGCTCCAGTGAGTGTGTTTCGGCTCCAGTGAGTGTGTTTCGGCTCCAGCGAGTGCGTTTCGGCTCCAGCGAGTGCGTTTCGGCTCCAGTGAGTGCGTTTCGGCTCCAGTGAGTGTGTTTCGGCTCCAGCGAGTGTGTTTCAGCTCCAGTGAGTGTGTTTCAGCTCCAGCGAGTGTGTTTCAGCTCCAGCGAGTGTGTTTCGGCTCCAGCGAGTGTGTTTCGGCTCCAGCGAGTGTGTTTCGGCTCCAGCGAGTGTGTTTCGGCTCCAGCGAGTGTGTTTCAGCTCCAGCGAGTGTGTTTCAGCTCCAGCGAGTGTGTTTCAGCTCCAGCGAGTGCGTTTCGGCTCCAGCGAGTGTGTTTCGGCTCCAGCGAGTGTGTTTCAGCTCCAGCGAGTGTGTTTCAGCTCCAGCGAGTGCGTTTCGGCTCCAGTGAGTGTGTTTCGGCTCCAGTGAGTGTGTTGGGAGCCGCTCGCCTCTGCGCATTCAGTGCACGGCGTCACTCCTTTTCTTTCACTTTTAAAGGCGCTGCTTTGGACTGGCTCACACAGGAGACAGTCCGCTGGGTTCAGAGGTGAAGGACAGAGAGGGGACAGATCTGCGCTGCTGTTTTTCAAATCAAAACTCGAGTGCATGTGGCCCCTGAGAGGCCAGGTGCCGACCCATGGTTTAAACCAAAGACTAAAATACAAATTTAACCTCTACTTTCACTAAACCAGGAATAAACGGACCAGGACTAAACTTGTGGGTTCTTGTTGGCTTGTATATTTCCCATCCTCTGTTTTAAAGTCTATAACTTGTTTGTTTTTGGGTTTCTTTGCAGGTCCTGACTCAGACCGGCATGGTCTGGAACTTCTCTCCCATTGGGAAGCTGCAGCCCAAACCCTGGAGAGTAGCTGAGGAGGAGGAGGAGTGAAGCTCTGCTGATCTGTCTTTGGTTGTACAGATGAAAACGCCTGTGGTTATTCCCAAATATTGTTCCATGTTCAATAAATTAACAGATTCTAAATACGGCTCATGTTTGATTTTCTGTAGCTCAAAATGGAGACAGCAGTAATTTTATTTAAACAAAGTGAGCTATTTTTATTTTCTGTATGCATTAAGAAAAACAGCAAATGATGTGAAAAACATTTATAACCAGCTGAAAAAGCTAAACGTGCCTGAGCCGGGACTGAACTTGAGACTAAACTTGGAACTTTTGGTTGAATCAGGACTGAATTTGGGATTAAACTAGGACTAAACTATGGGCACAGAGGAGGAACAGTAACGGGCAGAAGGATGAGGCTGAGGTTAGAGCTGGAGGCCCAGAGGAAGAGCAGAGAGGGAGCAGAGAGGAGGAGAGAGAGTGACTGCTGTAGTACGTGCTCCTGTCTGCGTGCTCCTCTCGCGTGCGTCACCGAGGCTGCTGATTTGACGCACGACACCGGTGTTCCAGGAAATTCTGTCCTCCGATGTTTCCCCAATTTTGAAATCTTTTTGTGAACTTCTTGAATTAAACGCATACCTATGCATCATAATCGATTAATATTTATAGACCCGTGCCATCAGGGAAGAAAAAATCCATTGATGGAGTAACCTGGTCCTTCGGTATCTGCAGGGAGTCAGCTGACCTCAGTCTTTGGGCACAGACCGCTGCTGAACCCAGACCTGACCAACTGCAGGGAGGCGCTTATCTGTTTACTTAGTTACATCCAGGTGGACACTTTTTTTTTTTTTTGTTCAGGCAGTGTAGATTCAACCTATCAAGATAGGACACCCACAAATATTTCTTCATTTTAGACGAGGAATTCTGAACTTAACTTGTTCTTAACTAGTTATTAGTGATTGTTTGTGTTGTCTGATTGTGTGTTTATGTTTGATCAACTGTTGTGAAGCCCTTTGAGGCGACTTTTGTTGTGATACTGGGCTATACAAATAAATCTGCATTGAATTGAACTAAAATCCACTGAGCACCAATGAAAAATTGGGACATTACTACAAATGCCTAAATGGCTGTGCAGTACAATCAAAAGTGGGACAGGTGGTCACTCAAAAGCGCGAGCAAAATGCTTAAAAACCTGAGGACCTTCTTGAATTCAAAGAGTTCAGAAGAAGACCTGAGAGAAAGTCAGAAGGGAGAAACAACGGGGGGACAGAATTTTCCGGAACACCTGCCACTGATAACCGACAACTTCAGCAGCCAATGAGAAGCGAGAAGTTGTCCCGCCCTTCCCGCCGTCACAGCCAATCAGCAGCAGGCGGCGGTGGCGGGGGGCGGGTCCTCTGCAGCTGTAGCTCCGCGCTAAGGTCACCGCTGCCACTCGGAGCTTAGCCGCCGACAGAGAACCGGGCCGAGGCGGAGACAAAAACCCAGCCACAGCGTCAGCCCACAGCCAGGAACCGAGCACCACCGAGCCGCCAACATGTCTCTGTCCAACAAACTCACCCTGGACAAGCTGGACGTCAACGGGAAGCGCGTCGTGATGAGGTTAGCATTGTAACCTAGCATTAACCGTTCAAATGAATGGGACGCGACGCTAGCTCGTGTTTTTAATTAGCGAAAGTTGGACAAAAAACAGGCGAAATAAAGAAATATGTTGTGTAAATTAAACGTGAGTGGTTTTGAACGAGCTACAGGTGAATTTCGGGGCCGCTGTAGCGCGATGACAGGAAGTGAACTCACGTTTTCTCTCGCCGCGTTAGAACATTACGTGCCTGTGCGGAGATGCTGCATGGAGAGACGGGCACTGGGGGCATCCAATACTCTTTCCATCTTTATAGACATAAATATTAGCTTAAAATCGTAAATGATCCTTTTCAAGTGTAGTCCAGGAGCCGAGGAGCTGCAGAATCAAAGCGATGGCATTTTGTAATCCAATAAAAATCGTTTAACCTTGTCCTCACAGAACGGAAGGAAGCAAAAGTCGTTCAGAAAAGGTCTAATGTCCCTAAAAGATGCCCCTGTGCTTAGACACAGTGACTGGCAGCTGTATTGACCGGTCTTCATTCATTATGCATCTGATGCACAAAGAGGTACCTCCTAAAACCTTTTTGTGGCTTCGCTGCCCAAATGAAATATGGACCAGTTCCCTGCACGTATCAGGAGTCTCTTTACAGTGTCACAAGTCGTCCTCGCGGCTGAAGTGTGCAAGATGGGGGTCCAAACTTTTTTTTTTTGTAATTAAGGGCCATATACTGGTAAATGCATGCAGAGGAGGGACACTCACTAAAGCTGATGGGTTTGGCCTCACTGTAAAAGAAAGCCTCGTTCAGCTGCTCCCTTTTCTCCAGGGATCTCCACAGCACATTTACCCTGGATGTCCTTCCTTAATCACACATTTATCTGGGCTTGGGACTTGCCCGTTGTATGGCTGCATTTGTTTGGGCATCACCAACCTCTAAGTTACATTTTCTTTCCCTAATACTTGATTTTGCCTCACTCGTGTGTGGCCAAGCTATCCACATTTTCGTCTCCTGATCTGGTTTTTTGGCCGACTCTTTGCCTGTTTGTTCCCACAGCCTTTTGTTGCACGTTATGACTGCTTCTTAAAATGTTAGAGTATAGATTTTACTGCCTAGAGACTCGGTCATAATGTAGCAGTCATATGAAACTTTGCTCCTGACTTTTTACACGCAGGTAAAGAGGACCAGAACTGAGCCAGGATCCTGGTCTGGACCCAGCTGGAGGATTATTGAGCATGTTTTAGGTTGTTTTAGGTTGTTTTGGGGAAACTGTAGAAAATCCAGACACGGGGCGTACATGAGAACTCCACACTGTCCGGGAATCAAACCCAGGACCTGTAACTGTGAGATGAGAGCGCTGACCACTTTACCATGTGCCACCACTTGGCCCCAGAGCTATAGTTTGAATAATCTCATGCGGAGCTGAGAAGTGGAGGGAAATGGCTCATTGTTTGTGGTCGGTTAGAATTTCTCAACCTTTCATTTGATTCATACTTCCACTGTGACTGAAGCAAACTGTCGCTAGCTGCTACAGCCACACTGAGGAGTACTGGAAATGTGCTTGAATGAAATAAATCCCAGCTACAACTTTCCTTTTATGAGTAATCCAGTTTTCTGAGCCAGTCCCCATTACTTGTTTTTATGACTCATTTTGCTGTTTTCGTGATTCAGAGGTGGTTCCAGTCCTGGTGTGTGGTGTTTTTGTCTTAGCAGTCTCTTTTTTTCTCCTGGAGGCTGAGGCTAAACGCTCGTCTGTGGGTCTGAGTCTCCTGAAGTGAGCCTGAACCTGACACCGAGTCAGAAATGTCAGAGGGCCACGCTGCTCTGTGATGCAACCACGGGCCGCTGAGGACAAGGGTCAGAGTTTAAAGGTCAAGTTTACTCCAAGGTTCAGGCGCAGTCGAGTTAAAACGTTGTCCCGTTGGTCCTCTTTAGTCTGAGAACACGGTGTACCCAGTATAAGTTTAAGATGCATGGAAGCCTCCAAAATGCAAATACAAGAAAGGCGATATCTGTTAGACTACAAATGTTTTTAAAGAATATCTATTACTAATAATTTATCACTGTCTATCAGCAAAATATTGCCTTACCTTATTCTGAAATCTGAAGGCCTTTACCAACTTTTAGAAGAGGTGTATGCGTTAAACAGCAGTTTAGAGGCACAGCAGTTTGGAGAAGCAGACAGGAGCAACTGCACAGAGATTAAACCATGTATTACTATAAATGGAGCCAGTGATTTTGATCCTTGTGCTGCTTGAATGTCCTTTAAAGTGTGTGTGCTACTGCCGCAGCCACACTGAGGAGCTTGTTCTGGGGTTAGAATAAAAAGCTTCATATGTTAAAAAAATGTATCCCCGAGGATCCTTTTTTAGAAAATCCTGATCACTGTATGAAAAGGTAAAGTGCAGTGGTAGTTGTCATATCCAGCCCAGACGTGCTGCAGCGTGTTTGCTTTTCCTCAGAGGAGCAGACAGAGCTGAGTGTGAGGAACCTGCTGAGAATGTTGAGTGGAAAAGACTTGGTGTTTCTGTGGAGACAGAAGTAAAGCAGGCAAACGCAGCAAAGGCATCTGGTCCAGCAGCATCCAAAACCTAAAGGTCCCATGTACAGCTTTCACGTGTCGATGTAGAGCCATGAGACCATGCGTTTTCAGCTCTGAGTAATCCTGAGGGCTGCCTTTCTTCAAACAAAATACTACTGCAGGTCTGTTTTTGAGGAGACCACATTAGAACAGGGTTACAGAGAGGATAATAGATCTTTAAAACTCTCCTGGATCAGGATTAATCAGAAATTAAATTATGTATTTATTAAAGCGTTTTTAGTCACTGAATAAGTTTATTTATATAGCATCTTTCTCAGACAAAGTGCTTTACATGGCAAGGTGTGATAAAATACAAAAACACTTTACAAAACGTAATACAGCAAAATACAGTCAGCCAGCCTTAGGCCCATTGAAGATGGAAAGCTTGTTGCTTTTTAAAGTCATTCACAGAGAAAGGGGGAGTTTAGTCCAGAGTCTGGGTACAACAGCTTGAGAGGATCGGTCTCCTCGAGTCTTAAACCGAGTGTGAGGGACCATCAGTAGGTTCTGACCTGAAGATCTCAGACTGGGAGGAAGTTCAGGACTGGATCAGGTACTGAGATGTAAGCAGGAGGCTGCCCCTGCGAGGCTCTGAAGGTCAGGACCAGGATTTTAAGATGTGTTCTGTACGTGACTGGAGGCCAGTGAAGAGACTTTAAAATGGGGGTTATATGAGCTCTTCTGTTTGTGTGGAGCAGCTGCAGACGAGTGGAGAGGCTGTTACAGGAGTCCACCTGCGAGGAGACAAAAGCATGAACCATCATCTCTAGTTCATCTTTTCATACCATTGCTCTGAGTTTAGAGATGTTATGAAGTTGAAAATAGCAGTTCTTTAAAAGCTGTTTTGAGTGATGTTCTAGAGACATTGCTTTGTCACTAAACCCGTTTGCACAGCGCAGTGTTTTAGCAGCGCTGTCCTGTAAGCCGTGGTCATGTGACCAGGCTGTTGTCATGTGACCAGGCCGCTCTGCAGTCCATTGATCTCATGTTACCGTCGGTGTAAATGTTTAGTCTGATCCTAAATCTGGACGACCAGGCTCAGGGCTCAGTGGTGGATTGGTGTTGCTGTGGCAGTGGGTGCTGTGGTCATGTGATCAGGTCATGTGATTATGTGGTGCATGGGGTTCTATAGAGAGGAGGGAGGGGCCGTTATGTAACAGGGGACACTGCACTGAGTCACTGTGACTGGACCCTAATGGGATCTATACTCGAGACGTCTATCACTGATTATTAAACTACACTCCTCTCTGACTCGGGCTGTAACGATACAGTAACTATATCGATTTTTTTATTTTTCTTCCCCTACGATACAACTGTATCGATATGCATTACCTTTAGAGGTGTAACAATACATTTTTGCAACAATATGATCTGTATTCATTAGAAGTGTTTTTGATACGATTCAAGAACGATATTTGCTGATTTGGAATGATTTGATACGATTCAACACGTTCATATCAATGACCTGACCGGGATCCCGGCTCAGATCCTCTGCTCCCGACCGGGATCCCGGCTCAGATCCTCTGCTCCTGACCGGGATCCCGGCTCAGATCCTCTGCTCCTGACCGGGATCCCGGCTCAGATCCTCTGCTCCCGACCGGGATCCCGGCTCAGATCCTCTGCTCCTGACTGGTTTAACCCAGAGACACTGAAGGATGGGTCAAATGCAGAGAACTAATTTCCCTGCAGGGGGCAGTAAAGTCTACTTTAACCCTCACGGCTAATTTTGTCTCCTTCTTCTTCAGGGTTGACTTTAACGTCCCAATGAAGGACCATCACATCACAAACAACCAGAGGTGAGACTTTACTCTGCTGTTTTCTTTAGAACATTACAGACTAAAGCCTTACTGGTCACTTATTCATCTGTGGAACAGGATCAGTGCGGCCGTGCCCAGTATCCAGCACTGCCTGGACCACGGGGCCAAGTCCGTGGTCCTGATGAGCCATCTGGGACGTCCCGACGGGAACGTCATGCCTGAGAAGTACTCCCTGGGCCCTGTGGCGGTGGAGCTCAAGAGTCTGCTGGGGAGGTGAGTGCTGTCATCACCGAGGGCGCTCCTTAAACAGAAGGAGCAGCAGCGCCTGAGAAACGTCCAGTACTGAAGTCAGGGGTTCTCAAGCTGTGGTACGCAGGATTCTCTTGCTGTTCAACTCCTGGTTTAGTTGAATTTAGAGCCAATTTTAGTCCTGGTTTAGACCTGTGTTTAGATTGGTTTTTTAGCCCTGATTTAGGTCCTGGTTTAGTCCAGATTAAGACCTAGTTTGGTCTGGGTTTGGCTTTGGTTTATTCCTGGTGTATTTTTGGTTCAGACCTGGTTTAGTCCTGGTTTAGACCTGTATTTACTGTATTTTCTGGACTTTAAGTGGCACTAGCCAAAAAATACATAATGAAGAAAAAAAACGTATATAAGTCGCATTTTTTGGGGGAAATTTATTTTACAAAATCCAACACCCAAGAACAGACATTTCATGTTGAAAGGCAAGTTATAGTAATAATAGAATAGAGAACAACAGCTGAATAGGTGTGTGCTATGCTAACGTAACACATTGATGGTTATTCAGCTACATGAAGCATAAACAACGAACTGAACAGGTGTCTCGTATGTTAACGTAATATATTAACAGTTATTCACATAACTATAGCATAAAGAACACCAGTTCACCAAACTCACCATCTCACTTCTAATCGCTTGTAGAAAGGTCAGAAAGAAACCAAAAAATGTACTAAACCTCAATAAAGCTGTGTGTAAGAGACACTGACAGGAGCCCAAACCACGGCGTAAATGAAGAAACCTTGTTTTTGTTTCCAGGGACGTGACCTTCCTGAAGGACTGCGTGGGTCCTGAGGTCGAGGCCGCCTGTGCCAGCCCCGCTCCGGGTTCAGTCATCCTCCTGGAGAACCTGCGCTTCCACGTGGAGGAGGAGGGCAAGGGCAAGGACCCCTCCGGGAACAAGGTACACCTCACAGGAAGGATACGTGCACGAGAACGAGGTCAGCAGAGGACAGGAAGCTTTTTAGAATCGTGATGTAAATACAGAGGAAAATACAGGCTCATGGTTCACAGAGAGCTGAGGACTCTGTGAGGCGCTGTTGTCAAAATAAGAACTACACTGCTCTGTTATTTACTGTCTCTGGGTTATTAGCAGTTCCTTGAGTGCAGGCTAAACAAGGCAGCGCTAGTTTATTTATCTGGGCATGGGGCAGGCACAGCGAGTACATGGAGTTGTGGCTGGACTATCGAGAAACAAATGCAATTTAAATAAAACTACACAGGGCAGAAACGGAATTTATATCAGAGCAGACTGTCATGGCCCCCAACAATAAAACCTCCCTCTAATCAAAATACTATGTCATGTTTTTGCCCATATATTTTTATAAAAATACTGACTGTTGTTTAAGTACATAAAAAAGGTTACAGTTATATACTTGGCTAAAAGATGTTTTAAAGTAATATTTTAAAGTTTTTAGGTATTTAATATTTTCATTGACTAATTGTCTTTTTATTTTTTGTATGTTTTATTTGTTATGGACCAAAACCATGTGTCTGAAATAAAGAATAAATTGAAATTGAACTGAAGGCTCCCAGGGGCCCCGGACAAACTTCCTGCTTATTACAAACTGAAAAAACATCAAAATAAGAAGTGTGTAACTAAGATAACTGGACTAATGACATCTCTAGCTGTGTGTTGGCCTGTGTAGATCTCCATTTGACCCAGTGACCTTTTATTTTGAAGGTCAGAGGTCCGGGTTTCTTTTCCTGTCCTCAGAGCCCTGGCTGGTATGCACCGTACTGAACTGAACTGATATTTATAGACCACTTTAGCTGTGCTGTAGATAAAAAAGGAAGCTGTGAGCAGGGCTGTAAAGGACAGCGATTCATTTAAGTCCCTTGGAAAACGTCTTCCAGAAACAAAACTTAGTCCAGGTGCCTCACTGCGGGCCCCAGACCTAAAGTTCAGCTGCAGAGGAAGCCTTTATGTTCATGCAGTAAGTCAGGAGTGTTGTGAAACTACAGAGGAGATACGATTGTCCCATAAACCTGTGCTTTTCTTCTCCCACAGCCGCCATGTTTGCCTTTCTTTATCTCATTCTTTTGTCGTTTATTTCCTTTCAGACCAAAGCGTCTCAGGAGCAGGTCGATGCGTTCAGGGCCTCTCTGTCCAAACTGGGAGACATCTACGTGAACGACGCTTTCGGCACAGCGCACAGGGCTCACAGGTGAGACCGGACAAAACATTGATTTTGTGAACCGATACTGATATTTATACATTTTTGTCACGTCATGCTGTAAGATTTTGGATGTTACGAGCCTCTTACTGGCTGAGGATGGCCACAGCAGCTGAGACAAATGTTGAACAATGACGAGAAAAGCTGGAAATGTCAAAGCTCTTTAATTTATCCAAGAAAAACACCAGGAAATATGATACAGACCGACATAAGTTCCCCCTCCACAGACAACAGGCCACCCCAACCATGCCCAGACGCTCTTTAAACAGTCTCAACCACTAAGACCCCAGATACAGGCAAATTCATTCAGCAATGACCCACAAGAAAACAATAAAAAAAAACACCACAATGTCCTTTTGTCCAGTTTTTCACATAAAATAGAGAGACTCCCTTGCTAAACCTCCCCTCCCTCTGGGCCTCATGGTCTGGTCCAAATCAGGCCTATCTGGTGCACACCTGATCTGCACTCTGCTCATGGCCACGCCTCCACGACAGCGACTCAACCAATGACCTCAAAGAAAGAGAAAGTGATGAGAAACAAGGAAACAAACCAAGGATTTCTATGAGTTAACCAACTAAATAGGATCCAATATTTAGCAGCCAACACAAAGAATAATTGACAAATAATGAATGGATTAATGTGATAAATAATATGTCAATGTTGAATATATTTACATAAGTATACAAATAGTGTTCTATGAGAGTGAGCGGCATGCACCTGATCAGTGACAAATGAATAATAATGGTGCTACTTTTTACCTTCATGTGGCTAAAAGTGGTACAGAACTCTGACTGTAGAGGGCAGCACTGCACCTCTAAATAATAAATAAATATCAGACTGACTTATGGTTGGTTTATGACTTTTGAAAACAGAACTTGGGGTTTCTTGTTGATTTAAGTCTGTAGTGATGTGTGAGTATTGATCCTGACACATTCACTTCCTGCCTGGATATCGATATGAAAGTGTCCTGCTGCTCCAGTGGCATTATCCATTTCAATTATTACACCAATGATTACAAAAACTATATAATCAAGACAAAACGATGAACTACTCTAACTCTGTGTGTGTTCTGAACTCGCTCTGACCGCTGTAAGAACAGGAGAAAGTCTTGGTCAGCAGAAAAGGCGAGACACATTCTGTTTGTGTGACGTCTTCCTCTTCAAACCCAAACAGTTTATGATGAGATTAACTTTATTTTATATTTATTTATTTTAGAACTTGGTTTAAAGAATATCTTTTACATTTTAAGTTAATGAATAATTGCTGAATAATTGTGATTTCATTTATGACTAAATTAATTGATTATTTTTTCCAAGCAGCCTTAATAATTAACATGTTTGTGTATAGCCCTTTATAATTTGAAGGCAGTATATTGATAATTGCAGTATTGCCATATCTTGATATTTTGGGTGCTGTGAGCCATGTGTTGAGTCTGGTGTTGTGAGGAACTCTGTGATTCCAGCGCTGCTAAAGTTAAAGTCTGTGGATCCTTCCTCGAGTCCTCCATCTGCTAAAGCAGGACTTGTGATGGATGGGTTATAAACACAGTGAGGTGCATGACAACATGAGTTTCACCACCGCCGCGCCTGAAGGAGGAATGGAATAATGGAATAAAATTATTATTATTAATGTTCTTACATGTGTGTGGCAGCTCGATGGTGGGAGTGAACCTTCCTCAGAAAGCTGCTGGCTTCCTGATGAAGAAGGAGCTGGATTACTTCGCCATGGCCCTGGAGAAACCTCAGAGACCTTTCCTGGCCATCCTCGGAGGGTAAGGACTGAACACCGGGGCCCGAACGCCAGGGGCCCAAACACCACAGTCTGAGAGAGAGAAGGAGGGGCAGGTCTCTCCGGGAATAGTGGCTTTAAGCTCATTATGTAATCTCCGCCTCCTCAGCTCTTACTGTTACAAATACTATTACTACTACTATTACTACTACTATTACTGCTACTATTACTGCTACTATTACTACTACTGCTGCTGCTGTGGAGCTAATTGTCTCCCTAGTGCCACTACAATTTTTACTACTGTTAGAGGAGCGCTAAGTTCTGGGTTTGTATAAATGAGAAACAGAGTGAAAATAAATGACCTGGTTTAGTCCTAATCTAGTCCTGGTCTCTTCTATAGAACACACACTTACACTGAGATGGGTTCAGTCCTGGTTCAGTCCTGGTTTAGTCCTGGTTTAGTCCTGGTTCAGTCCTGGTTTCTTCTGTAGAACATTGCACTGAGAGAAGCTGAGGTTGAAGGATGAATTCCCGGTCCCTGACAGAGCTGAGCTTCCTGTTTATTTAGTGTCCTCTCTGTGACCAGAGTCCAGTCCATTGTTGACCTGTCCCAACGGCTCAGCGTCAGGACAAACGGCCAATCACATTCCTCTGTTTCACCTCCTGGTGTCTACAGTGAAAAGTCAGGGACCGAAGGAGAATTTAACAGCGCCGTAAGGTCACAAAAATCACATCACAAAACACCAAAGCTGTGGGTGCACAACAAGACGTCCCGGTTGTTTCTTAGCTCGTTCCTCTGATTGGTTTTATGTCTGAGATACTGTGTCCATTGGAACCACCCCCAGGAAACCCGTCTCAGAGTTACACAACACTGCTGCTCTGCCTGTGTATGATTATGGATCTGTCCTTTATCTCCGCTCTGATGTTTCCCACTCTTTTCCCCCAGGGCGAAGGTGAAAGATAAGATCCAGCTGATCAACAACTTGCTGGACAAGGTCGACGAGATGATCATCGGAGGAGGGATGGCCTTCACCTTCCTCAAGGTCCTCAACAACATGGAGGTGAGCCTAATAATTAATAGTCAATAGTTAATTTCCAGGTCAACAATGTAAATAAGAATTTGTTCTTAATCTGCAACTTGGTAAAATAAAGGTTAAATGAAAAATAATGCTACCACAAACTAAAACCTCCTCAACAACTTCAGGAGGTCAGTGGAAACAAAAGCACAAAATGGTGTGTGATATATTTCGTGTGATAATATCCAAGTGGTTGTTTTAACAATGATATGTGCCATGGAGCAGCATCATATTTAACCTCATGTTTTTAGTAAAACATTAAAGTCGCGTTATTTACACAAACGCTTGAGCTAATGCTAACTCGCTGCTTCAAGATGGAAACCAAACAAAAAGTTAAATGTGCGTCCTCAGGTTGTAAACGATGGACTTCACAGCTTGTGCCTTCTCTGTCCAAAACCTTAAACGAGTCAGAGTCTGTTTCTCCGCTCGTGTGTTTCCTCACAGAGCGCTGCGTCAGCTAAAGGCAGTGTTTGTTCTCGCGCCCAAAGCTGTGAGAGATGAGCAATGTCATTTTGTTCTTGCAGCTGGGCAGAATTTTTTTCAGCCAGTGTCCAAGAACTATTAGAGTTAAACTTTTGTGTGATTGGTCAAACATGCCACCTGTTTTATATTCCCTGAGCCAACTCTGTAAACTCTGGCCTTGGTGGAGTAACACAGTTAGCAGCTCCACTAATCCCCGCTAACGACTGCTACACATTTTATTCACCACAATGCTTCTCTCAGATGAAGCTAAATCTCTTTTCTGCAGGAACACATGTGGACAGTGTGTCTCTGTTTTCTGTCCATTCTGAAAATTAAACTTTTAACAGTCCTCACTGTTCCCTCTGTACTTGTTAATCCAGTCTGAAGTTGTTCTTTTCTCAAAAGTCCGCCACAACAAAGGATGAGCGCTAATAAGCCACTGTCACTGCTATGTTACGTTTACCTCACTTCAGGCTTTATTTACCCTCACTTTTAACCTTCAGGACACACCTTATACAGAAAAAAATTAGGTTTTGATTTTCAAATGTGTTTAACTTATCTCTGTTGGGAGTAAAACGCATAGCTTTAAAAGCTCCTGTACAGCCCCTCCCTTTGGTGCCAGCAGCAGATTCTGCTTCAGCTTCTCATGAAGCATGGAACCTCAAGAACAAAAATAATGTCTCGCTTCTCTTGGAGTTTCTCATGGGCTTAATCCATCCAGACACATGCGACTGTGTGGAGTGGACTTATCGCCAGTTACATTTTGTCTTGTTAAATTGCAGTAAGATATCTACTCCTGTATACGGGAGCTAGTACAATAGTAAGACATTAGCAACACATTTTTGGCATTATGCAAGATATTGCCTCAGCATGGAGCTCTGTGGAAACATGAGCACAAAACGAACATTTACACAGCGCTCTAAACTCTTGGCCAACGTGCTGCTCCTGTCTGTGGTAACTCTGACTCTGTTTGAACAATGACAGAGTTGAGAAACGCTCTGTAACGGACAGAGATAGGACTGACTTTCATAACCTGCTTCTGACCTCAGCACAAGTCTCTATGGGATATGGAAAGTGTAGAACAGAACATCTAAAACTTCTAAGCCATTTTTGAAAAACAGTTGTGGTATTGAGATGAAATCCTGATGGTCTTCTGTTTTCCAGATCGGTAACTCTCTGTTTGACGAGGAGGGCGCTGGGATCGTGAAGGACCTCATGGCCAAGGCGGAGAAGAACGGAGTAAAGATCACTCTGCCTGTGGACTTCATCACCGCCGACAAGTTCGACGAGAAAGCTGCCACCGGGACGGCCACGGTGTCCGACGGGATCCCCGCAGGATGGATGGTGAGGAGACTGGGGTCAGCCCGGGTTCAGGATGGGTACAGAGACCCGGTATTAGAACAGCACCGGCACAGCTGGGCGGGGCGGCACAGCCGTGTGCTGCAGCCGTGTGCACTGCATCCAGATGGAGAGAGGACAAAGTGTGGCTCAACTTCGCCAAAGTAGTTGCAGACACCACGGGACACCGCAGGACGAGCGTCGCAGCAACAACACAACACAGATGTTAGGCTAACGTTATGCTAACAACCCCTGTAAGAACAAACTAAACCCAGTGTTTATCTGAGGTCACTCATGAATTTCCCTGAAACACAGCTGTGACCACACACAGCTTATGAATTTATTTAGCCTATATAAGAATAGATTACAGATTTTTCTTAAAATATACTCACTTCATATTTTTATTTAGATTTTTATTAATATTTTAGAACAAAATATATTGCAATTATAAAGAAGGCTATATTGTGAATGAAAAATGTCCAGAAAGGTTTAAAAACAGAGTAATGTTCTTTATTAGATTTTTGCACAAAAAAGTATTGATAAGGGCACTGTTAAAAGACCGGATTGATGAGCAGTATCGATAAGAGCAGGAGCATCGGTAAAATCCTAACAATACTCATCCC
This sequence comes from Bostrychus sinensis, assembly GCA_020698575.1. NCBI lineage: Eukaryota > Metazoa > Chordata > Actinopteri > Gobiiformes > Eleotridae > Bostrychus > Bostrychus sinensis. The sequence goes on along the minus strand of CM036244.1, from coordinate 242,733 downwards.
TAAACCTGGTTTAGACCAGGGTTAGGCCTTAGTCTGTAACAGAGGTTCTCAAACATTTCACTCCAAGCACCATCAGGTGGGGGGTCTGGACTAAACCAGGTCTAGGCCTGGACCTGGACTAAACCAGGTCTAGGCCTGGACCTGGACTAAACCAGGTCTAGGCCTGGACATGGACTAAACCAGGTCTGGGCCTGGGCCTGGACTAAACCAGGTCTGGGCCTGGGCCTGGACTAAACCAGGTCTGGGCCTGGGCCTGGACTAAACCAGGTCTGGGCCTGGGCCTGGACTAAACCAGGTCTGGGCCTGGGCCTGGACTAAACCAGGTCTGGGCCTGGGCCTGGACTAAACCAGGTCTAGGCCTGGACTTAACCAGGTCTAGGCCTGGACTTAACCAGGTCTAGGCCTGGACTAAAGCAGGTCTAGGCCTGGACTAAAGCAGGTCTAGGCCTGGACTAAAGCAGGTCTAGGCCTGGACTAAAGCAGGTCTAGGCCTGGACTAAAGCAGGTCTAGGCCTGGACTAAAGCAGGTCTAGGCCTGGACTAAAGCAGGTCTAGGCCTGGACTAAAGCAGGTCTAGGCCTGGACTAAAGCAGGTCTAGGCCTGGACTAAAGCAGGTCTAGGCCTGGACTAAAGCAGGTCTGGGCCTGGACTAAACCAGGTCTGGGCCTGGGCCTGGACTAAACCAGGTCTGGGCCTGGGCCTGGACTAAACCAGGTCTGGGCCTGGGCCTGGACTAAACCAGGTCTGGGCCTGGGCCTGGACTAAACCAGGTCTGGGCCTGGGCCTGGACTAAACCGGGTCTGGGCCTGGACTAAACCGGGTCTGGGCCTGGACTAAACCGGGCCTGGGCCTGGACTAAACCGGGCCTGGGCCTGGACTAAACCGGGCCTGGGCCTGGACTAAACCGGGCCTGGGCCTGGACTAAACCGGGCCTGGGCCTGGACTAAACCGGGCCTGGGCCTGGGCCTGGACTAAACCAGGTCTGGGCCTGGGCCTGGACTAAAGCAGGTCTAGGCCTGGACTAAAGCAGGTCTAGGCCTGGACTAAAGCAGGTCTAGGCCTGGACTAAAGCAGGTCTAGGCCTGGACTAAAGCAGGTCTAGGCCTGGACTAAAGCAGGTCTAGGCCTGGACTAAAGCAGGTCTAGGCCTGGACTAAAGCAGGTCTGGGCCTAGGCCTGGACTAAAGCAGGTCTGGGCCTGGGCCTGGACTAAAGCAGGTCTGGGCCTGGGCCTGGACTAAAGCAGGTCTGGGCCTGGGCCTGGACTAAACCGGGTCTGGGCCTGGACTAAACCGGGTCTGGGCCTGGACTAAACCGGGCCTGGGCCTGGACTAAACCGGGCCTGGGCCTGGACTAAACCGGGCCTGGGCCTGGACTAAACCGGGCCTGGGCCTGGGCCTGGACTAAACCGGGCCTGGGCCTGGACTAAACCGGGCCTGGGCCTGGACTAAACCGATCCTGGGCCTGGACTAAACCGGGCCTGGGCCTGGACTAAACCGGGTCTGGGCCTGGGCCTGGACTAAACCAGGTCTGGGCCTGGACTAAAGCAGGTCTAGGCCTGGACTAAAGCAGGTCTACTTTCTGAGTGGAATGTGGAGGGAATGTGTTGAACAGTTTTTTCTTCTCCAGGGTCTGGACTGCGGTCCTGAGAGCTCGAAGGCCTACGCCGAGGCCGTGACCAGAGCCAAACAGATCGTGTGGAACGGCCCAGTGGGAGTCTTCGAGTGGGACAACTTCGCCAAAGGAACCAAGAACCTGATGGACCGAGTGGTGGCAGTGACCCAGAGCGGCTGCGTCACCATCATCGGTATGGAAACCACAAACACTAATGTTTACTCATCTGTCCATCCACTCACTTCTGTGTGTTCCTGTGTGTGTCCAGGAGGGGGCGACACTGCCACCTGCTGCGCCAAGTGGAACACAGAGGACAAAGTCAGTCATGTGAGCACAGGGGGCGGAGCCAGTCTGGAGCTGCTGGAGGGTGAGTCCAGAGATTCGGGATGAGGCCGTTTTATAGAACATTCCTCTGCTCTCTGTCTGCATCTCCTGTAAAAGTATCATTCTGATCAATGTTCTCGCTCTCTGTGTTTCCAGGTAAAGTGCTGCCGGGTGTGGACGCTCTGAGCAGCGTCTAAACTTCCCATCATCCCTCTGGAGTCTGTGTGTGTGTGTGTATGTGAGAGAGAGGTGGATTCAACTAAAGCACTGCCCCTGATAGAGGTCCTAATATATTCACTATAGGTATAACCGATAATTTAAAAAGTTAGCTGCTCACTTCTGAAGAACAGCTGCAGGGCCAGGTTTGTCTTTGTGCTTTAGAGCTGCCATTCTGAATTAGATTAGACCTGTTTCTATTTAAAATAATTTACTGACTACTGACTATTATGACATTAAAGAGATGACAATCGCAAAGACCAGTCTAGGACTAAACCAGGACTGCGTGCGTCCCGATCGTTGACTGCGTGCGTCCCGATCGAGGACTGCGTTGGTCCCGATCGTTGACTGCGTTGGTCCCGATCGTTGACTGCGTGCGTCCCGATCGTTGACTGCGTTGGTCCCGATCGAGGACTGCGTGGGTCCCGATCGTTGACTGCGTTGGTCCCGATCGTTGACTGCGTGCGTCCCGATCGTTGACTGCGTTGGTCCCGATCGTTGACTGCGTGGGTCCCGATCGAGGACTGCGTGGGTCCCGATCGTTGACTGCGTGGGTCCCGATCGTTGACTGCGTGGGTCCCGATCGTTGACTGCGTGGGTCCCGATCGTTGACTGCGTGCGTCCCGATCGTTGACTGCGTGCGTCCCGATCGTTGACTGCGTGGGTCCCGATCGAGGACTGCGTGGGTCCCGATCGAGGACTGCGTGGGTCCCGATCGAGGACTGCGTGGGTCCCGATCGAGGACTGCGTGGGTCCCGATCGTTGACTGCGTGGGTCCCGATCGTTGACTGCGTGCGTCCCGATCGTTGACTGCGTGGGTCCCGATCGTTGACTGCGTGGGTCCCGATCGAGGACTGCGTGGGTCCCGATCGAGGACTGCGTGGGTCCCGATCGAGGACTGCGTGGGTCCCGATCGAGGACTGCTCTGGGTCCCGACTCGAGGACCGCGTTGACTGCTCTGGGTCCCGGGTCGAGGACCGCGTTGACTGCTCTGGGTCCCGGGTCGAGGACCGCGTTGACTGCTCTGGGTCCCGGGTCGAGGACCGCGTTGACTCCTCTGGGTCCCGGGTCGAGGACTGTTCTAACTTTTGTTTTGTGTGTGTGCCCCAGACTCGGTCCTGTCCCACTGCAGACCAGCTAATCTACTGAAACAGGACTCAGAAAAGCACTTTAAAACGTGAATGTGTTCAATTCATCTTCAGCTGTTAGAAAAAGCCTCATAAAAACATAACATGAGCCTAAAATCTGTCTCGTAGTCCCGCTTTAGGCCCATAGTAGTGGCCGTATTCAGCTGCTCCTGTCCACCTCTGAGTGATGAGTGAATGGTAAATGTTTCTGTATTTGGCCTGAGAGCCTGTGCACTGCGTCTAACGGTTATAACGGTAGAGATATAATATAAAAAGGGTTCATGTCTGCTGTGTTTGTTTTCTAAGGCTTTGGCCTCGTCTCCTGCTTCAGTAAAACTCTGTGTTACACTTGAACCTGGCTTTGGGTCTTTTTTGTTTACTCATTACTGATCTCAGTCATTGCACTAAAGTCCACAGATTGGTTTCTTTTAGCTGTTCTCTAAACATTTCACTCTAAGGACCACCTCAGAAAATACTTAGCTCTCAGGGTACCGTCTTTAACTAAAACCAGCCTAAATCAGGACTATCCCAGGTTTATAAAATGAATAACCCAGGCCTAGATCTGGTCTAACCCAGGACTAAACAAGGACAGGATAGAGCAGCGCTTAAACAAGCTCTAAATTAAACTAAATCAGGACTTTAACCACAAAATGAGTACCAGAAGATGGCTGTGTACTATCAGTGGGACCTGCACCACAGTTTGAGAACCACATGCTCACATACTGGAGGCTGTTGAGAGTTTCTCACTGCACATTTTCACTGCTGAACTGTTAACATCTTAAACAACAGTGAGGTTGTATCACACCGGCACCAAGCTGTGGCGCCCTCTGGTGGCTTCTTTAACTACAAACCAATGTTGCTCATTCATTCACAATTTCATGCTTTTATTTTTTTATAATGTGACTAATATAAGTCTAAACCAGAACTAAAAGCTGGACAAAAAAAATCTGTATTAAAAGAGAAAAATGCATTTCTAAAAAAATTCTGGAGACTCTGTCCTCCAGGATGTCGAGTCACAAGAAAGGTCCAACAAGTCATTGTGACTTTTTTTGTTGTTTTCTGTTTTGTTTTTTTTTTAAGTTGAAGACAGGATAAAAACCAGGTCAAAGCCCCTACTAAATTCAGGACTTAAACTAGTACTAAAACTAAGTTGAAGCCAAAACTAAACAAGTATGTATCGAGGTGTAACTGAGCTATTAAACAGATGCTGCTGCTATCACCGGGACAAAAAAATGTCCAGTTCTGTCCTGCTGCAGATCAAAAAAACCCTCACTGTGATGGGATGGTCAAACACTGAGCCAGGACAGGGACACGACACTTTATTTAAAAACGTTTATTCAGTAAAAAAGGTACAAAAGTGGACAGCACCAGCAGAGACGGGACAGCGTCTTCCAGAGGGACGGCGGCGTCCTCAGTCCAGAGGGACGGCGGCGTCCTCAGTCCAGAGGGACGGCGGCGTCCTCAGTCCAGAGGGACGGCGGCGTCCTCAGTCCAGAGTGTAGATGTTCTCCTGGACTGGACGTCTCATCCGGATCTCATAGATGATGTGGCGAGGCTCGTCTGAAAAACTGAGACAGAGAGGAGTCAGAGGAGGAGGGAGGAGGAGGAGGGAGCAGAGAGGAAGAGCAGAGGGAGAGGAGGAGGAGAGAGGGACCAGAGAGAGGCAGAGGAGGAGGAGCAGAGAGAGAGGAGGAGGAGGAGGAGAGAGGGAGAACAGAGAGAGATGGAGCAGAGCGAGGCAGAGGAGGAGAGAGGAGGAGGAGCGAGGGAGAGCAGAGAGAGGCAGAGGAGGAGCAGAGAGAGAAAGAGAGGAGGAGCAGAGGAGGAGGAGGAGAGAGAGATGGAGCAGAGCGAGGAGGAGGAGCGAGGGAGGAGAGAGGAGGAGGAGAGAAAGAGGGAGCAGAGAGAGGAGTCAGGAGGAGGAACAGAGAGGAGGAGAGAGGACGCAGATGACTCAGACGGTGCAGAGGATTCACTGTGGACTCCTCTGAAGGGAACAGAGGAGGAGGAGAGTAACAGCAGAGAGGAGCCCACTCACCATCCAGACTTTATCCCTTTCCCACCTGCACACAAGGAAAAGAAATACATTTGAACTAAAAACTTAGTCAGCAGTAGTCCGTAGTAGTCAGCAGTAGTCTGCAGTAGTCTGCAGTAGTCAGCAGTAGTCAGTAGTAGTCTGCAGTAGTCAGCAGTAGTCAGTAGTAGTCTGCAGTAGTCTGCAGTAGTCAGCAGTAGTCAGCAGTAGTCAGTAGTAGTCAGCAGTAGTCAGCAGTAGTCAGCAGTAGTCAGCAGTAGTCCGCAGTAGTCAGCAGTAGTCTGTAGTAGTCAGCAGTAGTCAGCAGTAGTCTGTAGTAGTCAGCAGTAGTCCGCAGTAGTCTGCAGTAGTCAGTAGTAGTCAGCAGTAGTCAGCAGTAGTCAGTAGTAGTCAGTAGTAGTCCGTAGTAGTCAGCAGTAGTCAGTAGTAGTCAGCAGTAGTCAGCAGGAGTCAGCAGTAGTCAGTAGTAGTCAGCAGTAGTCTGCAGTAGTCAGCAGTAGTCAGCAGTAGTCAGCAGTAGTCTGTAGTAGTCAGTAGTAGTCTGTAGTAGTCAGCAGTAGTCAGCAGTAGTCAGCAGTAGTCTGCAGTAGTCTGCAGTAGTCAGTAGTAGTCAGCAGTAGTCAGTAGTAGTCAGCAGTAGTCAGTAGTAGTCAGCAGTAGTCAGCAGTAGTCTGCAGTAGTCAGCAGTAGTCAGCAGTAGTCAGCAGTAGTCAGTAGTAGTCAGTAGTAGTCAGCAGTAGTCAGCAGTAGTCTGCAGTAGTCTGCAGTAGTCTGCAGTAGTCAGTAGTAGTCAGTAGTAGTGATGTGTACTCACGTCTGAGAGCCACGAACAGAGCGACCGCTGATAAAACGAACAGAAAGCTGAGCGACAGAGACAGGACGGGGACATTGATCTGCAGAGACAGGGACGGGGACGGCTCCTCCACCTGAAATAAAACAACAATACTTTCCTGAGTGGAATGGTTACTAAGGACCGTGTTTACTGGGACTGGTGGTAAACTGCAAGTGCGAGCGTTTGAGGGCGTGTTGCATTTGACTTACTCTGAGAAACTGCGCATAAAATTTCCTCCACAAACCTGATACATAAATGAGAAGTGAACATGAGTCAAAGAGAGCAGAGCGTCGACCACTGCAGCAGAAACAGATGTGAGACAGAGACGAGACAGTAACACGCTCTGTGTCAGGGAAGGACAGGGAAAACAGAGCCTCCTGTCCTCCTGTATAGAAAGCACAGGCCTCCAGTCTGAAGTGGGACAAAGCAGCTGTAAGCTTCAGGACACACATCAGACAACAGGAAAAACAGAAGAGGACTAACTCCACGACACTGTCATCACACAAACGCCCAGTTCAAAGACTCATCTGTCTCAGGTAGGAATGATGTTCCTAAAGAGAAGGAGGACAGGAGTGTCCTGGGTCTGTTTAGTTTAGTGTAGTTATTGTTTGTGTTGATTGTGTGTTTATGTTTGATTAACTGTTTGTGAATAAAATGGAATTGAAAATTGAATTAAAATGACGTGGAACAGACTCATGAAGCCCAGTTTTAAAGACAGCTGCAGTTCAGTGGAATACGAAAGAAAATAAAGAAAAAACTGTTGCAGGTTAAGTTTGTCTCTTTGTTGCTACTTCCTTCAGATCAACTCATTGTTGTCATTATCTATTGTCAGTATTTGTAAATGAGCCCTTTTAAAGCTTTTTATCTTATTTTCAAAGCCCCAGCTGAGCACAAACAGCAGCAGTCTTTCCTCCTCAAAACTTTTGCACCTACTCCTCCTACGTTTGCTAAATTTACACACACTCCGTACTCATGATAAATCAAACCGTGATCACTAAACTATCCACACCTTCAATGTTGCTCATAGTGAAAACACCCCATTTTACAGATTCATTGAGTCACCGGAGCACAATCTACACTGCACTCATTTAGCTCGTGTGAGAGACGCTAACCTCAGCTGCGCCTGGGTTTGCTCCACTTTTAGTTCGTCTTATTCATTTAGGAAACCTTTGATAAATCTGGGCCTGAGTGTCAGTTACGCAGTAGTTAGTTACAGCCTGCTCCCCTGTGATAGTGACACAGTTCATCTACCGCTAAAATCATTTTCCAAACATTATTCCCAGGCCTGAATACCTCATGGTTTTGTTTTGACTGAAGACTTTTCCCACAGATGATCATAAATGTGTTTATACTGCACAGGACATGCCCTGTGATTGGTTCCTCAGCAGAGGTGGAGGAAGTACTCAGTCTCTTTACTTTAGTAAAAGCACAGATAAAGGAGCAAAAGTTTACTCAAGTAAAAGTATCACCTTAAAAAATCTACTTAGGTAAAGGTATAAAAGTATTCACTTTTAAATGTTCTTGCAAGTAAAAAAGTAAAAGTATTTCTCTCATGAATGAGTTAAATGTGAGGGACTTTGCTGATTCCAGATGAAATGAACAAACAAAGCTCTTTATTATTCTGATGTTTCTAAAGCAGTACTACTTTACTGCATCTGTTATATTTAAGTACTGTGTGTACTACTTTACTGCATCTGTTATATTTAAGTACTGTGTGTACTACTTTACTGCATCTGTTATATTTAAGTACTGTGTGTACTACTTTACTGCATCTGTTATATTTAAGTACTGTGTGTACTACTTTACTGCATCTGTTATATTTAAGTACTGTGTGTACTACTTTACTGCATCTGTTATATTTAAGTACTGTGTGTACTACTTTACTGCATCTGTTATATTTAAGTACTGTGTGTACTACTTTACTGCATCTGTTATATTTAAGTACTGTGTGTCTACAATGAGGGTACCACAAAAACACATGATTTTAAACCAAAACTCAAAATAGTTTGTACTTTAAACCAAGTCAGAAATGTAGTGGAGTAAAAATAAAAGTACCCTTTGTAAAATTTAGTAAAGCAAAGTAACTAAGTACTTTTACTTCATCACATCCCACCACTGCTTCTCAGTGAACAGTATACTGCCCCCTGGTGTTCTCACATATTCTTGGGGGGATTTGTTGATGTTCATGTTGTGAGGTGAGGGCGGCCATCTTGCTCACATTGACAGGTTCAGGTCGGTGGAGGCTGGAGTTCTTCAGGATCTCCAGCTGCGACGACAGCAGGGCCCTCCAGTTCACTGCAGCACAGAGCACACGTCAGCTGCAGTAACCTGTGGGCGTGGCCTCACCTGTGGGCGTGGCCTCACCTGTGGGCGTGACCTCCTCCTGGGCCTCCTCTGTAGTTGTAGTAGTAGTAGTTGTAGTGATAATAGTAGTAGTAGTAGTGGTTGTAGTAGTGGTGGATGGAGGACTGGTGCCAGGAGCTAAAACACAAACAAAATCATTTCAGGAGGAGAACAGTCGCGCCGTTAACCACAGGCCTTAACTTTCTCAGAACCGTGTACTGTGTCTGCGTCACTGTGTGGTTTTGAGTTTGCCGGACGGTAGATCGGGCGGCGGTGAGCTGAGCACGGGACGGGGACAGGCATCTGGACTGAGAGCAGAGTTCGTGGACCAGGGAGCACTGTTAGCATGTAGCAGCGGAGGCTAGTTTTTCTAAATGTGCTCTAACTTAGGTTCAGGCAGATTTAACTCCTACAGCCCTAACTTTTTAGTCTCAACTTTTGCCCTAAGCACAAAAAAATGCACCAATAAAGACTGCCATAGAAAAAATGTCTAATAGTCAATAATTCCTTTTTTTTTTTCATGGTTACAATGATTAACTTCAGTCCTCATCACACACAGCAAAACTTCATTCTGTTTATGAAAGTTAAGCCTTAAATTCCAGTTTGTGTGGTGCAGACACATCCAGCACAAACCTCTGCCTCTGCTCAGTCTGGGACCTTTTTCTACTTTGCCTTGATGTGCACATCTCTGTAAGAACTACATTTTGGATTTGTGCTCACGCAAACACAAACAAACTCATTTCTCAACAAACACTTTCACACCAATTTATGACAAAAACTCACCCAAATCATTTTAGTTCAAAAATGTTTTTATTTGCCTTGTAGGCTTGATCATTTATACAAACACTAATGTGGCCATCTCCACATTTATACCTCTGTCTACCATATATGGGGAAATGGCGCCACCTAGTGAAAAACAATAAAAACTAAAATTCCAATCCCTCACTGTCATGAATCCATGAAATACTTGATAAAAATGTGAAATTATATTGCAGTGACAGTGTAGAATAAAAATGTTTTAATGGGAGTCAATGGCACAAAAAATGTCTTAGGGGTAAAGGTGGGACTATTTTTTTAGACACTTTTTAAGAGGATTTTTTGGAGAAAAAAATCTCTGAAATGTAAAGATTTATCGAAAAATCCACACCTGAGGCCAAATCTATGCCATTTGAATCAACACAGCAAAAGTTATCCACAAAAAACAACTGCAAAACATCAGAAACTGTCTCAGGGCTGGAGGAGGTTAATGTGATCTTTCAGTGAGCCCAGCAGAAGTGAATGTGTCTCTGTGACCTCTCTGTGACCTCTGACCCATGTGTGACCTCTGACCTTTGACCACCCGCAGGTTCATGATGACCTTCTTGTCGTTGAAGATGCCGTTGACGTCCACCCTGCAGCAGTACGGCCCGCTGTCCGAGCGCCTCACGTCCAGGATGTCCAGGTCCATCTCTCCGTCCAGGACGTCTCCCGTCAGACGGTACCGGTCCGAGACCTGGGACAGACCGGGTAGACCAGGGTTTAGTCCTAGAATAGGTCTGGTTTAGTCCTGGTTTAGACCTGGTTTAGTCCTGGTTTAGTCCTGGTTTAGACCTGGTTTAATCCTGGTTTAGTCCTGGTTAAGTCCTGGTTTAAACCTGGTTTAGTCCTGGTTTAGACCTGGTTTAGTCCTGGTTTAGACCTGGTTTAAACCTGGTTTAAACCTGGTTTAGTCCTAGTTTAGACCTGGTTTAGTCCTGGTTTAGACCTGGTTTAGTCCTGGTTTAGTCCTAGTTTAGACCTGGTTTAGTCCTGGTTTAGTTCTGGTTTAGACCTGGTTTAGTCCTGGTTTAGTCCTGGTTTAGTCCTGGTTTAGACCTGGTTTAGTCCTGGTTTAGTCCTGGTTTAGTCCTAGTTTAGACCTGGTTTAGTCCTGGTTTAGACCTGGTTTTGACCTGGTTTAGTCCTGGTTTAGTTCTGGTTTAGTCCTGGTTTAGACCTGGTTTAGTCCTGGTTTAGTCCTGGTTTAGTCCTGGTTTAGTCCTAGTTTAGACCTGGTTTAGTCCTGGTTTAGACCTGGTTTAGTCCTGGTTTAGTCCTAGTTTAGACCTGGTTTAGTCCTGGTTTAGACCTGGTTTTGACCTGGTTTAGTCCTGGTTTAGTTCTGGTTTAGTCCTGGTTTAGTCCTGGTTTAGACCTGGTTTTGACCTGGTTTAGTCCTGGTTTAGTTCTGGTTTAGACCTGGTTTAGTCCTGGTTTAGTCCTAGTTTAGACCTGGTTTAGTCCTGGTTTAGACCTGGTTTTGACCTGGTTTAGTCCTGGTTTAGTTCTGGTTTAGTCCTGGTTTAGTCCTGGTTTAGACCTGGTTTTGACCTGGTTTAGTCCTGGTTTAGTCCTGGTTTAGACCTGGTTTTGACCTGGTTTAGTCCTGGTTTAGTCCTGGTTTAGTCCTAGTTTAGACCTGGTTTAGTCCTGGTTTAGACCTGGTTTTGACCTGGTTTAGTCCTGGTTTAGTTCTGGTTTAGTCCTGGTTTAGACCTGGTTTAGTCCTGGTTTAGTCCTGGTTTAGTCCTAGTTTAGACCTGGTTTAGTCCTGGTTTAGACCTGGTTTAGTCCTGGTTTAGTCCTAGTTTAGACCTGGTTTAGTCCTGGTTTAGACCTGGTTTTGACCTGGTTTAGTCCTGGTTTAGTTCTGGTTTAGTCCTGGTTTAGTCCTGGTTTAGACCTGGTTTTGACCTGGTTTAGTCCTGGTTTAGTTCTGGTTTAGACCTGGTTTAGTCCTGGTTTAGTCCTAGTTTAGACCTGGTTTAGTCCTGGTTTAGACCTGGTTTTGACCTGGTTTAGTCCTGGTTTAGTTCTGGTTTAGTCCTGGTTTAGTCCTGGTTTAGACCTGGTTTTGACCTGGTTTAGTCCTGGTTTAGTCCTGGTTTAGACCTGGTTTAGTCCTGGTTTAGTCCTGGTTTAGTCCTGGTTTAGTCCTAGTTTAGACCTGGTTTAGTCCTGGTTTAGACCTGGTTTAGTCCTGGTTTAGTCCTAGTTTAGACCTGGTTTAGTCCTGGTTTAGACCTGGTTTTGACCTGGTTTAGTCCTGGTTTAGTTCTGGTTTAGTCCTGGTTTAGTCCTGGTTTAGACCTGGTTTTGACCTGGTTTAGTCCTGGTTTAGTTCTGGTTTAGACCTGGTTTAGTCCTGGTTTAGTCCTAGTTTAGACCTGGTTTAGTCCTGGTTTAGACCTGGTTTTGACCTGGTTTAGTCCTGGTTTAGTTCTGGTTTAGTCCTGGTTTAGTCCTGGTTTAGACCTGGTTTTGACCTGGTTTAGTCCTGGTTTAGTCCTGGTTTAGACCTGGTTTTGACCTGGTTTAGTCCTGGTTTAGTCCTGGTTTAGTCCTAGTTTAGACCTGGTTTAGTCCTGGTTTAGACCTGGTTTTGACCTGGTTTAGTCCTGGTTTAGTTCTGGTTTAGTCCTGGTTTAGACCTGGTTTAGTCCTGGTTTAGTCCTGGTTTAGTCCTGGTTTAGTCCTAGTTTAGACCTGGTTTAGTCCTGGTTTAGACCTGGTTTAGTCCTGGTTTAGTCCTAGTTTAGACCTGGTTTAGTCCTGGTTTAGACCTGGTTTTGACCTGGTTTAGTCCTGGTTTAGTTCTGGTTTAGTCCTGGTTTAGTCCTGGTTTAGACCTGGTTTTGACCTGGTTTAGTCCTGGTTTAGTTCTGGTTTAGACCTGGTTTAGTCCTGGTTTAGTCCTAGTTTAGACCTGGTTTAGTCCTGGTTTAGACCTGGTTTTGACCTGGTTTAGTCCTGGTTTAGTTCTGGTTTAGTCCTGGTTTAGTCCTGGTTTAGACCTGGTTTTGACCTGGTTTAGTCCTGGTTTAGTCCTGGTTTAGACCTGGTTTTGACCTGGTTTAGTCCTGGTTTAGTTCTGGTTTAGTCCTGGTTTAGACCTGGTTTAGTCCTGGTTTAGTCCTGGTTTAGTCCTGGTTTAGACCTGGTTTAGTCCTGGTTTAGTCCTAGTTTAGTCCTGGTTTAGTCCTGGTTTAGTCCTGGTTTAGTCCTGGTTTAGACCTGGTTTAGTCCTGGTTTAGTCCTGGTTTAAACCTGGTTTAGTCCTGGTTTAGTCCTGGTTTAGTCCTGGTTTTGACCTGGTTTAGTCCTGGTTTAGTCCTGGTTTTGACCTGGTTTAGTCCTGGTTTAGTCCTGGTTTAGTCCTGGTTTAGACCTGGTTTAGTCCTGGTTTAGTCCTGGTTAGTCCTGGTTTAGTCCTGGTTTTGACCTGGTTTAGTCCTGGTTTAGTCCTGGTTTAGTCCTGGTTTAAACCTGGTTTAGTCCTGGTTTAGTCCTGGTTTAGTCCTGGTTTTGACCTGGTTTAGTCCTGGTTTAGTCCTGGTTTTGACCTGGTTTAGTCCTGGTTTAGTCCTGGTTTAGTCCTGGTTTAGACCTGGTTTAGTCCTGGTTTAGTCCTGGTTTAGTCCTGGTTTAGTCCTGTAGTCCGGAGCGGCTCAGACCTTGGACACGACCCCGGTCTCGTCGGTCTGGACCAGGACGTTGTTGCACCAGAAGGTCCCGCAGTCCCGGCCCCAGCAGACTCGGCTCAGGCCGTACCTCAGCACGCTGTACTGACAGGAGAGTGATGCGACGCCCCCCTCTGTCACACGGTAGGTACTGCAGCCTGGGCACACACAGTGGGCCCACAGTTCAGGAGTAAATGCTCTGAGGCAGCACAAACAGGATTTAACACAGAAAAATCACTACTACAGACCAAACAACGAGACCAAGACTGAGACCAGGAGGACTACAGCTGGGCCTGAACCAGAGAAGAAACCAGGTCTGAGCCAGGACTAAATCCAGGACAAAACCGGGACTACCGTATTTTCCGGACTATAAGTGACACTTTTTTCCATCGTCTGGCTCGGGGTGTGACGTATACTCAGGTGTGACTTATATATTAAAATATTTCAGGTGTTGGTTAGGGGGCGCTCTAGGCTTGTGTACCAGCATCTGCTGCACCTGTACCACTGACAATTTAAAATGTAAACATTACCACTAACAACTTAGGCTATAAAGACAACTGAGAAAGAGCGGAATAATTGGAAATGGAACTGATGCTGAGTCTGACGACAGCCACGCAGAGGAGGAAGCGGCGCTTCGTCTACCTCCGGAGTTGGCGGAGTTGTTCAGAAGCGACACCGAGGATGAAGAATTTAAAGGATTTAGTGATTAGGAGTGAGATGGTGAGTTTGGTGAACTTGTTATATTATGTTCTTTATGCTATAGTTATGTGAATAACTGTTAATATATTACGTTAACATACGAGACACCTGTTCAGTTCGTTGTTTATGCTTCATGTAGCTGAATAACCATCAATGTGTTACGTTAGCATAGCGCACACCTATTCAGCTGTTGTTCTCTATTCTATTATTACTATAACTTGCCTTTCAACATGAAATGTCTGTTCTTGGTGTCGCATTTTGTAAAATAAATTTCCCCCCAAAAATGTGACTTATAGTCCAGTGCGACTTATATAAGTTTTTTTCTTCTTCATTATGTATTTTTTGGCGAGTGCCACTTATACTCCGGAGCCACTTATAGTCCAGAAAATACTGTACATGTAGAAACCAGGTCTAAAACTCAGACCAAGTGTGTTTAAACCACGCCTAAATCCAATCAAAGACTAAACCAGGACTAAACGAGGATCAAATAAAAACTAAATCAGGACTAACCCAGAACTAAATCTAGGACAAAAAAGGACTGAACTCAGAAATTCTGAGCTAAATCCAAGCTCAACCAGGATTAAATTAGGCTGAAACCAGGACTAAATCCAGGACTATAAATCCAAGGCAAGGTTACTGAAGACCAGGTGTAAAACCAGCACTAAACCAGGTCTAAACCAGGACTAAACCAGGTCTAAACCAGGTCTAAACCAGGTCTAAACCAGGACTAAACCAGGTCTAAACCAGGACTAAACCAGGTCTAATCCAGGTCTAAACCAGGTCTAAACCAGGTCTAAACCAGGACTAAACCAGGTCTAATCCAGGTCTAAACCAGGTCTAAACCAGGACTAAACCAGGTCTAAACCAGGACTAAACCAGGTCTAATCCAGGTCTAAACCAGGTCTAAACCAGGACTAAACCAGGTCTAAACCAGGACTAAACCAGGTCTAATCCAGGTCTAAACCAGGACTAAGCCCCGCAACATGAGCAGAAGACTCCTGAGTATCACCAGAGGGACCCGTACCACAGCTTGAGAACCCCTGCTTTAACACAGTCCTGGATCCAGGCGGTGATCCAGACCTAGACCAGACCCTCAGCCCAGATCCAGAGGACTTCAGTCTGAGTTATAAATGAAGTTATGAACGGATGAAAGTGATATTATTAATAAAGTTAATTATGAGAGGATTTTCAGAGTCGTACTCACCTCTGGAGACCAGGACCAGGACCAGAACCACAGAGAGGACCGGACTCTGACCCGGGTCCATGCTGAATGAATCTGTGGACTACAGAGAGAGGTTTTTGTTGTGACGGAGACGGACCTGACCTCCAGAGTCCGAGGGGCGGGGCTTAAACAGACAATGACAGACTGTTCATTACTGTGCACAACATCCTAGGACTATACTGTAGACCGGGTCTACATGGTCCTGGGTCTGGGTCTGGGTCTGGGTCTGGGTCTGGGGTAGTCCTTGTTTAGTCCTGGTTTAGACCTGGTTTAGTCCTGGTTTAGTCCTGGTTTAGTCCTGGTTAATCCTGGTTAGTCCTGGTTTAATCCTGGTTTAGTCCTGGTTTAGTCCTGGTTTAGTCCTGGTTAGTCCTGGTTTAATCCTGGTTAGTCCTGGTTTAGTCCTGGTTAGTTCTGGTTTAATCCTGGTTTAGTCCTGGTTAGTCCTGGTTTAATCCTGGTTTAGTCCTGGTTTAGTCCTGGTTTAATCCTGGTTTAGTCCTGGTTTAGTCCTGGTTAGTCCTGGTTAATCCTGGTTAGTCCTGGTTTAATCCTGGTTTAGTCCTGGTTTAGTCCTGGTTTAGTCCTGGTTTAGTCCTGGTTAGTCCTGGTTTAATCCTGGTTTAGTCCTGGTTTAGTCCTGGTTTAATCCTGGTTTAGTCCTGGTTTAGTCCTGGTTAGTCCTGGTTTAGTCCTGGTTAGTCCTGGTTTAATCCTGGTTAGTCCTGGTTAATCCTGGTTAGTCCTGGTTTAATCCTGGTTTAGTCCTGGTTTAGTCCTGGTTTAGTCCTGGTTAGTCCTGGTTTAATCCTGGTTTAGTCCTGGTTTAGTCCTGGTTTAATCCTGGTTTAGTCCTGGTTTAGTCCTGGTTAGTCCTGGTTTAGTCCTGGTTAGTCCTGGTTTAGTCCTGGTTTAGTCCTGGTTTAATCCTGGTTTAGTCCTGGTTTAGTCCTGGTTAGTCCTGGTTTAGTCCTGGTTTAGTCCTGGTTAGTCCTGGTTTAGTCCTGGTTTAGTCCTGGTTTAGTCCTGGTTTAGTCCTGGTTAGTCCTGGTTTAGTCCTGGTTAGTCCTGGTTTAGTCCTGGTTTAGTCCTGGTTTAGTCCTGGTTTAGTCCTGGTTTAGTCCTGGTTAGTCCTGGTTTAGTCCTGGTTTAGTCCTGGTTTAGTCCTGGTTTAGTCCTGGTTAGTCCTGGTTTAGTCCTGGTTTAGTCCTGGTTAGTCCTGGTTTAGTCCTGGTTTAGTCCTGGTTTAGTCCTGGTTTAGTCCTGGTTAGTCCTGGTTTAGTCCTGGTTAGTCCTGGTTTAGTCCTGGTTTAGTCCTGGTTTAGTCCTGGTTTAGTCCTGGTTAGTCCTGGTTTAGTCCTGGTTTAGTCCTGGTTTAGTCCTGGTTAGTCCTGGTTTAGTCCTGGTTTAGTCCTGGTTTAGTCCTGGTTTAGTCCTGGTTAGTCCTGGTTTAGTCCTGGTTTAGTCCTGGTTTAGTCCTGGTTTAATCCTGGTTTAGTCCTGGTTTAGTCCTGTTTAGTCCTGGTTTAGTCCTGGTTTAGTCCTGGTTTAGTCCTGGTTTAGTCCTGGTTAGTCCTGGTTTAGTCCTGGTTTAATCTTGGTTTAATCCTGGTTTAGTCCTGGTTTAGTCCTGGTTTAGTCCTGGTTTAGTCCTGGTTAGTCCTGGTTTAGTCCTGGTTTAGTCCTGGTTAGTCCTGGTTTAATCCTGGTTTAGTCCTGGTTTAGTCCTGGTTTAATCCTGGTTTAGTCCTGGTTTAGTCCTGGTTTAGTCCTGGTTTAGTCCTGGTTTAGTCCTGGTTTAGTCCTGGTTAGTCCTGGTTTAGTCCTGGTTTAGTCCTGGTTTAGTCCTGGTTTAATCTTGGTTTAATCCTGGTTTAGTCCTGGTTTAGTCCTGGTTTAGTCCTGGTTTAGTCCTGGTTTAGTCCTGGTTTAATCTTGGTTTAATCCTGGTTTAGACCTGGTTTAGTCCTGGTTAGTCCTGGTTTAGTCCTGGTTTAGTCCTGGTTTAGTCCTGGTTTAATCTTGGTTTAATCCTGGTTTAGTCCTGGTTTAGTCCTGGTTTAGTCCTGGTTAGTCCTGGTTTAGTCCTGGTTAGTCCAGATAAAGTGTGTGTACAGTGATGGAGGAAGTCCTGGGACAATCCCTGGCTCTGTTTTCTTGTTTTGTTTCTTGTTTTGACTCCGAGGCTGCGGAGACGTCCCGGGTTCACAAAACTCTCATTCATGTCGTTGTTATTCAGAGGAACGGCTTTCACCAAAACAAGCCACAGTTTAATGAACTCCAGCGAGCGCAGAGCATGGACAGGACATGAGTTATCTCACATCGTGTCAGAGCTGGTTTTACCGCAGCTGTGGGGTAGTTTTACTCAATTCAATTTTACAACTTTTTTTTTTTTTTACATTTTTGTTATTCATAATCTTGATTTTAGTTTAAAGACACATTTAAACAAGATATATATTAGGGCAGCAGCAACTAATCAAATTAATCTATTATAATCAATTATTAAAATTATTTAATAATCAATTAATCACCAAGTGGCATTTACATCGTCTTTGAAACGTGCCATGTGCTGAGACCTCCTTAAGTAACTCACTTGGAGCTTTGTTTTATCAGAATTTTGTTTAAAAAAAAAAAAAAAAAAAAGTCAAGCTCAGCGGTCGATCATCACACATTTACCTGCATTATTTATTGATTAATTTAAAAAGTAGTCGACAGATTAATCTCTTATCAAAATAATCATTAGTTGCAGCTCTATACTCTGGTCTTATATTTTGTAAGGAGTTAATAAAATGTACTTAAAGATTCTGTAAGCAGCAGTGCTCTACTGGTTTAAAATGGTACTGCAGTCTACATCTAAACAATGGTCTCTTTTCTGATTGGACGAACAGTGATGCAGCTTTAGAACCAAAACAAAAAATGTAAACAAAAACAACTTGGGCATGATGTAAAATATATTTTTAATGTGAATAAACCAGCTGTACCATTATTATCAGTAAAACTAATATTTGATTTAAACATGTTTACATCAGGTTTGGGGACACGTGGCTCATTTTTATGAAATATAAAAAAATACATACGGCTCATAGCTCCTTTAAATTTATGGTAAAAACTTTATTTTATAACAGGGTCATGTGCTGCTCTTGTTTATTAGCTCTTATGGGCCCCCAGACCTCCTGGGCCCCAGCGCAGTTACATCGGCTCCTGGTAAAAGATAAATAAATGTAGTTCAAATTGAGGTATTTTGAATTAACTTTACTTACATCTGAGTACAGTTTTTGGGCTCTGAAGTCACTTTTATATGCGATATAATCTATAATCTGTTAAATGTTAGAATAATGAGAAGTTTAAAACCAGCAGAGAGCGCTGTGACTCCGCAGACTTTTAATCTGAAAGGATCATTTCCGGTGCCGGTTCGAGGTGGAAAGCTTAAAGCTAACTAGAGCTTTACTAAAGTTAAACTAAAACAGAACTATCTGCACTGACAGTGAACACATCCGCGTCCTAACGAGTTATTTATTCTGGTATAAATAATCCGCTAATGTTTATTCACTAAAACGTGGAAATGTAGCTAGCTCCGGAGGCTAACCTGAGCTAACCTGGGCTAACCTGAGCTAACAGGTGTAGCTTCTCAGACTCAGGTGATAAATGAAGAGGACCACGAGCTAAAGGTGAGTTTTTACAGATCTTCAGACTTAGAAACACTGGTACTTTGATTTCAGATGATGTTAGTTTATTTGTATGCTCTGTGTCGCTGTAAATTCAGGGCTAAACTATGTTAAATAAGTTTAGAAACAAAGCAGCTTATGTCTGCTTTGCTAAACGAGTGGTCTGCTAATTACCAACCTGTTTGGTTTAGGCTTTTTAAGTTTTATTTACTCGTACATTGGGTGTTTTTAGTTTTACTTAACCAGAAGCTACACATCAGTACAGGTCCGAGCAACTTTTATCTTTCAGTTCACCATTGGGCAAGTAAATAAAAAAGGTTAAAAGGTTTACAATTTGATGTGGTCACAATTAAGGCCTTATGGGCAGGTATTAAACTCTGTTCATCTTGGTCTTTAGGTGTTGTTGGGAATGTAGAGATCAGTCTTAAATGTCACAAAACCTGGAGCTGCCCTGAACTTCACTAAATGTAATGATCTGAAGCTTTTGTGATTTTAAAGCAAAAGTACAATTTAGCGTAGTATAAATGTCGATATAAGTTTTTAAAGTGGTTTAGCTCAGTTGTGTTGTGTAACCTCTGGGCTTTGTGCCACAGCAGGAGCACCTCCCTCACTAAAACATGTTCACCATTCTTCACAAAGTGGTCAAATAAAACTAGGGGACTAAAAGTGTGCGATTTGGTAGAACAAGGTGGGACAGACTCGAGAACTGATTTACAAATCTAACTCACCCACTCACTGAGAGACAAGTTTCTACAGTTTAGGGCCTGTGAAACATATGATCTGCTGTTTTTATCACAAAAACACACATTTAGCACTTTACTGAGACTTGTACTGACTTTAAACTTTATTGTCTGGAATAAAAAAGATGGACCAGAAAAAAAAACAAAGCTCTTTTTCTGCTTTTTCTCAAAACAATGCAACACCAACCCCAGCTGCCTGCCCCATGGAGAGGCCCGTCCTGAAACACAGAGGCACAACATAACAAACATAGATTTAACCTTTCAAGACAGGATGCCCTCAATATTTATTCTACATTTTACACACAGAACGCTGACCTGACCGAGTTGTTCTTAACTTGAATCTCTCATTTTATAAACTCCACTGGGCACCAAGGAAAAAGAGGGACATTATCTTTATCAGTGGGACAGAGGGACAGAGGGACAGAGGGACAGAGGGACAGTGGGACAGGGGGACAGGGGGACAGTGGGACAGAGGGACAGGGGGACAGGGGGACAGTGGGACAGTGGGACAGTGGGACAGGGGGACAGGGGGACAGGGGAACAGTGGGACAGAGGGACAGTGGGACAGGGGGACAGGGGAACAGTGGGACAGAGGGACAGTGGGACAGAGGGACAGAGGGACAGGGGGACAGGGGGACAGGGGGACAGAGGGACAGGGGGACAGAGGGACAGGGGGACAGGGGAACAGTGGGACAGAGGGACAGTGGGACAGAGGGACAGGGGGACAGAGGGACAGGGGGACAGGGGGACAGGGGGACAGAGGGACAGGGGGACAGGGGGACAGGGGAACAGTGGGACAGAGGGACAGGGGGACAGGGGGACAGAGGGACAGGGGGACAGAGGGACAGGGGGACAGAGGGACAGGGGGACCGAGGGATAGGGGGACAGAGGGACAGAGGGACAGAGGGACAGAGGGACAGGGGGACAGAGGGACAGTGGGACAGGGGGACAGATGGCTGTGCAGGACAACCAGAAGTGCGACAGTGGTCACTCTTTTCAAAACTTATGTCAAAATAAATAATCTGCCTGCCTCTAAAAATATAACTATAAACTCTACAGTGACTTATTTTAGTATATGTTTTATGTTCAAAATAAAAATTAGATAACACTTTTAACCTCATAATAACAGGGTATCCCCAAGGTTTTCAAAACATTAAAAAGGTATTTAATTTGTGTCAAATTTAAGGCCATAAAAGTATTAAAAATTATGAGGAGGTATTAAATTTAGTTAATCCTGGCCTTTAAATTTGTGAAAACATTATGTCAAAATGTTATGTTAATAAAAGATTAATTTATTCATTTATTTGTTTTTTTATCTGTGTTAGACTTTTAAAGTAAAACCTTTGAGTTTCAGAGTAGTACAGATAATTCCTTAGTGTAAAGTTCATACAGATTATTGTTCTGTTGTTGACGATGTTGGCATTAAATTTCACTCTAAGGGGCATTAAAAAGTCTTAAAAAGGTCTTAAATTTAACAAAACAAAACCTGGAGCTGCCCTGATTAAATTTACTACAAAGATAAAATAACAATTTAAATTCCCTCAGAACCTAAAAACTAAGTAACAAAATATAAAATTCAAATTATATTTCTTAGCAGCGTTTCCTCCTTTTCATCGGTCAAAGCGACGCTTGAGCGGCTCTTTCATAAGTTTCAGTACTTCTTTATGAAAAGCTTGCAAATATTTTCTCATCTTCTTGGAAATAAATTGTGAAATAACCAGTGTGAGTGTGAGTGAGTGTTTGTGGTTAATAGATTAATTGTCATCATGGCCATAATCGATTGAAAGAAACACAAACAATTAAAGGTACAGTACCATTAGAGAGTTGGGGCAAAAAATAAATAAATTTAAGCAACTGTCTCCTAAAATAAACAGCCTGTAACAGTCTTTAGTTTGACAAAAAACACTTTTTTATTGCAGTTCCTGACTTTGAATTTAATCAAACATAATTACAGTCAAGCTGGTGGTTAACAGATAACCGATCATCTTTAAGACTATCAATTAATCCTTTATAGAAAATTAACCAAATGTGCCTCCCTAGAAACAACTCCACCTCCTGCAAAGGGCCCGAGTACCCCCAGGGGTCCCTGCACCCCTGGTTGGGAAACACTGGTTTAGCTTTACTCCCTGCTGTGGACACAAATTAATAAAATGTTAAAAATATTAAAAAGGTGTTGCACCTGATCCAAATCAAAGAATTAAAAGTGTTATTCTGTATTGTACTGTAACCTGATCTCAGTCGAGCCTTTTCCGTGTTCTTAAAGTAAACTTTGACTTTAAATCATCGCTCTCTTTTTCCTTTATGTTCCTTTGTTTATGTCGGATTTAAGAGTTAGAGTACGGTCCTTGTTTACTTTTATCAAAATAAAGTCAGTGGCATTGAAATGGTCTTACAAAGCCTCACATTTCAACTACAAAGCCCTCAGGTGGAGCGTGCATGAGTGTGTTACTGCGGCAGAGTGGTTAGCCTGCCTCCTGCTGTGTCTCAGTAAAGAGGATTGGAAAGATGAGACTGAAACCCTCACGGTTCGCTGAAATGGGGAACTGAAGACAGAAAGCAGTGACTGTGGTTTAGTTCTAACCCTTTTGACCCAGAAGATGTTTAATTTTATACACAGCACATTTACAAATATTCATAATAATTAGTCTAAGGGAACAAACCTAATCTATTATTGGAGCAGCTTTATTCTGCTTTTATTCTAGAACAGCAGCAGGTTCTACAGCCTTTAAAAACATTATGGAACTAAAAGAGAATGTTTTTAATAATAATTCTACTGGAGCCTTAAAGAAACAGGTGAAGAGACCAGCAGAGGGCAGCAGAGTGTTGCACTATTTTGAACAAAAACAGAGAAAAAAAATCTGTGCCTAATCCATTTTCCTCCAAAGTAAAAATGTCTGTGAGGAAGCAGTGGAAACAGAGCTGTGCATCGTTTTTTGGATAAATGGATGTAGAGGGCTTGTTGTTGATTGGTCAGTGCTTCCTGGAGTAGGCGGGGCTTCGTGGGAGAGTGGGCGGAGCTTTGTGTTTTAATTAAAGGTTTGTCTGTGGCCTGTGTGTGTTAGAGGTCAGTGATAGTTAGTACAGGCGGGGCATCAGGAGCATGGCCTGGAGGGAACAAACCCGAGCCGGGACTCGAACCCTGGTCTCTGCGGCAGGTGGTGTACGCTCTACCAGGTGAGGCCGTACTGTGCCCCTCCCTCAGTCCTGCCTTAGTCCTGGTTTAGTCTCTGTTGGTGTAGTGTTAGTCTGGTTTTGGTGTGGTCAGAAAACTTGGATGGTTTTAGTTTTTATTAGGGCTGCACGATCTAAACGTGATATTCCATAACTATGTTGAAAATTGCGATAACGATATTATTGCGATGTTTGAAAATAGAGCCTACTTTTGGAACATAGAAAGTTAAATTCACTACATTTCACAAAAATGTAAGTTCCTGTATTTACAAGTCAAAACAGCGACAAAACCAAAACTTAACACAGACTAAACCAGGAATAAAACAAGGCTAAGCTGTGACTAAATTAATTAAATTACCACTAAAACTGGACTTTTTAAACATTTTTATTTAGTCACAACACATGTTCTTTTAAGGCTCTGGTGGAAAATGATTCTTCAGTGTAAATCTCTGTCAGATGGAAGACCACAGCGTTATTGTGATATATTTAGATTCTTGTGATACAGATATTGCATTTGGTGATATTGCGATAACGATAATTTTGCGATTTATTGTGCAGCCCTAGTTTTTATTGAGCTTTAATTATGGAGCGGCTTTTTAATCCACTTCACAGGAAATTAAAGAAACACCACAGTCTTTGATCCGACAGAGACTCTCAGAATAATGGTCCTGTGAGAGACAGGACCAACGTTTAAAGTCCTGGTTTTATCTCTTAGTCTGAAATATAGTCTGGTTTAGTCGTGTTTTTGCTCTACTTTACTCCTGGTTAAATTCCTGTTTAGTCCTGGTTTAGTCCTGAGTTAGACCAGGTTTTGACGCAGCCCTGTAACTGAACACAGCCTAACCTCTGGTCTTGGTCTCGGTCTCTGTCCTGAAGGATGCTGCAGGGTCCGTACGGCAGTCTGGACCGGGACAGGCCGCTGGTCCGGGTCCCGTTCACGCACTTCGCTGTTGGGACGGTGATGCTGCCGTTCGGGGGCCTCCTGGTCTGCCTCGGCGTCGCTCTGCTGTACCACTACGAGGACGCCACCTACACGCACTGCAAGGTACTGCGCCTCTAAACCGCTGTGAGGGAGGTCCGGGTGTAGTCCCCCAGGAGCTGATGTTCGACCATGGGTCTAACCAGAGACTTTCTCTCCTGTGAGCTGCAGACCTCAGGGCTCAGCTCCTAACTTCCTCAAACCATAAAAAGGTCTCTGACTCCAAACAACTGGTTTTGTTAAACAGAAGACAGTTCACATGGTTTGTATTAGTCCTATAATAATCTGCCATGTGCCACCACAGTAAAATCACAGGACCCAGCTGGCCCCCCACTAAAAAAATCCTGGCTACGCCCCTGGAAGAGGCACATGCTGATGCTGTGTGCTGCGATGCTGCCACCTATGGCAGAAATGTGTACTGCACCGTAGGAAACTGCTTGTTCCAGCTGTGTATAACATATTAACATAATTTAAACTAAGGGTGCTCCGATCGATCGGCCGCCGATCATGGCTAAAAATAGAGTGATTGGTGATCGGTAAAATGGGCCAATCAGAAGGGCCGATCAAATTACAATAAACACGCGAGGCTCTCACATTTACTGTCCTGCAACTCCGGTTTGATTAAACAGCAGTAGCGTTATTTTAGCAGTGTTTTTAAGTTAAGCCCTGGTTATAACGAACACAAACCTGCCCTGGAGGCGCTGCTTTGTGTCCCCGCTGTGTCCCCGCCTGCTTTAGGAGCGCACGGGACAGAACCGAGGCAGCAGTGCGTGTATTTGCAAACACCAACATAAATAGAGCTACAGCTAACCCGCTAACAGTTACGTTAAAAGCATTAAGAAAGTTCAGAGTCTGCCTGTGTCTTGTTGCGCAGAGAAAACTGTGCGTTTTGTGGCTTAAACTGCACCAAATGGCTGCTAATGGAAAGAGAAAGTAAAAAGGCAGCCCATGTGTCCGTGAGTCTGAGAGGAGCAGCTTTCATCGTTGTCTTCTCTGCTCTCTTTGAACGTTTTCTTCATTCAGACGTTGTCAAAACTGGCAGCAGGAGCTGTCTGCTCTTTAGTCCACTGTGTTTCAACCTGGTTTGGCTGCGCGTTACGCAGACACAGGCACTGCACCCGCGGACTCGCATTAAAGAAACCAATTAAGAACAGCTGACTTTTACATCAGCGGAGCATTCAAACAAAGCCACAGACACTGGGCACACATTAAAGGCCGATAATGCAACAAAACCTCTTCTAAAACAAAAATAAGTAGAATTTTGTTGTTCTTTTATATTTACAAAGGCTACAGTATTTTTCAAATGGAACTAATAATAGCCTGCATACAATACATTACTACATTGAAGACCACGTGATCGGTATCGGCCATGATCGGTATCGGCCATGATCGGTATCGGCCGATCACAGCAGAGGCTGATCGGTGATCGGCCTCAAAAACCCTGATCGGAGCACCCTTAATTTAAACAACTGTATCGATGCGTGTATCTAGAAATACTTCACAATATATTCCTGTATCAATTTTTTAAACACTAGTTTAGACTTGGTTTAGTCCTGGTTTAGTCCTGGTTTAGTCCTGGTTTAGTCCTGGTTTAGACCTGGTTTGAGCTGGAGTGGAGCTGCCTTTTAGCACTGTACCTCCTGAGCTCCTGGTTCATGTCCTGTGTCTTCTCTCAGGTGAAGAACTACCTGCCCTCCATCAGCTCTGCCATCAGCCGCGTCCCGGAGCGTTACATCTGGAGGGGGTTTATCGGGCTGCACTCCGCGCCCCGGTACCTGGTGTCGGCGGCGTACTTCAGCTTCTACCGCAGACAGTTCTCCGGCCGTCTGCTTGAGCTGCTGCTGAGCGGCCTCACGCTGCTGCTGAGCCTCGCAGAGAACACCGGGCTCCTGGTGCTCACCTACGTGGGCTCCACAGAGACGTACGGTCAGTGCCGCTTCACTCTCACCTTTTACAAGATTTTTGATGATTTACAGGATGCAAAGTGAGTCTATAGAAACTAAAAACATGCAGCTTTAGTCAGTAAACCACACCTCTGCCCCAAAGGAGGAGTAGGCTGCAGTTGATGATTTTAGTACAATGCTCACATCAAGGTCTTTATGTAGCTAAAATCAAGGCCTTAAACATATTAAATCATAAAAAAATGGTTCATCTAGATCTTAAATATTCAAATTGGGGCATCTTTTTTAGTGTTGTACTGAAAAATACTCTCATATATTTTAGATCAATACTTTCTTGTGAGTTGGATTTGAGTTTGGCAACAAATTCTGGTGAAAAAACAGTGGTTTTACAAAAATATTAAAGTCACCTGCTCAAATTTGCCTTTATTTAGTAATTTTCTCAAAGCTAAGCCCTGGCTGTGTAATGTTGCAAAAAACATCCCCACCATTCAGGAAAATTTACAATTCTGATTTGAGATTTTTAATACAGAACTGGAATTATTTCTCCTGTATTAGACTTTCAAAATAAACCGAGGAACAACTGAAAACGTGCAGTTCGTGAGTGGACTGCAGCTTCAGTGACGAGAGCAGCTCCTGTCTCTGTGGCCCTGAGCTGCAACATCAAAATGATCTCGCCTAAATAACTGCAGCCTTTGCGATTTGCCAATTGCGACGGTTTAAATTGCGATTTCGATTAATTGTTCAGCTTTTCTTTTTAGGTGGTTATTCCTCCAAACTCCACTCTTGTTTTCCCCGGCTCTCGCTGTAACTTTATTCCTCCTCCAGCCCAAACTTTTTACTCTCACCTTCGCCCTAAGCACAAAAAAATGCATCAATAAAGACTGCCATTGAAAAATTATCTAATAGTCAATAATTCCATTTTTTTTTCCATGGTTACAATGATTGACTTCAGTCCTCATCACACACAGCAAACATTAATTGTGTTTATGAAAGTTAAGCCTTAAATTCCAGTTTGTGTGGTGCAGACACATCCAGCACAAACCTCTGCCTCTGCTCAGTCTGGGACCTTTTTCTACTTTGCCCTGATGTGCACATCTCTGTAAGAACTACATTTTGGATTTGTGCTCACGCAAACACAAACTCATTTCTCAACAAACACTTTCACACCAATTTATGACAAAAACTCACCCAAATCATTTTAGTTCAAAACATGTTTTTCTTTGCCTTGTAGGCTTGATCATTTATACAAACACTAATGTGGCCATCTCCACATTTATACCTCTGTCTACCATATATGGGGAAATGGCGCCACCTAGTGAAAAACAATAAAAACTAAAATTCTAATCCCTCACTGTCATGAATCCATGAAATACTTGATAAAAATGTGAAATTATATTGCAGTGACAGTGTAGAATAAAAATGTTGTTTTAATGGAGTCAGTGGCACAAAAAATGTCTTAGGGGTAAAGGTGGGACTATTTTTTAGACACTTTTTAAGAGGATTTTTTTTTTTAAATTACTGAAATCTGAAAATTCGTCCAAAAATACACACCTGAGGCCAAATCGATGCCATTTGAATCAACACAGCAAAAGTTATCCACAAAAAACAACTGCAAAACATCAGAAACTGTCTCAGGGCTGGAGGAGGTTAAACACTGTGCGCTCCTGTGCCGCTCTGTTTTCTGCTGCTGCATTGGTGTAGACTTGTTCACATCGATTAAAAGCGCTCAAAGTGTATCATTGAGCTCGACCCTGTATATAATCACAGTTCAACAGCCCTACATCCAGGTGTTATCTCACTGTGCTGTTCATTTGAATAAACGTTAGCCTCACACAGAGAGGAGCGTTCTGATGTTTGTGTTGTGTTTGCAGCGGTTCATAAAAACGGTTTCATCACCTTCATCGCCAGCTCCCTGCTGCACATGCTCCTGACGCTCAGACTGTGGTTCATCATCCAGAGACACTCGCTCAGCTCAGAGGTGAGACTCAGTTAAACCAGGTCTAAACCAGGTCTAAACCAGGTCTAAACCAGGTCTAAACCAGGTCTAAACCAGGTCTAAAACCAGGTCTAAAACCAGGCCTAAACCAGGTCTAAACCAGGACTAAACCAGGTCTAAACCAGGTCTAAACCAGGTCTAAACCAGGTCTAAACCAGGACTAAACCAGGTCTAAACCAGGACTAAACCAGGTCGAAACCAGGTCGAAACCAGGTCGAAACCAGGTCGAAACCAGGTCGAAACCAGGTCGAAACCAGGTCGAAACCAGGTCGAAACCAGGTCGAAACCAGGTCGAAACCAGGTCTAAATGAAGTCTAAACCAGGACGAGGTCAGCTGAGGCTAAAGCAGCTCTGACAGGAAGTGTGTGTGGTAAAACAGAGTGAGAATGATAGTTTCTGGTCTGAGCTGGAGGTGTGGACTCGCCCCGACCGTCAGCGGTGGTGTGTGTGGCGTGGATGACTCATGTATTTATCTGCTAACCCTCTTCCTCTGTGGACAGGAAGTGATGTCGTACCGGTGGAAGCTGCGTCTCTTCCTGTTCAACATCAGCTGCTGTGCGTGCGCGGCCTACTTCTTCAGACGACACAACAAGTTCTGCGAGAAGGGAGGTGAGGCCGGACTCTGCGCCGACGCTTTAGGGACGGCAGTAACTCTGTTCAGGACACGAAGCTCAAAAATACTCAGGAAACACTTACTGTACTTAAATACAGCAGAAAACACTGAGAGAGGAGCGTGTTCTTTGGTGTTAGGAGGTCCTGTCGCCATTACTCTGGACTCTGGTCTGGACCGTGATCTGGACTGTGGTCTGGACTGTGGTCTGGACTCTGGTCTGGACTCTGGTCTGGACTCTGGTCTGGACTCTGGTCTGGACTCTGGTCTGGACTCCTTTTCCAACCATTTCTTAAAAAGCATTACATTGATTTGGCAAAAATGAAGGCCTTAAATACGAAGAGCTCTGAGAATTATTAGTAATAGTCGATATAGAGATCCATGAGAACCATTATTTATCAAATTTAAGGTATTGAAATTTAATGATTTAGTTGATTTTAGTGTGCTGAAAATTATGCATAAAGCAAATAACAAAACATAACCTACAAATATTCAGAAAAGGTTTGAAAAAAGAGATGAAAAGCGAAGTGATGGAACGGAATATAACAGTGACAAGGCTGCATTTATGGAACGATCTAAAAAACAAAATCAAAGAATTAAAAACAATGATTGTATTTTAAAAATCTAAAACTGATGGTGTGTGCTTAAATCTTAATGAATTGAATTGTAAAGGAGTAAATTATTATGCGAACTGTGTCTAAAGTTAATTCTGCAAATTCAGACTGAAACAACTCTGAAAGAATGAAAGTGTTACAAACCTTATGTTAAAAAGGGGCCGATAATATAAGATTACTTTTCTTTCTGCTTCTTTTCATTCATTTTTCATTTTACTCACATAATATCAGATTAATTTTCTGTGCTTTTTTTTGCTTTTAAATCATGAATTAAATACAAAAATAAATATGGCATTAAAAAGCATTAAACTTGATTCAAATTTTAAAATAGTTTTGAAGTAAAATCGCTGACATTAGTTTTATTTGTGAGTATAAATATGTTTATATAAATGATAATGTACCATTTTGTCGCCTACAGTAGTGTGACAGACGGCAGAAAGAGTTTGTTTCCATCGAGACATAATTACCCAAACACTGGATGATAGACTTTCAGCATTATTGATTCTTTATGAACTGGATTTTACAAAACCAGCAAATAGGTTTTGACAGTTTAAGCTGCCACAGTTGTATGGCATTAAAAAGCATTAAATGAAAGTTACTGATACCTGCAGGAACCCTGTAAGGCTTAAAGTGTTTATATTCTGCTTTTATTCATTTTTTAACCCAGTCTTGGTCTCCTCTAGAACAGCAGCAGGTTTTACAGCCTTTAAAAACATGATGTGACTAAAAGAGAACGTTTTTAATAAGAACTCTACTGGTGCCATAAAGAAACAGGAGAAGTGACCAGCAGGGGGCAGCAGAGAGCAGCAGGGGGCAGAGCTGTTAACTTCCTTAAAACTTTAAATACTTAAAGATATTAGGGAGGATTTTTTCGACTGCTGAGAAACCAGCGACCAGCGACTGCCCTTCACTGTTCCTTTCCAAGGAACTCCTCCACAGCGACGTGCACGAGCGTTGGAACACGAGTGTTTGTTTACAGCCGGCATCAGCGGAGATTCACCTAAACCTAGACCTGCATTGTTTGTTTGCGCGACTTTTGACCTAGTTCCCCACACAGACCCAGTCACATGCACAGTCCCTAAATGTGAGCACAAATATATGTCTCCTGCTGTTGGTAGCATTAGCAAACTGACTGCTGTACAGTTAAAAAGGTTCAACAGATAAAGAAAAAAGGCATTTTTTTCAAACGATAAGATAAACGTTACCTGTCCTGCAGAAACTTGGCGACCAATGCATCGTCTGAAGCCCTTTCTGTTCCTACAGCGCACGCCGTCCTTTGAAGGAATCGCCAATAACCACACAGGTTTTATTCTGCTCTTCTACAGTTTTTCTCCTCCTCCTCTGGTTCACTTCAAAAACAGTTTTCCTTTTGTGACCTCCCGGTTCACGGTTTTCCTCAGCCATTGTGCTCCTCGAAGTCAGGCTGCGCTACGATGTTGCAGCGTTGACGCGGCGCTAATGCGGCGCTAATGCCGGACTACATAAACATAGTGTATACGCATGCGCAGGCACAAGAACGCGCACGTATCGCCGAAACCAGGAAGTCGGAATGATGGGCGAGTCCATGGAACAATGGTTAACGTACTCATGACGAAAACGATTGGATGAGGTTT
Organism: Bostrychus sinensis; assembly: GCA_020698575.1. NCBI lineage: Eukaryota > Metazoa > Chordata > Actinopteri > Gobiiformes > Eleotridae > Bostrychus > Bostrychus sinensis. The sequence continues at coordinate 212,553 of CM036244.1, read as the reverse complement.
TTTAAGTCCCACAGAGTCCACAGTTTATTAATATTATTATTATATTTTCTAATACACCAATTTATAAGCCTTATACAGGGCAATGAAGGTAGTTTTAATAAATATTGCAAAAAATGAATTCATAAAGATCCTCCCTAATACCTTTAATGCTTTATCCATGATATTCTGATTTATGGACCTGTGTATTTATCAGCTTGTTTTAACTGTGTCTCATTTCTGTTTGTGTGTGTGTTTGTGTTTCTGTTTGTGTGTCTGTGTTTCTGTTTGTGTGTGTGTTTGTGTTTCTGTTTGTTTTTCTGTTTGTGTGTCTGTTTTTCTGTTTGTGTGTGTGTTTGTGTTTCTGTTTGTGTTTCTGTTTGTGTTTCTGTTTGTGTGTCTGTGTTTCTGTTTGTGTGTGTGTTTGTGTTTCTGTTTGTGTGTTTGTGTTTCTGTTTGTGTGTGTGTTTGTGTTTCTGTTTGTGTGTCTGTTTGTGTGTCTGTGTTTCTGTTTGTGTGTGTGTTTGTGTTTCTGTGTTTCTGTTTGTGTGTCTGTTTGTGTGTCTGTGTTTCTGTTTGTGTGTCTGTTTCTGTTTGTGTGTGTGTTTGTGTTTCTGTTTGTGTGTCTGTTTGTGTGTCTGTGTTTCTGTTTGTGTGTGTGTTTGTTTCTGTTTGTGTGTGTGTTTGTGTTTCTGTTTGTGTGTGTGTTTGTGTTTCTGTGTCTGTTTGTGTGTCTGTGTTTCTGTTTGTGTGTGTGTTTGTGTTTCTGTGTTTCTGTTTGTGTGTGTGTTTGTGTTTCTGTGTTTCTGTTTGTGTGTCTGTTTGTGTGTCTGTGTGTCTGTTTGTGTGTCTGTGTTTCTGTTTGTGTGTCTGTGTTTCTGTTTGTGTGTCTGTGTTTCTGTTTGTGTGTCTGTGTTTCTGTTTGTGTGTGTTTGTGTTTCTGTTTGTGTGTCTGTTTGTGTGTCTGTGTTTCTGTTTGTGTGTGTGTTTGTGTGTCTGTTTGTGTGTGTGTTTGTGTTTCTGTTTGTGTGTCTGTTTGTGTGTCTGTGTTTCTGTTTGTGTGTGTGTTTGTGTGTCTGTTTGTGTGTGTGTTTGTGTTTCTGTGTTTCTGTTTGTGTGTCTGTTTGTGTGTCTGTGTGTCTGTTTGTGTGTCTGTGTTTCTGTTTGTGTGTCTGTGTTTCTGTTTGTGTGTGTGTTTGTGTTTCTGTTTGTGTGTCTGTTTGTGTGTGTGTTTGTGTTTCTGTGTTTCTGTTTGTGTTTCTGTTTGTGTGTGTGTTTGTGTTTCTGTTTGTGTGTCTGTGTTTCTGTTTGTGTGTGTGTCTGTGTGCAGTGTACACGGCGTTTGCGTTCTTCGAGTACCTGGTGGTCTTCTCCAACATGGCCTTCCACATGACGGCCTTCTGGGACTTCGGGAGCAAAGAGGTGATGGTGGCCACGCCCCCGGAGGACAAACGCTACTGAGACTGAACCTGAACACACGAGTACAAGAGGACGGTGGCCCCCAGAGGACAAACGCTACTGAGAACCTGAACACACGAGTACAAGAGGACGGTGGCCCCCAGAGGACAAACGCTACTGAGACTCTAAATCCATGACTGTGAGGCTATGTCCACACGGAGATGAAAACGTTATTGTTTCAGAAATGTTTTCCATAAACACAGGTCTGCGCAAAACCACTGACACTGCTGTAATACATCTGCCAGGCCTGTTGGTGGCGCTGTAACGCTGCCATGAAACGCACCAACAACAGACAAGAACACACGGGGCATGAGTAGAAAACGAGATGTAAACAGAAGAACATGGAGGAGAACATGAATGTGTGAGAAACTGAGGAGAGCTGAGTTTGTAGTGAGGAGGAATATTCTCTGTAAAAGCCAAGAAAAGCTCAGCAGCGTCTGCAGCGCAAACACAGCACCGCCACATTCACACTGACCGCGAGTTTAAGGGAGAGGAGCGAGTTTAAGCTGGAGTTATGAGTTAATCTGAGTTATGAATCTAATCTAAATATAAACAGAAAGCTACAGGTGAACAGAAGCTACGTTTAATGCAGGTTTAATGCTGTCTGGTTTCATTTGTGACCCGTGTCCTCAGTGAGGACGTAATGTTTACAGCGATGTAAGCGAGAGGTGTTTTTATTTTGACATTTATCAGATCCTCATCACTGGACCCGGGTCTGACTTCCTGTCTGGCTCGATCTGCTCTGTTCAGCTTTATACCTGACGGCTCTGGCATCCAACAAAAAGAGATTTGATCCATATTTCTGTCGGGGCGCCGGACACGAACGCATACTGCAGCTCCACCGATGTGAACTCATGCATCGACTTTGGCATTGCGTCTTTTTGTTTCGGAGGTCGTACAGGACGCGTAACGGATTCAGTGTGAGTTGAGGGCTGGGGCAACAGTGTCACTGTTTCAGAAAAACTGTGTATGAGCTGTAGACACAGAAACATCAACAGTGGTTTCAAATCTCTCCGCTCTGGGACCTGGTTCAAACATAAATGTATTCTGCCCCAAAATGCTGCCTCTGTATGAAAGAAGGACTTGCACGATTAAAAAAAACCCTTTGTGGACACTCCTGAGCCCGTCTCCGTGTGGACCAGACCTAAAACCAAACCCCAGCACCAAAGTCAAAGCACAGGAGCCTAAGGACCAATGGACTTAATGTTTTTATGGAGTTTATAGGTTTAATAAATTTGTATTAAAGCTTGCTTTAAAGCTCTCTGTGCATTTGACCCATGTTTCAATTCCACTGAGACGACTTTCTCCAGACCTGACCCAGGATCCCGGTCTGGAGGAGGCAGCAGCTAGAGGTCAACCGATACATATCAGGCCAATTTTTGCATGTTTTTTTTTTTAAACAATCAGCCATTGCCTGATTTTTGCACTTTTAGGCTGATTTTTGGTCAGGCACATGTGCGGGCGACCATATTCGTAAAAGACCCCAGCTGTGCAGCTGCAGAGAGCGGGAGAGGAAGCTACTCACAGGAGGCTCCAGCTTTAAAAGAAAACGGACTTGGATTCTTTAAGAGGCTGCATGTGTAAGGCTGTGGTTTAACTTTTAAATGTCTCTTTGGGAGGAACTGTAAATAACATTCACTTTGTTTGAACGCCTTGGCCTGTAGCATTAGCTCAAGCAGGTAGCATTAGCTTCAATCTACAAGAAGGAAGGTGCTGTGCTGTAGCTTCTGATCCTCTGTGGTTAAATGTTGTCTTACAGAGCCTTACAGTTATCGAGGATATAGCAGAGACTTCAGAATCATTACTACAGATATTTTCCTTATTATACTTTACTGAGGCAGAGCGGTGCTCTGTGGCAGCGGTAAAAAGATGTGAATGCTCACAGTAGACGGGATGTTATTTGGAGGAATAGTCTTCTTGTAACATGATTTGGGTAGAAATTAAATTAGTACATAGTTAACTTTATGTTGTAAAGATGTTGGAGGGACATGCGCTGTCCTCAGAGTCGTGTTTAGCGTTGAGTGCTTTTGTTTTCACATCAGTTTCTCTCCTGCAGCCCTGTTTTACTGCAGTATATGGCTCTATAAGACAACATTTAACCACTGTCAGTGCAACTGAAGTTACACCACACACATGTGTGCACCTGTGGACTGAATCTAAAGCATGCAAAAGTTTGAACATAGTCTAAATATGAGTTTATTTACTCCCAAAGAGACATTTTAATGTTAAACAGCATCACACGTGCAGCTTTTGAAAGCAAGAATTCAATCCTTACCTTTATTCCAAGTCAGTAACATCAACATGTGACTGCATTATACACAAAATACTAAGATAATAACAAAAATAACACATTGCCCCTAAAGCAGCCCTTGACAGCAGTTTTAAAGTGAATACTGGTCTCACTGCAGTTCATTAGAGGCCACTGAAGCTGCCCTGATACAAATCTGAGATTTGGCCTAAGATGCTTTGGGACGTCCTGAGAAGCAGCTCCGTGTCCACAACCAGCTTGTACCAGTTTGGGCTCTTACTCTGCAGTTTATAAAAACATTCAAAATCACTTGATCTCAGCCTGAAAAGCTCAAAATGACAATAAAAAGATTTTGTTAATTTCTCTGGCATAGAACCTGGTAGAACAAAAATTCCAAAAGCACTTTGTAGCTCTCCCCGAGCTCTACCTGCACAGAGAGTTTGAGTGAGATTGCCTTATTGGTTTTCTAAAAAAAATACCTTTAACTGTTCTGTGTCAATTCTAAAACATTTGTTTGCATTTTAATAAGCTTTACTAAAACAAATGGCTATATTATATTCATTTCTTTCTTAAAATTAAGACAATCTGCCACATATCGGTCCCAAAAAAAAAAAAAAAAAAATCGGCAGTACTTATCGGCCATCGGCTGCGCCAAATTTAAATCTGTATCAGCATCAGCCATAGAAAACCCCACATCAGTCGACCTCTAGCAGCAGGTTTTAGTGAATGTAATAAACTGACACTGATTCTCACAATAATGTTTTTATTGAGACAAACGCGACATGAACAAGTTAAATACACAAACATTCACTTCTAAACATGGATCCCGTCAGAGAAGGGTTTGGCCCACATTTGGTTTTGGTTTTTAGGACTGGTTTTATTTAAAGTAACCCTCTAAACATGTTAATTTAAATAAAATACAACATAGTGTTTAGGAACAAAACAGAACAGGAAAAGAAATAACTGTGGACTAAACCAGGACTAACAAGGACTAGACAAGTGCTAAAGCAGAACTAAACCAGGACTTAACCAGGTTTAAAAAAGAACTAAAACAGGAGTAGGCCAGGACTAAATCAGGCCTAAACCAGGTCTTGACTAGGACTAAACCAGGACAAAACACAGGCTTAAACCAAGACTTATCCAGGACTAATATGGAGGTAAACCATATCTTAACCAGAGCTAAACCAGGTCTAAACCAGGACCACCAGTCTTGGTCCTACAGTAGTATGCAGGGCTTCTTGCCGGGCAGGGGCTGTGGGTTGAGGAAAGCCCGGACTGCCTCCACGAAGACCTCCTTGATCCCGTCCTGGTTCAGGGAGGAGCACTCCAGGTACCGGACGGCCTGGATCTGCTTGGCCAGGGACTGTCCGCTGTGGTGGGACACGGGCGCCGCGTTGGTCTCCTTCAGCTTCTTCAGGATCTCCGGGTCCTCGCGCAGGTCGCTCTTAGTCCCCACCAGGAGGATCGGGACGCCCGGGCAGTGGTGGGTCACCTGTGGGGGAAGACAGGGTCAAGACCGGGTCTAAACCAGGTCTAAACCAGGTCTAAACTAGAGCCCGACCGATTTATTGATATAGCCTATGAGAAATTTATTGGTTATTGGCCAAAATATGAACACTCCTATTTTTACTGTGTGCTGGAATAAGATCTGTTTATGGCAAATGATGTCCTCCTGCTATTTGTCCAGCAGAGGGCGCTGCTGCACACTCGCCTTACAGTGTGCAGTGCATTTACTGAACAGAGGTTTAGTTTTGTTCAATGTTTAGTTTATAACTTGTTTGTGAAATAAATAACTCTGTAAGTTTCAGTTTAACCTCCACGAGTCACAGCGTGCCTTGTTGTGTTGGTAGTTCTGCTTATGTTAGCAAGATAAACTTAGCATTAGCACCTAGCTTAATATAAAAAACCATTTCCTGGCCACTGGGGAAACCCAGCCACGTATCTGTGAGATTTGTGTTCACAAAGCTGACTCAGAGTGTTTCCCAGCAGTTTGGTTCTTACTCTACAGTTCATGAAACAACTCAGATCACCTCCTCATGGCCTGAAAAGCTCAAAACAGCAAGAAAAATATTTTGTTAATTTCTCTGCCACAGAAATAAAATTTAAATAAAAATAAAGTTAAATAAAACTTAGATAACGCTACATAAAATAATAAATACTTAACATAATAATAATAAAATACATAATACCAATACTCACTACAACCTACAGAACAATCAGCATAAAGAACAATAAACAGCTTTCTACAACATTTTAAAAACAGTTTTAATAAAGTGGCCTGGGGTGGACTCGCCATATTCATGTAAACAAGAGCAGGAAAAAATGCTTTAAAATATTTTTTCAACAGTATTGTTTTTATTACCTAAACCAGGACTAAACCAGGACTAAACCAGGACTAAACCAGGACTAATCCAGGCCTAAACCAGGACTAAACCAGCTCTTAACCAGGACTAAACCAGGTCTAAACCAGGACTAAACCAGCTCTTAACCAGGACTAATCCAGGCCTAAACCAGGACTAAACCAGCTCTTAACCAGGACTAAACCAGGTCTAAACCAGGACTAAACCAGCTCTTAACCAGGACTAAACCAGGACTAATACAGGACTAAACCAGGACTAAACCAGGTCTAAACCAGGACTAATACAGGTCTAAACCAGGACTAAACCAGGACTAAACCAGGTCTAAACCAGGACTAATACAGGTCTAATCTAGGACTAAACCAGGTCTAAACCAGGACTAAACCAGGACTAAACCAGGACTAATACAGGACTAAACCAGGACTAAACCAGGTCTAAACCAGAACTAATACAGGTCTAAACCAGGACTAAACCAGGTCTAAACTAGGACTAAACCAGGACTAATACAGGACTAATACAGGACTAAACCAGGACTAAACCAGGACTAATACAGGTCTAAACCAGGACTAAACCAGGACTAATACAGGTCTAAACCAGGACTAAACCAGGTCTAAACCAGGACTAAACCAGGTCTAAACTAGGACTAAACCAGGACTAAACCAGGACTAAACCAGGACTAATACAGGTCTAAACCAGGACTAAACCAGGTCTAAACCAGGACTAAACCAGGTCTAATCTAGGACTAAACCAGGACTAAACCAGGACTAAACCAGGACTAATACAGGTCTAAACCAGGACTAAACCAGGTCTAAACTAGGACTAATACAGGTCTAAACCAGGACTAAACCAGGACTAAACCAGGTCTAAACTAGGACTAAACCAGGACTAATACAGGACTAAACCAGGACTAAACCAGGTCTAAACCAGGACTAAACCAGGACTAAACCAGGTCTAAACCAGGTCTAAACCAGGACTAAACCAGGTCTAAACCAGGACTAATACAGGTCTAAACCAGGACTAATACAGATCTAAACCAGGACTAAACCAGGTCTAAACCAGGACTAATCCAGGATTAAACCAGGTCTAAACCAGGACTAATCCAGGTCTAAACCAGGACTAAACCAGGACTAATCCAGGTCTAAACCAGGACTAATCCAGGTCTAAACCAGGACTAATCCAGGTCTAAACCAGGACTAAACCAGGTCTAAACCAGGACTAAACCAGCTCTTAACCAGGACTAAACCAGGTCTAAACCAGGACTAAACCAGGACTAATACAGGTCTAATCTAGGACTAAACGAGGTCTAAACCAGGACTAAACCAGGACTAAACCAGGTCTAAACTAGGACTAAACCAGGACTAATACAGGTCTAAACCAGGACTAAACCAGGACTAAACCAGGTCTAAACCAGGACTAATACAGGTCTAATCTAGGACTAAACCAGGTCTAAACCAGGACTAAACCAGGTCTAAACCAGGACTAATACAGGTCTAAACCAGGACTAAACCAGGTCTAAACTAGGACTAAACCAGGACTAATACAGGACTAAACCAGGACTAAACCAGGACTAATACAGGTCTAAACCAGGACTAAACCAGGACTAATACAGGTCTAAACCAGGACTAAACCAGGTCTAAACCAGGACTAAACCAGGTCTAAACTAGGACTAAACCAGGACTAATACAGGACTAAACCAGGACTAAACCAGGACTAATACAGGTCTAAACCAGGACTAAACCAGGTCTAAACCAGGACTAAACCAGGTCTAATCTAGGACTAAACCAGGACTAAACCAGGACTAAACCAGGACTAATACAAGTCTAAACCAGGACTAAACCAGGTCTAAACTAGGACTAATACAGGTCTAAACCAGGACTAAACCAGGACTAAACCAGGTCTAAACTAGGACTAAACCAGGACTAAACCAGGTCTAAACCAGGACTAATACAGGTCTAAACCAGGACTAAACCAGGACTAAACCAGGTCTAAACCAGGTCTAAACCAGGACTAAACCAGGTCTAAACCAGGACTAATACAGGTCTAAACCAGGACTAATACAGGTCTAAACCAGGACTAAACCAGGTCTAAACCAGAACTAAATCAGGTCTAAACCAGGACTAATCCAGGATTAAACCAGGTCTAAACCAGGACTAATCCAGGTCTAAACCAGGACTAAACCAGGACTAATCCAGGTCTAAACCAGGACTAATCCAGGTCTAAACCAGGACTAAACCAGGTCTAAACCAGGACTAAACCAGCTCTTAACCAGGACTAAACCAGGTCTAAACCAGGACTAAACCAGGACTAATACAGGTCTAATCTAGGACTAAACCAGGTCTAAACCAGGACTAAACCAGGACTAAACCAGGTCTAAACTAGGACTAAACCAGGACTAATACAGGTCTAAACCAGGACTAAACCAGGACTAAACCAGGTCTAAACCAGGACTAATACAGGTCTAATCTAGGACTAAACCAGGTCTAAACCAGGACTAAACCAGGACTAATACAGGACTAAACCAGGACTAAACCAGGTCTAAACCAGGACTAATACAGGTCTAAACCAGGACTAAACCAGGTCTAAACCAGGACTAAACCAGGTCTAATCTAGGACTAAACCAGGTCTAAACCAGGACTAAACCAAGACTAAACCAGGACTAAACCAGGACTAAACCAGGTCTAAACTAGGACTAAACCAGGACTAATACAGGTCTAAACCAGGACTAAACCAGGTCTAAACTAGGACTAATACAGGTCTAAACCAGGACTAAACCAGGTCTAAACTAGGACTAAACCAGGACTAATACAGGACTAAACCAGGACTAAACCAGGTCTAACCCAGGACTAATACAGGTCTAAACCAGGACTAAACCAGGTCTAAACCAGGTCTAAACCAGGTCTAAACCAGGACTAAACCAGGACTAATACAGGACTAAACCAAGACTAAACCAGGTCTAAACCAGGACTAATACAGGTCTAAACCAGGACTAATACAGGTCTAAACCAGGACTAAACCAGGTCTAAACCAGGACTAAATCAGGTCTAAACCAGGACTAATCCAGGATTAAACCAGGTCTAAACCAGGACTAATCCAGGTCTAAACCAGGACTAAACCAGGACTAATCCAGGTCTAAACCAGGACTAATCCAGGTCTAAACCAGGACTAAACCAGGTCTAAACCAGGACTAAACCAGCTCTTAACCAGGACTAAACCAGGTCTAAACCAGGACTAAACCAGGACTAATACAGGTCTAATCTAGGACTAAACCAGGTCTAAACCAGGACTAAACCAGGACTAAACCAGGACTAAACCAGGACTAAACCAGGACTAAACCAGGTCTAAACTAGGACTAAACCAGGACTAATACAGGTCTAAACCAGGACTAAACCAGGACTAAACCAGGTCTAAACTAGGACTAATACAGGTCTAAACCAGGACTAAACCAGGTCTAAACTTGGACTAAACCAGGACTAATACAGGACTAAACCAGGACTAAACCAGGTCTAAACCAGGACTAATACAGGACTAAACCAGGACTAAACCAGGACTAAACCAGGTCTAAACCAGGACTAAACCAGGACTAATACAGGACTAAACCAGGACTAAACCAGGTCTAAACCAGGACTAATACAGGTCTAAACCAGGACTAATCCAGGTCTAAACCAGGACTAAACCAGGTCTAAACCAGGACTAAATCAGGTCTAAACCAGGACCAATCCAGGATTAAACCAGGTCTAAACCAGGACTAATCCAGGTCTAAACCAGGACTAAACCAGGACTAATCCAGGTCTAAACCAGGACTAATCCAGGTCTAAACCAGGACTAGACCAGGTCTAAACCAGGACTAAACCAGCTCTTAACCAGGACTAAACCAGGTCTAAACCAGGACTAAACCAGGTCTAAACCAGGACTAATACAGGTCTAAACAGGACTAAACCAGGTCTAAACTAGGACTAATACAGGTCTAAACAGGACTAAACCAGGTCTAAACTAGGACTAAACCAGGACTAAACCAGGACTAATCCAGGACTAAACCAGGACTAAACCAGGACTAAACCAGGTCTAAACCAGGTCTAAACCAGGACTAATCCAGGTCTAAACCAGGACTAAACCAAGAATAATCCAGGACTAAACCAGGAGTAATCCAGGTCTAAACCAGGTCTAAACCAGGACTAATCCAGGTCTAAACCAGGTCTAAACCAGGACTAAACCAGGACTAATCCAGGTCTAAACCAGGACTAATCCAGGTCTAAACCAGGACTAAACCAGGACTAAACCAGGTCTAAACCAGGACTAAACCAGGACTAAACCAGGACTAAACCAGGTCTAAACCAGGACTAAACCAGGACTAAACCAGGACTAAATCAGGTCTAAACCAGGACCAATCCAGGATTAAACCAGGTCTAAACCAGGACTAATCCAGGTCTAAACCAGGACTAAACCAGGACTAATCCAGGTCTAAACCAGGACTAATCCAGGTCTAAACCAGGACTAGACCAGGTCTAAACCAGGACTAAACCAGCTCTTAACCAGGACTAAACCAGGTCTAAACCAGGACTAAACCAGGTCTAAACCAGGACTAATACAGGTCTAAACAGGATTAAACCAGGTCTAAACTAGGACTAATACAGGTCTAAACAGGACTAAACCAGGTCTAAACTAGGACTAAACCAGGACTAATCCAGGACTAATCCAGGACTAAACCAGGACTAAACCAGGTCTAAACCAGGTCTAAACCAGGACTAATCCAGGTCTAAACCAGGACTAAACCAAGAATAATCCAGGACTAAACCAGGAGTAATCCAGGTCTAAACCAGGTCTAAACCAGGACTAAACCAGGACTAATCCAGGTCTAAACCAGGACTAATCCAGGTCTAAACCAGGACTAAACCAGGACTAAACCAGGTCTAAACCAGGACTAAACCAGGACTAAACCAGGACTAAACCAGGTCTAAACCAGGACTAACCTCTGGGTGCCACTTGTGCAGGACGTTCTCGTAGGAGGCGGGGCTGGAGATGGAGAAGCAGATGATGAAGACGTTGGTCTGAGGGTAAGACAGAGTCCGGAGTCTGTCGTACTCCTCTTGTCCCGCCGTGTCCCAGAGGTTCAGGCTGATGGTCCTCCCGTCCACCGTCACCTGGACACAGTGAGACCTGGGTTAGACCGGGTTTAAGACCAGGTTTACATGATCCAGTCTTTCTGAAACAGTGACTCCTCTGCTTTAGTGTTTCAGGTTTTATATTAAAATAATGTATGTTACTGTGACTCTGCAGAGAACGGTGGGATTAGGAGTCTGTCGCCCCCTGCTGGCAACGCTGGGGACTGGACAGAGCATAAAAATGGTTATTTAGCACAGCTGTTAGCGACATGAGGCTAACAGATAGATTTGTGAGCTGACGCTTCGTAGTGATGGAGGTTTAAGGCTTAAATGATCAGAACGAGTCCGGTGACGGTGTCTGGGCTTTAGAAACGCGCAGGAGCACTTCCTGGTTTCATGGTAGAGCCATGAGACCAAGCGTTTTCAGCTCTGGAGAAGGGCAGAACGTGTCTGCGGTGGACACCCTTGATTTAGTCTTAAACAAGATGGCCGCCTTCACCAAAATTCAACGTTTTCAGTAAAATTCTTTATCTTCAAAACAAAACAAAAGGATTTTCTCATAAAGTTTGCCCTGTATGTAGTTTTTAATGATGCATTCATGTGCTCTGGGAAACATTTTTCTGAGTTAAAAGATGCACATGAACGCTGCATAAGTCATAAAAAGAACCCGAGAACTCAGGTCAGAAGCTGCTCCTGACTTCCCCACAGATGTCTTCTGCTTCATGGACGGAGCAGAGGAACAGCTGATTTATTAATGAATGTTTTGTCCATGAGCTCAGTGACTTCATTCTCAGCTGTCGCTCACAGAAGTAACAGAAGTTTACTTTAGAGCTGCTGTTATTTATTTTACTCCTAACTTCCAAGCTCTGGATAAAGCTGTATTTGGGAGGTTGGTGTTTGGAGCTCCATGCATCTTCTTCTGATTTACCTGGGGCCGGGTCGCGGGGGCAGCAGTCTGAGCAGGGACGCCCAGACTTCCCTCTCCCCGGACGCTTCCTCCAGCTCGCCCGGAGGAACCTCGAGGCGCTCCCAGGCCGAGAGTCCCTCCAGCGCGTCCCAGGTGGGACATGAACTCCTCCCCAGGGAGGCGTCCAGGAGGCTCAGGAACAGAAGCCCGAGCCTCAGCTGACTCCTCTCGATGAGGAGGAGCAGCGGCTCTACTCCGAGCTCCTCCTGAATGACCATGCTCCTCCCCCTATCTCTGAGGGAGCGCCCTGTGGAGGAAACCATTTGTGTCCGGGATCTTGTCCTTTAGTCCTGACCCAAAAACGGCGCTCGGTGTAAAGTTTGGAGCTAAGCAGTTCATAATTTTAAGTAACTATTATTTCTATTCATTTTCACATTGTCCTGCAGTGTGAGTTTGGCCGTTTGAATTTTTGTCATAAATTGTTGAAGACATCTGTGGTATTGACCTGATCGATATATCCCTGTTCTAATCTAAAATATGATTTTTAACATTTAGAATTTTGTGAAAAATACAACTGTTACACTGCAGGACACCAAACAGACACAAGCAGGAAAAAATGAGAATTTTACTCAAATGAATAATAAAATAAGAGTTTTTCTCTGCTCTGCTCTGGAAACGACAGATGGCTCCTGAGGTTTTGTTTAAAACCTGATTCCTCATGAGAAATACAAGAACGATTTCAATTGTAAGCTTTGTTTACTCAGTTTTTACTTTATTTTATCGACAATAAATAGATTGTTATATCTGCCTGGACATCAAGACTTTTTCACCTTTTTTACTACACAACACCAACACTCTCCCTTCTCCTGAGAGCACGTTCCCTTCCAACACAATACGCCTTTGATTACAAGATTAAACTGATTTTAATTTTTATTGCAGTTAAAAGTCCCAGGTGATGAGCCAGGGGCCCTTTATGAATAGATCTATAACAAGGCCAGTTATGTCGCCCGGTGTTGGCGCAGCCGGGGCCCCACCCTGGAGCCAAGCCTGGGGTTGCAGCTCGGTTGTGAGCAGCTGGGGGCCAGGCCTCTCCCTGCGGGGGCCACAGTGACACCTGGAGGGGCGTGATTGGGAAGAACGTCCTCCCTGAACCTGAGCGGTGTTCTGTTGGACGTCTGTGGTAGCAGCGAGATGAACACCAGGTTCAAGAACAAGGCGTCCATCAGTGGCACCAGGACGTCCTGGGCCGGAGGTCGATGATCGACTTTGTTGTCGTGTCCTCTGACCTTCGGCCGTGTGTCTTGGACACTCGGGTGAAGAGAGGGGCTGAGCTGTTACTGAGCGCCCCCTGGTGGTGAGGTGGATCCACTGGCAGAGGAGGAAGCTGGACAGACTCAGGCCCAAACGTCCTGTGAGGGTCTGTTGGGAACATCTGTGAGGTCTGTTGGCAACATCTGTGAGGTCAGTTGGGAACATCTGTGAGGTCTGTTGGGAACATCTGTGGGGTCTGTTGGGAACATCTGTGAGGTCTGTTGGGAACATCTGTGGGGTCTGTTGGGAACATCTGTGAGGTCTGTTGGCAACATCTGTGGGGTCTGTTGGGAACATCTGTGAGGTCTGTTGGCAACATCTGTGGGGTCTGTTGGGAACATCTGTGAGGTCTGTTGGGAACATCTGGCTGAGCCTCTGTCAGCGCGGTCTTCATCTCCCACCTCCAGGAGATCTTCAACCAGGTCCTGAGGGAGGCTGGAGACATGGAGTCTGAGTGGACCATGTTCTCTGTTGTCCTCTGTGGTGGGGACGGTCGCTCTTTTCCAGAAGACGAACCGGAGGTGAGTTCCAACGACAGAGGGACCACACTCCTCAGCCTCCCCAGGAAAGTCCACTGCAGCGACTGGAGGAGGATTCAGCCGAGAGTCGAACCTCAGATCCAGCTCTGATCACTCTGTCGGGTTGTGTAGTGTAGCAGTTGTGTAGCAGTTGTGTAGTAGTTCTAAAGCTGTTGTGTAGCAGTTGTGTTACCTGGCTGCTGTAGTTGTGCAGTAGTTGTGTAGCAGTTGTGTAGCAGTTGTGTAGCAGTTGTGCAGTAGTTGTGTAGCAGTTGTGTAGCAGTTGTGTTACCTGGGTGCTGTAGTTGTGCAGTAGTTGTGTAGCAGTTGTGTAGCAGTTGTGTTACCTGGCTGCTGTAGTTGTGCAGTAGTTGTGTAGCAGTTGTGTAGCAGTTGTGTAGCAGTTGTGCAGTAGTTGTGTAGCAGTTGTGTAGCAGTTGTGTTACCTGGCTGCTGTAGTTGTGCAGTAGTTGTGTAGCAGTTGTGTAGCAGTTGTGTTACCTGGCTGCTGTAGTTGTGCAGTAGTTGTGTAGCAGTTGTGTAGCAGTTGTGTTACCTGGCTGCTGTAGTTGTGCAGTAGTTGTGCAGTTGTGTAGTAGTTGTGTAGTAGTTGTGTAGCAGTTGTGTAGCAGTTGTGCAGTAGTTGTGTAGCAGTTGTGTAGCAGTTGTGTTACCTGGCTGCTGTAGTTGTGCAGTAGTTGTGCAGTAGTTGTGTAGCAGTTGTGTTACCTGGCTGCTGTAGTTGTGCAGTAGTTGTGCAGTAATTGTGCAGTAGTTGTGTAGCAGTTGTGTAGTAGTTGTGTAGCAGTTGTGCAGTAGTTGTGTTACCTGACTGCTGTAGTTGTGTAGCAGTTGTGTAGTAGTTGTGTAGCAGTTGTGCAGTAGTTGTGTTACCTGGCTGCTGTAGTTGTGCAGTAGTTGTGCAGTAGTTCTGTAGCAGTTGTGTAGTAGTTGTGTAGCAGTTGTGCAGTAGTTGTGTTACCTGGCTGCTGTAGTTGTGTAGCAGTTGTGTAGTAGTTGTGTAGCAGTTGTGCAGTAGTTGTGTTACCTGGCTGCTGTAGTTGTGTAGTAGTTGTGTAGCAGTTGTGCAGTAGTTGTGTAGCAGTTGTGTTACCTGGCTGCTGTAGTTGTGTAGCAGTTGTGTAGCAGTTGTGCAGTAGTTGTGTAGCAGTTGTGTTACCTGGCTGCTGTAGTTGTGCAGTAGTTGTGTAGCAGTTGTGTTACCTGGCTGCTGTAGTTGTGTAGCAGTTGTGTAGCAGTTGTGCAGTAGTTGTGTAGCAGTTGTGTTACCTGGCTGCTGTAGTTGTGTAGTAGTTGTGTAGTAGTTTTGTAGCAGTTGTGTAGTAGTTGTGCAGTAGTTTTGTAGTAGTTGTGCAGCAGTTGTGTAGTAGTTGTGTAGCAGTTGTGCAGTAGTTGTGTAGTAGTTGTGTAGCAGTTGTGTTACCTGGCTGCTGTAGTTGTGCAGTAGTTGTGTAGCAGTTGTGTAGCAGTTGTGTAGTAGTTGTGTAGCAGTTGTGCAGTAGTTGTGTAGTAGTTGTGTAGCAGTTGTGCAGTAGCTGTGAAGTAGTTGTGTAGCAGTTGTGTAGCAGTTGTGTTACCTGGCTGCTGTAGTTGTGTAGCAGTTGTGTAGTAGTTGTGTAGCAGTTGTGTAGCAGTTGTGTTACCTGGCTGCTGTAGTTGTGTAGCAGTTGTGTAGTAGTTGTGTAGCAGTTGTGTAGTAGTTGTGTAGCAGTTGTGTAGTAGTTGTGTAGTAGTTCTGTAGCAGTTGTGTAGCAGTTGTTCAGTAGTTGTGTAGCAGTTGTGCAGTAGTTGTGTAGCAGTTGTGTAGTAGTTGTGTAGCAGTTGTGTAGCAGTTGTGCAGTAGTTGTGTAGCAGTTGTGTAGCAGTTGTGCAGTAGTTGTGTAGCAGTTGTGTAGCAGTTGTGTAGTAGTTGTGCAGTAGTTGTGTAGCAGTTGTGTAGCAGTTGTGTAGAACTTGTGTAGTAGTTCTGTAGCAGTTGTGTAGCAGTTGTGTAGCAGTTGTGCAGTAGTTGTGTAGCAGTTGTGTAGCAGTTGTGTAGTAGTTGTGCAGTAGTTGTGTAGCAGTTGTGTAGCAGTTGTGTAGAACTTGTGTAGTAGTTCTGTAGCAGTTGTGTAGTAGTTGTGTAGCAGTTGTGTAGCAGTTGTGCAGTAGTTGTGTAGCAGTTGTGTAGCAGTTGTGTAGAACTTGTGTAGTAGTTCTGTAGCAGTTGTGTAGCAGTTGTGTTACCTGGCTGCTGTAGTTGTGTAGTAGTTGTGTAGCAGTTGTGTTACCTGGCTGCTGTAGTTGTGTAGCAGTTGTGTAGCAGTTGTGTTACCTGGCTGCTGTAGTTGTGTAGCAGTTGTGTAGCAGTTGTGTAGCAGTTGTGTTACCTGGCTGCTGTAGTTGTGCAGTAGTTGTGTAGCAGTTGTGTAGCAGTTGTGTAGCAGTTGTGTAGTAGTTGTGTTACCTGGCTGCTGTAGTTGTGCAGTAGTTGTGTAGCAGTTGTGTAGCAGTTGTGTAGTAGTTGTGTTACCTGGCTGCTGTAGTTGTGCAGTAGTTGTGTAGCAGTTGTGTAGCAGTTGTGTAGTAGTTGTGTTACCTGGCTGCTGTAGTTGTGCAGTAGTTGTGTAGTAGTTGTGTAGCAGTTGTGCAGTAGTTGTGTAGTAGTTGTGTTACCTGGCTGCTGTAGTTGTGCAGTAGTTGTGTAGCAGTTGTGTAGCAGTTGTGCAGTAGTTGTGTAGCAGTTGTGTTACCTGGCTGCTGTAGTTGTGCAGTAGTTGTGTAGCAGTTGTGTAGCAGTTGTGTTACCTGGCTGCTGTAGTTGTGCAGTAGTTGTGTAGCAGTTGTGTAGCAGTTGTGTTACCTGGCTGCTGTAGTTGTGCAGTAGTTGTGTAGCAGTTGTGCAGTAGTTGTGTAGTAGTTCTAAAGCTGTTGTGTAGCAGTTGTGTAGCAGTTGTGTTACCTGGCTGCTGTAGTTGTGCAGTAGTTGTGTAGCAGTTGTGTAGCAGTTGTGCAGTAGTTGTGTAGCAGTTGTGTTACCTGGCTGCTGTAGTTGTGCAGTAGTTGTGTAGCAGTTGTGTAGCAGTTGTGTTACCTGGCTGCTGTAGTTGTGTAGTAGTTGTGTAGCAGTTGTGTAGCAGTTGTGTTACCTGGCTGCTGTAGTTGTGCAGTAGTTGTGTAGCAGTTGTGTAACAGTTGTGTTACCTGGCTGCTGTAGTTGTGCAGTAGTTGTGTAGCAGTTGTGTAGTAGTTGTGTAGCAGTTGTGTAGCAGTTGTGTAGTAGTTGTGTAGCAGTTGTGCAGTAGTTGTGTTACCTGGCTGCTGTAGTTGTGTAGCAGTTGTGTAGCAGTTGTGTAGCAGTTGTGCAGTAGTTGTGTAGCAGTTGTGTAGCAGTTGTGTTACCTGGCTGCTGTAGTTGTGCAGTAGTTGTGTAGCAGTTGTGTAGCAGTTGTGTAGCAGTTGTGTAGCAGTTGTGCAGCAGTTGTGTAGCAGTTGTGTAGCAGTTGTGTTACCTGGCTGCTGTAGTTGTGCAGTAGTTGTGTAGCAGTTGTGTTACCTGGCTGCTGTAGTTGTGCAGTAGTTGTGCAGTAGTTGTGTAGCAGTTGTGTAGCAGTTGTGTAGTAGTTGTGTAGCAGTTGTGCAGTAGTTGTGTTACCTGGCTGCTGTAGTTGTGTAGCAGTTGTGTAGCAGTTGTGTAGTAGTTGTGTAGCAGTTGTGCAGTAGTTGTGTTACCTGGCTGCTGTAGTTGTGTAGCAGTTGTGTAGCAGTTGTGCAGTAGTTGTGTTACCTGGCTGCTGTAGTTGTGTAGTAGTTGTGTAGCAGTTGTGCAGTAGTTGTGTTACCTGGCTGCTGTAGTTGTGCAGTAGTTGTGCAGTAGTTCTGTAGCAGTTGTGTAGCAGTTGTGTAGTAGTTGTGTAGCAGTTGTGCAGTGGTTGTGTTACCTGGCTGCTGTAGTTGTGCAGTAGTTGTGCAGTAGTTGTGTAGCAGTTGTGCAGTAGTTGTGTAGCAGTTGTGTTACCTGGCTGCTGTAGTTGTGTAGCAGTTGTGTAGCAGTTGTGCAGTAGTTGTGTAGCAGTTGTGTTACCTGGCTGCTGTAGTTGTGTAGTAGTTGTGTAGCAGTTGTGTAGCAGTTGTGTAGTAGTTTTGTAGCAGTTGTGTAGCAGTTGTGTAGTAGTTGTGCAGTAGTTTTGT
The DNA here is from genome assembly GCA_020698575.1 of Bostrychus sinensis. Classification (NCBI taxonomy): domain Eukaryota; kingdom Metazoa; phylum Chordata; class Actinopteri; order Gobiiformes; family Eleotridae; genus Bostrychus; species Bostrychus sinensis. Next base: position 194,488 of record CM036244.1, on the reverse strand, counting down.
AGTAGTTGTGCAGTAGTTGTGTAGCAGTTGTGTAGTAGTTGTGTAGCAGTTGTGCAGTAGTTGTGTAGTAGTTGTGTAGCAGTTGTGTTACCTGGCTGCTGTAGTTGTGCAGTAGTTGTGTAGCAGTTGTGTAGTAGTTGTGTAGCAGTTGTGTAGTAGTTGTGTAGCAGTTGTGCAGTAGTTGTGTAGTAGTTGTGTAGCAGTTGTGCAGTAGTTGTGTAGTAGTTGTGTAGCAGTTGTGTAGCAGTTGTGTTACCTGGCTGCTGTAGTTGTGTAGCAGTTGTGTAGTAGTTGTGTAGCAGTTGTGTAGCAGTTGTGTTACCTGGCTGCTGTAGTTGTGCAGTAGTTGTGCAGTAGTTGTGTAGCAGTTGTGTAGTAGTTGTGTAGCAGTTGTGCAGTAATTGTGTAGTAGTTGTGTAGCAGTTGTGTAGTAGTTGTGTAGTAGTTCTGTAGCAGTTGTGTAGCAGTTGTGTAGCAGTTGTGTAGTAGTTGTGTAGCAGTTGTGCAGTAGTTGTGTAGCAGTTGTGTAGCAGTTGTGTAGTAGTTGTGTAACAGTTGTGTAGTAGTTGTGTAGCAGTAGTGTAGCAGTTGTGCAGTAGTTGTGTAGTAGTTCTGTAGCAGTTGTGTAGTAGTTGTGTAGCAGTTGTGTAGTAGTTGTGTAGCAGTTGTGTAGCAGTTGTGCAGTAGTTGTGTAGCAGTTGTGTAGCAGTTGTGTAGCAGTTGTGTAGTAGTTGTGTAGTAGTTCTGTAGCAGTCGTGTTACCTGGCTGCTGTAGTTGTGTAGCAGTTGTGTAGCAGTTGTGTTACCTGGCTGCTGTAGTTGTGTAGCAGTTGTGTAGCAGTTGTGTTACCTGGCTGCTGTAGTTGTGTAGCAGTTGTGTAGCAGTTGTGTTACCTGGCTGCTGTAGTTGTGTAGCAGTTGTGTAGTAGTTGTGTTACCTGGCTGCTGTAGTTGTGTAGCAGTTGTGTTACCTGGCTGCTGTAGTTGTGTAGCAGTTGTGTAGCAGTTGTGTTACCTGGCTGCTGTAGTTGTGTAGCAGTTGTGTAGCAGTTGTGTTACCTGGCTGCTGTAGTTGTGTAGCAGTTGTGTAGCAGTTGTGTTACCTGGCTGCTGTAGTTGTCGAACACTGTGGGGATGTATTCTTTAGGGAAGGCTCCGGTTGTGTAGGAGATCAGGAGACACGTCTTCCCCACGGCGCCGTCCCCCACCACCACACACTTTATGGTCTGCATCACGTGACCTCTGACCCCCAGGTGACCTCGCTGTGACCTCGCTGTGACCTGGAGAAAGACGCACTTGATCAGAAACAAAAAACAACATCATCATGCAACCAGTACTGGAGAAACCAGGACTAAACCAGGACTAAACCAGGTCTAAACCAGGTCTAAACCAGAACTAAACCAGAACTAAACCAGGTCTAAACCAGGACTAAACCAGGACTAAACCAGGACTAAACCAGGTGTAAACCAGGACTAAACCAGGACTAAACCAGGACTAAACCAGGTGTAAACCAGGTCTAAACCAGGTCTAAACCAGGTCTAAACCAGGTCTAAACCAGGACTAAACCAGGTCTAAACCAGGTGTAAACCAGGTCTAAACCAGGTCTAAACCAGAACTAAACCAGAACTAAACCAGGTCTAAACCAGGTCTAAACCAGGACTAAACCAGAACTAAACCAGGTCTAAACCAGGTCTAAACCAGAACTAAACCAGGTCTAAACCAGGACTAAACCAGGTCTAAACCAGGACTAAACCAGGACTAAACCAGAACTAAACCTAGGTCTAAACCAGGACTAAACCAGGTCTAAACCAGGTCTAAACCAGGACTAAACCAGGACTAAACCAGAACTAAACCAGGTCTAAACCAGGACTAAACCAGGTCTAAACCAGGACTAAACCAGAACTAAACCAGGTCTAAACCAGAACTAAACCAGGTCTAAACCAGGTCTAAACCAGGACTAAACCAGGTCTAAACCAGGTCTAAACCAGGACTAAACCAGAACTAAACCAGAACTAAACCAGGTCTAAACCAGGTCTAAACCAGGTCTAAACCAGGACTAAACCAGGTCTAAGTCCTGGTTTAGACTCATGTTAAACCTCAGGGCGGAGGTCAGTGTTTTTCTCACAGTTCTCTGAATATTTCTCTCTAAATATTTCTCGTTTTTGTCGTGAGTCCTTCCCGTATCAGCCCTGGGTTTATTTCCAGACCAAAAGCAGAAGTGAAACTGGAGGAAAACCGGTCTGAGAACCTGAGCAGGACCCGGAATGGTTCTGAATATTCACATGAAGGACATTTTTATCCCGGAGCCTGACCGACGTCTGATCCCTGTGGTGAGTAATTCATCTACAATCATAAAACACAATGATATTCAATTAAAGAAGAAACTAAACTCTGAGCTGAGTGTGATTTATTCTGTTATTTATTTGTTTCATGTAAAGGAAAATTAAAGCTCTCACTAACGACTGGAACTTCATATTGAATTTTATTTTTTAACACTGGTATCAGACGGTGCACTGGTGACGAGCCAGACTAAGAGCGGTTCAAAAGCCCACTATGAGTACTATAAAAGCAAGGTTCGTTACGTCACCCGGATCGGCGTTACCGGGGCCCCACCCTGGAGCCAGGCCTGGGGTTGGGGCTCGCAGGCGAGCGCCTGGTGGCCGGGTCTCCTCCCACGGGACCCGGCCGGGCCAAGCCCGAAAAGGCTATGTGGGACCGCCTTCCCGTAGGCCCACCACCCGCAGGAAGGACCATAAGGAGCCGGTGCTTTGTGATTTGGGCGGCAGTCGGGGGCGGGTGCCTCGACGACCCAATCCATGGACACAGAAACTAGCTCTGGGGACATGGAATGTCACCTCGCTGGGGGGGAAGGAGCCTGAGCTTGTGCGGGAGGTTGAGAGATACCGGCTAGAGATAGTCGGGCTCACCTCCACGCACAGTTTGGGCTCTGAAACCCAGCTCCTTGAGAGGGGTTGGACTCTCCACCACTCTGGAGTTGCCCGCGGTGAGAGGCGGCGTGCCGGTGTGGGCTTGCTCATAGCTCCCCAGCTCAGCCGCCATGTGTTGGAGTTCACTCCGGTGAACGAGAGGGTCGCGTCCCTGCACCTCCGGGTGGGGGACAGGTCTCTCACTGTGGTTTCGGCTTACGGGCCGAACAGCAGTGCAGAGTACCCGGCCTTCTTGGAGTCCCTGGGAGGGGTGCTGGAAGGTGCTCCGACTGGGGACTCCGTTGTTCTACTGGGGGACTTCAATGCCCACGTGGGCAATGACAGTGATACCTGGAGGGGCGTGATTGGGAGGAACGGCCTCCCTGATCTGAACCCGAGTGGTGTTCTGTTATTGGACTTCTGTGCTAGTCACAGTTTGTCCATAACAAGCACCATGTTCAAGCACAAGGGTGTCCTTCAGTGCACGTGGCACCAGGACACCCTAGGTTGGAGGTCGATGATCGACTTTGTAGTCGTGTCATCGGACCTTCGGCCGTGTGTTTTGGACACTCGGGTGAAGAGAGGGGCTGAGCTGTCAACTGATCACCACCTGGTGGTGAGTTGGATCCGCTGGCGGAGGAGGAGGTCGGACAGACTCGGCAGACCCAAACGTATTGTGAGGGTCTGTTGGGAACGTCTGGCTGAGCCTCCTGTCAGAGGGGTCTTCAACTCCCACCTCCGGGAGAGCTTCAACCAGATCCCGGGGGAGGTTGGAGACATTGAGTCCGAGTGGACCATGTTCTCTACCTCTATTGTCGTCGCGGCCGTTCGGAGCTGTGGCCGTAAGGTCTCTGGTGCCTGTCGTGGCGGCAAGCCCCGAACCCGGTGGTGGACACCGGAAGTAAGGGATGCCGTCAGGCTGAAGAAGGAGTCCTATCGAGCCTGGTTGGCTTGTGGGACTCCTGAGGCAGCCGACGGGTACCGGAAGGCCAAGCGTGCGGCAGCCCGGGCGGTTGTGGAGGCAAAAACTCGGGTCTGGGAGGAGTTCGGGGAGGCCATGGAGGAGGACTGTTGTTCGGCCTCGAAGAAATTCTGGCAAACCGTCCAGCGCCTCAGGAGGGGAAAGCGGTGCTTCGCCAACACTGTTTACAGTGGAGGTGGGGAGCTGTTGACCTCGACTGAGGATGTTGTCGGGTGGTGGAAGGAATACTTCGAGGATCTCCTCAATCCCACCGACACGCCTTCCGTTGAGGAAGCAGAGGCTGGGGACTCAGAGGTGGACTCGTCCATCACCCAAGCTGAAGTCACCGAGGTGGTTAAAAAGCTCCTCGGTGGCAAGGCTCCGGGGGTGGATGAGATCCGCCCTGAGTACCTCAAGTCTCTGGATGTTGTGGGGCTGTCGTGGCTGACACGTCTCTGCAACATCGCGTGGCGGTCGGGGACAGTGCCTCTGGACTGGCAGACCGGGGTGGTGGTTCCTCTTTTTAAGAAGGGGGACCGGAGGGTGTGTTCCAACTACAGGGGGATCACACTCCTCAGCCTCCCCGGGAAAGTCTATTCCAGGGACTGGAGAGGAGAATTCACCCGATAGTCGAACCTTGGATTCAGGAGGAACAATGCGGTTTTCGTCCCGGTTGTGGAACAGTGGACCAGCTCTATACCCTCCATAGGGTGCTTGAGGGTTCGTGGGAGTTCGCCCAACCTGTCCACATGTGTTTTGTGGATTTGGAGAAGGCGTTTGACCGTGTCCCTCGTGGTATCCTGTGGGGGGTGCTCTGGGAGTATGGGGTCCGGGGCCCTTTGCTAAGGGCTGTCCGGTCCCTGTACGAACAGAGCAGGAGTTTGGTTCGCATTGCCGGTTGTAAGTCGGACCTGTTCCCGGTGCATGTTGGACTCCGGCAGGGCTGCCCTTTGTCACCGGTTCTGTTCATAATTTTTATGGACAGAATTTCTAGGCGCAGCCAGGGGCCGGAGGGAGTCTGGTTTGGGAACCACAGGATTTCATCTCTGCTTTTTGCGGATGATGTTGTTCTGTTGGCATCATCAAGCCAAGACCTTCAGCCTGTGCTGGGGCGGTTTGCAGCCGAGTGTGAAGCGGCTGGGATGAGAATCAGCTCCTCCAAGTCCGAGGCCATGGTTCTCGACCAGAAAAGGGTGGTTTGCCCTCTCCAGGTTGGGGGAGTTCCTGCCTCAGGTGGAGGAGTTTAAGTATCTTGGGGTCTTGTTCACGAGTGAGGGAAGGATGGAGCGTGAGATTGACAGACGGATCGGTGCAGCGTCTGCAGGAATGCAGTCGTTGTATCGGTCTGTTGTGGTGAAGAAGGAGCTTAGCCGAAAGGCAAAGCTCTCGATTTACTGTCGATCTACGTTCCTACTCTCACCTATGGTCATGAGCTTTGGGTCATGACCGAAAGGACAAGATCCCGGATACAAGCGGCCGAAATGAGTTTCCTCCACAGGGTGGCTGGGCGCTCCCTTAGAGATAGGGTGAGGAGCTCTGTCACCCGGGAGGAGCTCGGAGTAGAGCCGCTGCTCCTCCACATCGAGAGGAGTCAGTTGAGGCGGCTCAGGCATCTGTTCCGGATGCCTCCTGGACGCCTCCCTGGGAAGGTGTTCATGTCCCACTGGGAGGAGGCCCCGGGGAAGACCTAGGACACGCTGGAGGGACTATGTCTCTCAGCCTGGGAACGCCTTGGGGTGCCCCCGGCAGAGCTGGAGGAAGTGTCTGTGGAGAGGGAAGTCTGGGCATCTCTGCTTAGGCTGCTGCCTCCGCGACCCGGCCCCGGATAAAGCGGAAGAAGATGGATGGATGGGTAACAGAACTAAACCAGAACTAAACCAGGACTAAAACAGGACTAAACCGGAACTAAACCAGGTCTAAACCAGGGCTAAACCAGGACTAAAACAGGACTAAACCAGGTCTAAACCAGGACTAAACCAGGTCTAAACCAGGACAAAACCAGGACTAAACCAGGACTAAAACAGGACTAAGCCAGGACTAAACCAGGACTAAACCAGGTGTAAACCAGGTCTAAACCAGGTCTAAACCAGGTCTAAACCAGAACTAAACCAGGACTAAACCAGGTCTAAACCAGGTCTAAACCAGGACAAAACCAGAACAAAACCAGGTCAAAACCAGGTCTAAACCAGGTCTAAACCAGGTCTAAACCAGGACTAAACCAGAACTAAACCAGGACTAAACCAGGACTAAACCAGGTCTAAACCAGGACTAAACCAGGTCTAAACCAGGACTAAAACAGGACTAAGCCAGGACTAAACCAGAACTAAACCAGGACTAAACCAGGACTAAACCAGGTCTAAACCAGGACTAAACCAGGACTAAACCAAGACTAAAACAGGACTAAGCCAGGACTAAACCAGGACTAAACCAGGACTAAACCAGGTCTAAACCAGGTCTAAACCAGGACTAAACCGGGTCTAAACAAGGTCTAAACCAACAAAAAACCAGGACTAAACCAGGACTAAACCAGGACTAAACCAGGACTAAACCAGATCTAAACCAAGACTAAACCAGGACTAAACCAGGACTAAACCAGGTCTAAAGCAGGACTAAACCAGGACTAAACCAAGACTAAACCAAGACTAAACCAAGACTAAACCAAGACTAAACCAGGACTAAACCAGGACTAAAGCAGCTCTAAACCAGGACTAAACCAGGTCTAAACCAGGACTAAACCAGGACTAAACCAGGACTAAAGCAGCTCTAAACCAGAACTAAACCAGGACTAAACAAAGACTAAACAAGAACTAAACCAGGACTAAAGCAGCTCTAAACCAGAACTAAACCAGGACTAAACAAAGACTAAACCAGGACTAAACCAAGACTAAACCAGGACTAAACCAGGACCAAACCAGGTCTAAACCAGGACCAAACCAGGTCTAAAGCAGCTCTAAACCAGGACTAAACCAGGACTAAACCAGGACTAAACCAGGTCTAAACCAGGACTAAACCAGGTCTAAACCAGGTCTAAACCAGGACTAAACCGGGTCTAAACCAAGACTAAACCAAGACTAAACCAGGACTAAACCAGGTCTAAAGCAGGACTAAACCAGGTCTAAACCAGGACTAAACCAAGACTAAACCAAGACTAAACCAGGACTAAACCAGGACTAAAGCAGCTGTAAACCAGAACTAAACGAGGAGTAAAGCAGGTATAAATCAGGACCAAACCAGGACTAAACCAGGACTAAACCAGGTCTAAACCAGGACTAAACCAGGACTAAAGCAGCTCTAAACCAGGACTAAACCAGGTCTAAACCAGGACTAAACCAGGACTAAACCAGGACTAAACCAGGACTAAAGCAGCTCTAAACCAGAACTAAACCAGGACTAAACAAAGACTAAACCAGGACTAAACCAAGACTAAACCAAGACTAAACCAGGACTAAACCAGGTCTAAACCAGGACTAAACCAAGACTAAACCAAGACTAAACCAGGACTAAACCAAGACTAAACCAAGACTAAACCAAGACCAAACCAGGACTAAACCAGGACTAAACCAGGACTAAACCAGGTCTAAACCAGGACTAAACCAGGACTAAAGCAGCTCTAAACCAGAACTAAACCAGGACTAAACAAAGACTAAACCAGGACTAAACCAAGACTAAACCAGGACTAAACCAGGTCTAAACCAGGACCAAACCAGGTCTAAACCAGGACTAAACCAGGTCTAAAGCAGCTCTAAACCGGGACTAAACCAGGACTAAACCAGGACTAAACCAAGACTAAAGCAGCTCTAAACCAGGACTAAACCAGGACTAAAGCAGCTCTAAACCAGGACTAAACCAGGACCAAACCAGGTCTAAACCAGGACTAAACCAGGACTAAAGCAGCTGTAAACCAGAACTAAACCAGGACTAAACCAAGACTAAACCAAGACTAAACCAGGACTAAACCAGGACTAAAGCAGCTCTAAACCAGGACTAAACCAGGACTAAAGCAGCTCTAAACCAGGACTAAAGCAGCTCTAAACCAGGACTAAACCAGGACTAAACCAAGACTAAACCAGGACTAAACCAAGACTAAACCAGGACCAAACCATGTCTAAAGCAGCTCTAAACCAGGACTAAACCAGGACTAAAGCAGCTCTAAACCAGGACTAAACCAGGACTAAACCAGGGCTAAACCAGGACTAAAGCAGCTCTAAACCAGGACTAAACCAGGACTAAACCAAGACTAAAGCAGGACTAAATCAGGACTAAACCAAGACTAAACCAGGACTAAACCAGGACTAAACCAGGTCTAAACCAGGACTAAACCAGGACTAAACCAGGTCTAAACCAGGACTAAACCAGGACTAAACCAGGTCTAAACCAAGACTAAACCAGGACTAAACCAGGACTAAACCAGGTCTAAACCAGGACTAAACCAGGACTAAAGCAGCTCTAAACCAGGACTAAAGCAGCTCTAAACCAGGACTAAACCAGGACTAAACCAAGACTAAACCAGGACTAAACCAAGACTAAACCAGGACCAAACCATGTCTAAAGCAGCTCTAAATCAGGACTAAACCAGGACTAAAGCAGCTCTAAACCAGGACTAAACCAGGACTAAACCAGGGCTAAACCAGGACTAAAGCAGCTCTAAACCAGGACTAAACCAGGACTAAACCAAGACTAAAGCAGGACTAAATCAGGACTAAACCAAGACTAAACCAGGACTAAACCAGGACTAAACCAGGTCTAAACCAGGACTAAACCAGGACTAAACCAGGTCTAAACCAGGACTAAACCAGGACTAAACCAGGTCTAAACCAAGACTAAACCAGGACTAAACCAGGACTAAACCAGGTCTAAACCAGGACTAAACCAGGACTAAACCAGGACTAAACCAGCTCTAAACCAGGACTAAACCAGGTCTAAACCAGGTCTAAACCAGGACTAAACCAGGACTAAACCAGGACCAAACCAGATCTAAACCAGGAATAAACCAGGACTAAACCAGGACTAAAGCAGCTCTAAACCAGGACTATATCAGGACTAAACCAGGACTAAAGCAGCTCTAAACCAGGACTAAACCAGGACTAAAGCAGCTCTAAACCAGAACTAAACCAGGGCTAAACCAGGACTAAAGCAGCTCTAAACCAGGACTAAACCAAGACTAAAGCAGCTCTAAACCAGGAATAAACCAGGACTAAACCAGGTCTAAAGCAGCTCTAAACCAGGACTAAACCAGGACTAAACCAAGACTAAATCAGAACTAAACCAGGACTAAACCAGGACTAAACCAGGACTAAAGCAGCTCTAAACCAGGACTAAACCAGGACTAAACCAGGACTAAACCAGGTCTAAAGCAGCTCTAAACCAGGACTAAACCAGGACTAAACCAAGACTAAAGCAGCTCTAAACCAGGACTAAACCAGGACTAAACCAAGACTAAAGCAGCTCTAAATCAGAACTAAACCAGGACTAAACCAGGATTAAACCAGGTCTAAACCAGGACTAAATCAAGACTAAACCAGGACTAAACCAGGACTAAACCAAGACTAAAGCAGCTCTAAACCAGAACTAAACCAGGACTAAACCACGACTAAAGCAGCTCTAAACCAGGACTAAACCAGGACTAAACCAAGACTAAACCAGGTCTAAACCAGGTCTAAACCTGGACTAAACCAGGTCTAAACCAAGACTAAAGCAGCTCTAAACCAGGACTAAACCAGGACTAAACCAAGACTAAACCAGGTCTAAACCAGGTCTAAACCTGGACTAAACCAGGACTAAACCAGGACTAAACCAAGACTAAACCAGGTCTAAACCAGGACTAAACCAGGACTAAATCAAGACTAAACCAGGACTAAACCAAGACTAAACCAGGTCTAAACCAGGACTAAGCCAGGACTAAACCAAGACTAAAGCAGCTCTAAACCAGGACTAAACCAGGACTAAACCAAGACTAAAGCAGCTCTAAATCAGAACTAAACCAGGACTAAACCAGGACTAAAGCAGTTCTAAACCAGGACTAAACCAGGACTAAACCAAGACTAAAGCAGCTCTAAACCAGGACTAAACCAGGACTAAACCAAGACTAAACCAGGTCTAAACCAGGTCTAAACCTGGACTAAACCAGGTCTAAACCAAGACTAAAGCAGCTCTAAACCAGGACTAAACCAGGACTAAACCAAGACTAAACCAGGTCTAAACCAGGTCTAAACCTGGACTAAACCAGGTCTAAACCAGGACTAAATCAAGACTAAACCAGGAGTAAACCAGGACTAAACCAAGACTAAACCAGGTCTAAACCAGGACTAAACCAGGACTAAATCAAGACTAAACCAGGACTAAACCAAGACTAAACCAGGTCTAAACCAGGACTAAGCCAGGACTAAACCAAGACTAAAGCAGCTCTAAACCAGGACTAAACCAGGACTAAACCAAGACTAAAGCAGCTCTAAATCAGAACTAAACCAGGACTAAACCAGGACTAAAGCAGTTCTAAACCAGGACTAAACCAGGACTAAACCAAGACTAAAGCAGCTCTAAACCAGGACTAAACCAGGACTAAACCAAGACTAAAGCAGCTCTAAATCAGAACTAAACCAGGACTAAACCAGGACTAAAGCAGTTCTAAACCAGGACTAAACCAGGACTAAACCAAGACTAAAGCAGCTCTAAATCAGAACTAAACCAGGACTAAAGCAGTTCTAAACCAGGACTAAACCAGGACTAAACCAAGACTAAAGCAGCTCTAAATCAGAACTAAACCAGGACTAAACCAGGACTAAAGCAGTTCTAAACCAGGACTAAACCAGGACTAAACCAAGACTAAAGCAGCTCTAAACCCGGACTAAACCAGGACTAAAGCAGCTCTAAACCAGAACTAAACCAGGGCTAAACCAGGACTAAAGCAGCTCTAAACCAGGACTAAACCAAGACTAAAGCAGCTCTAAACCAGGACTAAACCAGGACTAAGGCAGTTCTAAACCAGGACAAAACCAGAACTAAACCAGGACTAAACCAAGACTACAGCAGCTCTAAACCAGGACTAAACCAGGACTAAACCAAGACCAAAGCAGCTCTAAATCAGAACCAAACCAGGACTAAACCAGGACTAAACCAGGACTAAACCAGGACTAAACCAGGACTAAACCAAGACTAAAGCAGCTCTAAATCAGAACTAAACCAGGACTAAACCAGGACTAAAGCAAGACTAAAGCAAGACTAAAGCAAGACTAAACCAGGACTAAACCAGGACTAAACCAGGACTAAACCAAGACTAAAGCAAGACTAAACCAGGACTAAACACCAAGACTAAAGCCATCCTGCCTTGTGGATCCCGTCAGACCTCAGACGCTAAGCAGGGTAGGGCCTGGTCAGTTCCTGGATGGGAGACCACTGGGGAACACCAGGAAGCCGCTGTGAGTGAGTGAGGGGGGACTACGGAGGGAAATTAGCTCTGAGCTATATCCGGTGGACTTACGGCATTAGCCGTTCATTAATACACACTGTTCCATTCAAATAAATATATATATTAAAAAAAAGCAGCTCTAAACCAGGACTAAACCAGGACTAAAGCAGTTCTAAACCAGAACTAAACCAAGACTAAACCAAGACTAAACCAAGACTAAAGCAGCTCTAAACCAGGACTAAACCAGGACTAAGTCTGGTCGAAATCAAGACTGAGCCAGGTCTGAGCCAAGACTAAACTAGATCTAAACGAGGACTGAACCAGATCCTAAATCTTGGTTCAGACCCGGTTTAATCTCAGTACAAGCTTCTCAATGTGGCAGTAGTAGTAGTAGTAGTAGTAGTAGCAGCAGAAGTAGTAAAAGTGACAGTAGTAGTATATGATTGTATTATATTATTAAGGAAAGTACCTCACTCCAACACAAAGACAAACTTTTACTTCTAATTTTACTCATTAGGAGGCTGTAAAAGTAAACTTCAGTACATGTTGGCCTGAGTACTTTAGAAACGCAGTATTAGGTGACGTTGTACTAACCTGAGCTGGTTCTGAGCTGGTTCTGAGCCGGTTCTGATGTAGTTCCCGGAGCCGGTTCTGAGTCGCGGTGTCGGATCCTGAACTCTCTCACAGCTGGATCAGGAGCTGGCGCCTTCCCATAATGCACCTGGGCACACACAGCATTTGGTTTTATGGAAATCAGGCTTCGGGAAAAAAACGGTCCATAAACAAAACAGGAACATTTGAATAAGACTGGGACAAGGAAGAGGACGGAAACCAGGACTAAACCAGGACTAAACCAGAACTAAACCAGGTCTAAACCAGGACTAAACCAGAACTAAACCAGGACTAAACCAGGACTAAACCAGGACTGAACCAGAACTAAACCAGGACTAAACCAGGACTAATCCAGAAGTAAACCAGGACTAAACCAGGACTAAACCAGGACTAAACCAGGACTAAACCAGAACTAAACCAGAACTAAACCAGGACTAATTCAGGACTAATCCAGAACTAAACCAGGACTAAACCAGGACTAAACCAGGACTAAACCAGGTCTAAACCAGAACTAAACCAGGACTAATCCAGAAGTAAACCAGGACTAAACCAGAACTAAACCAGGTCTAAACCAGGACTAAACCAGGTCTAAAACAGGTCTAAACCAGGTCTGAACCAGGACTAAACCAGGTCTAAAACAGGTCTAAACCAGGTCTGAACCAGGTCTAAACCAGGTCTAAATGCAGAATGCAGCTTACATAAATAATGGCTTTCGGGGGTAGTCCTAGTTTAGGCCTGGTTAAGACCCGTCTTCGGTCTGGTTTAGTTCTGGTTCAGTTCTAGTTTAGCTGGAGTTCAGACCCGGTGTAGTCCAGTCCTCCTCAGTCTCTGTAGTGTGGACCCTGGACAGATGTGGTCCAGCCCAGACTCCTGAGACTGGATCTGGGCGGAGGACCATGATCTCACTCTGGACTCAACTCACACTCAACTGTTACACTGAGTCCACTGACCTGGTTTAGACCTGGTTTAGACCTGGTTTAGTCCTGGTTTAGACCTGGTTTAGACCTGGTTTAGTCCTGGTTTAGACCTGGTTTAGACCTGGTTTAGTCCTGGTTTAGACCTGGTTTAGACCTGGTTTAGACCTGGTTTAGTCCTGGTTTAGACCTGGTTTAGACCTGGTTTAGTTCTGGTTTAGTCCTGGTTTACTTCTGGATTAGTCCTGGTTTAGTTCTGGTTTAGACCTGGTTTAGTCCTGGTTTAGTCCTGGTTTAGTCCTGGTTTAGTCCTGGTTTAGTTCTGGATTAGTCCTGAATTAGTCCTGGTTTAGTTCTGGTTTAGTTCTGGTTTAGTCCTGGTTTAGTCCTGGTTTAGACCTGGTTTAGACCTGGTTTAGACCTGGTTTAGGCCTGGTTTAGACCTGGTTTAGACCTGGTTTAGACCTGGTTTAGACCTAGGTTTAGACCTGGTTTAGGCCTGGTTTAGTCCTGGTTTAGACCTGGTTTAGTCCTGGTTTCGACCTAGGTTTCGACCTAGGTTTAGACCTGGTTTAGGTCTGGTTTAGTCCTGGTTTAGACCTGGTTTAGACCTGGTTTAGTCCTGGTTTAGACCTGGTTTAGACCTGGTTCAGGCCATGTCAGGGCAGACGCAGCTGAGCGTGTCGTAAGAAACCAAACCAGGAACTAGAAGCAGATTCTGTGGTGATCTTGGGTCAGCTGGGAGTTTTCTGAGTTTTTGTAAGAGTCAGAAAGAGGAAGGAAGTCGAGACTCGGTTTGGTCTCAGGACTAAAGAGGTCCAGGTCTGAGCTTTAAAAATAAAATAAGAAACGCTGAGCTGACGAGGCAAAACCCAGACTTAAACCATTTCCTCAAAACCAGACCCAAGACGGCATTAATACAAGTGTGGTGAGGTGGACTCCGTTTCCCAGAATGCAGCAGGCTGGGTTAACTCTGGACAGTAGTTCTAGTATAGTCCAGGACTAAACCAGGTCTAAACCAGGACTAAACCAGACCTAAACCAGGTCTAAACCAGGACTAAACCAGGTCTAAACCAGGACTAAACCAGACCTAAACCAGGTCTAAACCAGGACTAAACCAGGTCTGAACCAGGTCTAAACCAGGTCTAAACCAGGTCTAAACCAGGTCTAAACCAGGACTAAACCAGGTTTAAACCAGGTCTAAACCTAGGTCTAAACCAGGACTAAACCAGGGCTAAACCTAGGTCTAAACCTAGGTCTAAACCAGGACTAAACCAGGTCTAAACCAGGCCTGAACCAGGTCTAAACCAGGTCTAAACCAGGTCTAAACCTAGGTCTAAACCAGGTCTAAACCAGGTCTAAACCAGGTCTAAACCAGGACTAAACAAGGCCTGAACCAGGTCTAAACCAGGACTAAACCAGGTCTAAACCTAGGTCTAAACCAGGTCTAAACCAGGTCTAAACCAGGTCTAAACCAGGACTAAACCAGACCTAAACCAGGTCTAAACCAGGACTAAACCAGGTCTGAACCAGGTCTAAACCAGGTCTAAACCAGGTCTAAACCAGGTCTAAACCAGGACTAAACCAGGTCTAAACCAGGTCTAAACCTATGTCTAAACCAGGACTAAACCAGGGCTAAACCTAGGTCTAAACCTAGGTCTAAACCAGGACTAAACCAGGTCTAAACCAGGCCTGAACCAGGTCTAAACCAGGTCTAAACCAGGTCTAAACCTAGGTCTAAACCAGGTCTAAACCAGGTCTAAACCAGGTCTAAACCAGGACTAAACCAGGCCTGAACCAGGTCTAAACCAGGCCTAAACCAGGTCTGAACCTAGGTCTAAACCAGGACTAAACCAGGTCTAAACCAGGTCTAAACCAGGTCTAAACCTAGGTCTAAACCAGGACTAAACCAGACCTAAACCAGGTCTAAACCAGGTCTGAACCAGGTCTAAACCAGGCCTAAACCAGGTCTGAACCTAGGTCTAAACCAGGACTAAACCAGGTCTAAACCAGGTCTAAACCAGGTCTAAACCTAGGTCTAAACCAGGACTAAACCAGGTCTAAACCAGGTCTAAACCTAGGTCTAAACCAGGTCTAAACCAGGCCTAAACCAGGTCTAAACCAGGTCTAAACCAGGTCTAAACCAAGTCTAAACCAGGCCTAAACCAGGCCTAAACCAGGACTAAACCAGGTCTAAACCAAGTCTAAACCAGGCCTAAACCAGGTCTGAACCAGGCCTAAACCAGGTCTAAACCAGGTCTAAACCAGGTCTAAACCAAGTCTAAACCAGGACTAAACCAGGTCTAAACCAAGTCTAAACCAGGCCTAAACCAGGCCTAAACCAGGTCTAAACCAAGTCTAAACCAGGTCTAAACCAGGTCTAAACCAAGTCTAAACCAGGCCTAAACCAGGCCTAAACCAGGTCTAAACCAAGTCTAAACCAGGACTAAACCAGGTCTAAACCAAGTCTAAACCAGGCCTAAACCAGGCCTAAACCAGGTCTAAACCAAGTCTAAACCAGGTCTAAACCAAGTCTAAACCAGGTCTGAACCAGGCCTAAACCAGGCCTAAACCAGGCCTAAACCAGGTCTAAACCAGGCCTAAACCAGGTCTGAACCAGGCCTAAACCAGGTCTAAACCAAGTCTAAACCAGGTCTGAACCAGGCCTAAACCAGGCCTAAACCAGGCCTAAACCAGGCCTAAACCAGGTCTAAACCAAGTCTAAACCAGGTCTAAACCAAGTCTAAACCAGGTCTAAACTAGGCCTAAACCAGGACTAAACCAGGTCTAAACCAAGTCTAAACCAGGTCTAAACCAGGCCTAAACCAGGCCTAAACCAGGCCTAAACCAGGTCTAAACTAGGTCTAAACCAGGTCTAAACCAGGTCTAAACCAGGTCTGAACCAGGCCTAAACCAGGCCTAAACC
Source organism: Bostrychus sinensis (assembly GCA_020698575.1). Taxonomy (NCBI): domain Eukaryota; kingdom Metazoa; phylum Chordata; class Actinopteri; order Gobiiformes; family Eleotridae; genus Bostrychus; species Bostrychus sinensis. The sequence continues at coordinate 178,743 of CM036244.1, read as the reverse complement.
AGGTCTGAACCAGGCCTAAACCAGGTCTAAACCAAGTCTAAACCAGGTCTGAACCAGGCCTAAACCAGGCCTAAACCAGGCCTAAACCAGGCCTAAACCAGGTCTAAACCAAGTCTAAACCAGGTCTAAACCAAGTCTAAACCAGGTCTAAACTAGGCCTAAACCAGGACTAAACCAGGTCTAAACCAAGTCTAAACCAAGTCTAAACCAGGTCTAAACCAGGTCTAAACCAAGTCTAAACCAGGCCTAAACCAGGCCTAAACCAGGTCTAAACCAAGTCTAAACCAGGACTAAACCAGGTCTAAACCAAGTCTAAACCAGGCCTAAACCAGGCCTAAACCAGGTCTAAACCAAGTCTAAACCAGGTCTAAACCAAGTCTAAACCAGGTCTGAACCAGGCCTAAACCAGGCCTAAACCAGGCCTAAACCAGGTCTAAACCAGGCCTAAACCAGGTCTGAACCAGGCCTAAACCAGGTCTAAACCAAGTCTAAACCAGGTCTGAACCAGGCCTAAACCAGGCCTAAACCAGGCCTAAACCAGGCCTAAACCAAGTCTAAACCAGGTCTAAACCAAGTCTAAACCAGGTCTAAACTAGGCCTAAACCAGGACTAAACCAGGTCTAAACCAAGTCTAAACCAGGCCTAAACCAGGCCTAAACCAGGTCTAAACTAGGTCTAAACCAGGTCTAAACCAGGTCTAAACCAGGTCTGAACCAGGCCTAAACCAGGTCTAAACTAGGTCTAAACCAGGTCTAAACCAGGTCTAAACCAGGTCTAAACCAAGTCTAAACCAGGCCTAAACCAGGCCTAAACCAGGTCTGAACCAGGTCTGAACCAGGTCTGAACCAGGTCTAAACCAGGTCTAAACCTAGGTCTAAACCAGGTCTAAACCAGGCCTAAACCAGGCCTAAACCAGGCCTAAACCAGGCCTAAACCAGGCCTAAACCAGGTCTGAACCAGGCCTAAACCAGGTCTAAACCAGGCCTAAACCAGGACTAAACCAGGACTAAACCAGGTCTGAACCAGGTCTAAACATAGAAAGTTAAATTCACTACATTTCACAAAAATGTAAGTTCCTGTATTTATAAGTAAAAACAGCGACAAAATCAAAACTTAACACAGACTAAACCAGGAATAAAACAAGGCTAAGCTGTGACTAAATTCATTAAATTACCACTAAAACTGGACTTTTTAAACATTTTTATTTAGTCACAACACATGTTCTTTTAAGGCTCTGGTGGAAAATGATTCTTCAGTGTAAATCTCTGTCAGATGGAAGACCACAGCGTTATTGTGATATATTTAGATTTTTGTGATACTGATATTGCGTTTGCTGATATTGCGATAACGATAATTTTGCGATTTATTGTGCAGCCCTACACTGATCCTAGAAAAGTTGGAGCTGAAAGTTCTTCAGAAGATGGTTCTACAGAGAACTAACCTGAGGAGGGAAATACTTTTGCACACTCAAGTTTTCTGTTTTCCTGTCATATTTCTAATTTGCTTCAAATAAAAAACATTTTGCATTTTCATAGTTGTTGTCATGAGATGTAAAGTGACATAAACTCTCAGTGATCCATTTAAACTCCAGATTGTAAGGCAACATTAAAGGAAAAAGGCTAATGGGTGAATACTTTTGCGTGCCACAGAAGTTTGTATCTTGACTCTGAATCTTCCCACATCCTCAGACTTCAGACTGAACAGAGGCAGATACTAACAACCAACTTTTACTGCAGTTATGTGTACTTTCTGAGTACATTTACTAAAACACAGTTATACCTTTACTGGTCGAAGTTGTAGAAATAGTTGTTGTGAAAGTAGTAGTACTAGTAGTAGTAAGGTGTACTTTTTTGTAGGGAAAGCGATTGTTCAGTGTCTCTGGGGTCAGGACCAGACCAGAGCCAGGATCTGGGTCAGGACCCAGCTCAGACCTCTGTGCAGTTTTAAAGCAGTTGTGTATAAAGAATACGTTTACCCTCCGTGGTCTGCACCTGCGCAGGTGATGGCTTTGGTTCAAGTTCACACTGAGCTCTGTCAAACTGAGCTGAACTGAACCCCTCTCGCCTGTAGGGGGCAGCGTGTCAGTGTTTACTGACAGAAACTTGAGAAGAAGAAGTGCACCTCTTCAGCTCCAGATTTCCCAGTATCCTCCAGCGCAAACTGAGCCCAGCTGCGCTGTGAGGAACATGAACTCTGGGTTGTTTTTATTCTTTTTGCTACAGTCAGCAACGTTTTAAATCCATTTTATTTACAATATATTTGTGTTTTTCCTGAGAGTCACGGTGGGTCATGTTGTTTTAGGTCCTTGGTAAACTGTGGTGTAGTCCAGGGGTCAGGGTTCAGACCGGGCGTAACCTGAGCAGCAGTAGCTCAGTTGGTAGACGCTTGCTCATAACCTGAAGGTTAGTGGTTCAATCCCCTCTGGCCCCGCCCACCTGGCCTTCATCAGTCAGAGCAGCTGTGGCTCACCACTAACACAGTGTGGGGAGTAAAAGAATACAACTACTGCTTGTACTACTACTACAGTGCCACAGAGGTCAAAAATACTTTACTCATCCAGAGAGTCTTTCAGAAACAGTTCCAGTGAGTATTACTGAAGTAAATGTACTCAGAAAGTACACAGCCTCCTGAGTAAAACTGTGGAGTTACTTTTGTGGCCTGTGTTACTCAGTATTAAACTGAACTAAAAGCTTATTTTATCACAAAACCAATCAGACACAAGCCAGCGGCTCAGCCGTCCAATCAGACCACTTCCTGTGAGTCATGTGACCTCCAGCGGTTTGTTCATCAGATTAAAAATATTTAAGTGGTGCAAAGAAACTTTGTATGAAAACGTCAGGCTCTGCAGACTGAGGTTACGTAGTGATGTCACTAAGTAACAGAGCTGGGACTAAACCAGGTCTAAACCAGGACTAAACCAGGTCTAAACCAGGTCTAAACAAGGACTAAACCAGGTCTAAACCAGGACTAAACCAGGACTAAACCAGGTCTAAACCAGGTCTAAACCAGGACTAAACCAGGTCTAAACCAGGACTAAACCAGGTCTAAACCAGGTCTAAACCAGGACTAAACCAGGACTAAACCAGGTCTAAACCAGAACTAAACCAGGTCTAAACCAGGACTAAACCAGGTCTAAACCAGGTCTAAACCAGGTCTAAACCAGGACTAAACCAGGTCTAAACCAGGTCTAAACCAGAACTAAACCAGGTCTAAACCAGGTCTAAACCAGGTCTAAACCAGGTCTAAACCAGGACTAAACCAGGACTAAACCAGGTCTAAACCAGGTCTAAACCAGGTCTAAACCAGGTCTAAACCAGGACTAAACCAGGTCTAAACCAGGTCTAAACCAGGTCTAAACCAGGACTAAACCAGGTCTAAACCAGGTCTAAACCAGAACTAAACCAGGTCTAAACCAGGTCTAAACCAGGTCTAAACCAGGACTAAACCAGGTCTAAACCAGGTCTAAACCAGAACTAAACCAGGTCTAAACCAGGTCTAAACCTGGTCTAAACCAGGTCTAAACCAGGTCTAAACCAGGACTAAACCAGGTCTAAACCAGGTCTAAACCAGGTCTAAACCAGGACTAAACCAGGTCTAAACCAGGTCTAAACCAGGTCTAAACCAGGACTAAACCAGGTCTAAACCAGGACTAAACCAGGTCTAAACCAGGTCTAAACCAGAACTAAACCAGGTCTAAACCAGGTCTAAACCAGGACTAAACCAGGTCTAAACCAGGTCTAAACCAGAACTAAACCAGGTCTAAACCAGGTCTAAACCTGGACTAAACCAGGTCTAAACCAGGTCTAAACCAGGTCTAAACCAGGTCTAAACCAGGACTAAACCAGGTCTAAACCAGGTCTAAACCAGGTCTAAACCAGGACTAAACCAGGTCTAAACCAGGTCTAAACCAGGTCTAAACCAGAACTAAACCAGGTCTAAACCAGGTCTAAACCTGGACTAAACCAGGTCTAAACCAGCACTAAACCAGGACTAAACCAGGTCTAAACCAGGACTAAACCAGGTCTAAACCAGGTCTAAACCAGGTCTAAACCAGGTCTAAACCAGGTCTAAACCAGGACTAAACCAGGTCTAAACCAGGTCTAAACCAGGTCTAAACCAGGACTAAACCAGGACTAAACCAGGTCTAAACCAGGTCTAAACCAGAACTAAACCAGGTCTAAACCAGGTCTAAACCTGGACTAAACCAGGTCTAAACCAGGTCTAAACCAGCACTAAAGCAGGACTAAACCAGGTCTAAACCAGGTCTAAACCAGGTCTAAACCAGGACTAAACCAGGACTAAACCAGGTCTAAACCAGGGCTAAACCAGGGCTAAACCAGGGCTAAACCAGGTCTAAACCAGGACTAAACCAGCACTAAACCAGGTCTAAACCAGGACTAAACCAGGTCTAAACCAGGTCTAAACCAGCACTAAACCAATCCAATCCACTTTATTTGTTCAGCACATTTTACAAACAAAACAGTTTCCAAAGTGCTCCACATAGAACAATAAATAACAATAAATTACTCCACTCAGCTCCACCAGTCCTCATTAAATAATAAGAACCAGTAAAACCAAATAAAAGTAATGCAATAAAATAACAATAAATAAATGCCAAGAATTAAATAACCAGGTCTAAACCAGGACTAAACCAGGACTAAACCAGGACTAACCCAGGTCTAAACCAGGACTAAACCTGGACTAAACCAGGACTAACCCAGGACTAACCCAGGACTAAACCAGGTCTAAACCAGGACTAAACCTGGACTAACCCAGGACTAACCCAGGACTAACCCAGGTCTAAACCAGGTCTAAACCAGGACTAAACCTGGACTAAACCAGGACTAACCCAGGACTAACCCAGGTCTAAACCTGGACTAAACCAGGACTAAACCAGGACTAAACCTGGACTAAACCAGGACTTACTTCAGACTGAACTCCAGAAGCTCCAGAGAAGCAGCGGGTGGTGCCGCAGACTCTCGCCGCTCAGGAGCTGCTGTGTCCGGCCGCGCTGCTCCGCTGGGTCCCGCTGTGGTCTCTGGAGGTGGAGGCGGTCAGTGCGGCTCTCTGGGTCCGGTCCTGGGTCCTGGGTCCTGGGTCTGGGCCGAGGGCGGAGGGTGTGGAGGAAGTCCGTGCGCGCTCAGACTCAAAGGGGAAGAGCGCTTTTTGAGGAAGTTCGAGCGTCACCCGAGCTGCCGCAGTTTGGCCACCGCTGAACAAATGACCCGGGTTAGGACAGCGCGCGACACTCTGCACTCTGCTCCTCTGCTCCGGGCTGGGGTCAGAAACAAACTCTGACCTGACCTCATCCCGCCGGGGTCAATGCACTCACTCACTTTCTAATTAGCTGCGTCTTAATTAAAGAAACGCTTCAGGACTTTTAACAGTGAAGTCTATGGGAGGGTGGCGCTCTCTGGTGGGCAATAGCGGAACTGCAGCCTCTAACAGTGAACGGGAAAAAGCGGCATATTGTAAATCTAAACAAACAAACAAATAGATAAATAAAACAATAGGTAAATGAATGAATAAATAAAGAAATCGATAAATAAAAATAGACAGATAAATAAAATAAATAAACAATAATAGTAATAAATCAAAGGAGCTAGGAGCAGTATATATTTTTTATTTTTCATAAAAATGAGCCACGTGTCCCAGATCTGATGTAAACATGTTTAAATCAAATATTTTTACTGATAACAATGGTACAGCTGAGTTATTTAGAATAAAAATATATTTTACATAATGGCCAAGTTGTTTTTGTTTACATTTTTTGTTTTGGTTCTAAAGCTGCATCGCTGATCGTCCAATCAGAAAAGAGACCATTGTTTTATATTTATATTTATATTTATATTTATATTTATATTTATATTTATATTTAGACTGCAGTACCGTTTTAAATTAGTGTTGTGCTTACAGGAGCTTTAAGATATAATTTTTTTTAAAACTAAATAACCAACTAACTAAATAAATACATACATAAATAAATAAGCAATGAATGAATAAATACAACAACAACAACAACAACAACAATAATAAAGACTTTTAAAGGAAATTAAAATGAAATACCATTTTAATTATGAACATATTTCTCTCTCTGTTCTAATGTGGTCTCCTCCTCAGAAACAGAGCTGCAGTAGTATTCTGTCTGAGTAATCCTGTACGCTGAGGCGCTGCCATTCTCCAGAGCTGAAAACGCTGGGTCTCAGGGTGAAACCAGGAAGTGCTCCTGAGCGTTTCTAAAGCCCAGACACCGTCACCGGACTCGTTCTGATCATTTCAGCCTTAAACCTCCGTCACTACCAAGCATCAGCTCACAAATCTATCTGTTAGCATCATGTCGCTAACAGCTGTGCTAAAGAGTCATTTTATGCTCTGTCCAGTCCCCAGCATTGCCAGCAGAGGGCGACAGACTCCTAATCCAAGTAACAGCTCCCAACAGAAGAGGTTTTTCACAGATACATGATTTTAATATAAAGCTTGAGACATTAATGCACAGGAGTCACACTGTTCCAGAAATTTATTTTATTACTTTTATTTTTATAACAATGATTACTTCTTAAATGTATTAAACAAAAAATGTAAATATATTCATAAACAGTTGGAGAAACAAGGCTGTATAGCGATTAAAAAGCTCAAAAATGGCAAGTGTAGAGGAAAAGATAGAATATATGCTGAACATCTCAAATGTGCAACATCAGAAGGACTCTTGAAGTGTTTACTGATTTTGATAACGCTAGTGTGGACAAGCCTCCAAGTACCATCTAGATGGCTCACAGCCAGCATCACATGTATCTACAAACGTGGTCTCCGTTCATGCGCTGAAAACTATAGAGGCGTGAGTATTATTGCAACCATATCAAAAGTAATATCAGCCATAATTGTGGAGAGAGCTCGTAAAGCCTATGAATTTATCCTTCTACCAACTCAATATGGATTTCGGTCCAACAGATCAACCACTGATGCTATCTTCATCTTGAATCAAGTGCTCGAAACATCAAGCAAGACAAGAACACCATTGTTTGTAGTCTTTGTTGACCTTAAAGCTGCATTCGATTGGGTACCACGTGAGGCACTGATGCAGTGTTTTGAGGTCCGCCTTAAGAGCCCACAACTTGTAACAGTTCTGCGTGCTTTATACACAAACACAAAAGCATGCATCAAAGGAGCAGATCAGATGTTTGATACTCTAGTTGGATGTCGACAGGGTGCTTTAGAATCACCATTCATTTTCAATATTTATCTGGACTTTGCTATCAGGGTTGCACGTCATGAAATATCGAAAATGTATCCAGATACAGGCTTCAAGTTCAAATACTGTATCCCAAACGAGGTATCCCCACGAGAGCTACGCAGGAAAGCACGAGCATCAGGGGAAAATTACATAAACAACCTTCTGTATGCAGATGATCAAGTCATCTTTGCTGGATCTACTGAGGAACTGCAGAACATACTCCAGGTGTACGCTACCTATACCCGTTTTGGATTACAAATATCATACGTTAAGACAGAAACAATGGCATTCAATGTTGATGAGCATATTAAGTCTCAACCTAGCATCATCTCTCTTGGTAGGACTGATATCAAGAACGTTCGTACCTTCAAATATCTTGGATATACCATAAGTAATTCCAACACTGGATCCTCTCTGTTCCTCCAGGCCAGAATTGGCACTGCGTATATGAAATGGAATGAGCTAAAGCGTCTTAACTGATAATCGTATCCTTCTACAAACTAGGATTAAGTTTTTAATAACATGCATTCGATCCCGCCTTTTGTAAAGTGTGCAAGCGTGGAAAATGTCTAGTAGCGATATTAACAAACTAGAAGTAGTCTGGCATGGGCTTTTAAGGAAAATGATCAAGGGTGGTTACAAATGAAAGAATGCCCCAAATTCCCAAAACACCATTCCTGAAGGAGAAGTAGACTGGAGCTTCAAGAAGTCAAACGCTGACTTACGGAGAAAGACAAAGACTCAGTGTATACCACTAACCTGCTATGAACAACAACTAAAATATCTGGCTCACATCTGCAGAATGGAAAATGATCAACTGCAGAAACAACTTTTGTTTAACACCAACGCATCCAAATGGACAAAATTTGAAAATATACTGGGCATAGACGCCCAGCAACTGTTGGATACTCAAACAGAAGCACCCTAAAGAGTTTATAACTTAATGGGGAAAACGATGGTGATGATGATGTATGTCCTTTATGTTCATAAATGAGTGTTTAATAACAGTAACAGTTTAGTAAATGGAAAGTGTAAGAAAACCCACCTCAATTTAGAAATTCCACTCTGCTCCAGAAGAGGGCGGTGTTACACAAGGAAAAAACCTCCACTGATCAGCTAAAAGCTTAGAGGAAGTACTACTACTACTACTACTACTACTACTACTACTACTACTACTACTACTACTACTACTACGGAACATTTGCACTGTAAGGCATTTATTTCTGGTTTAATTTAGTTTTTTTGTTGCACAGAGAGAAGCTGAGTGTTTCCTCACTCGCAGACGCACAGAAGCCGCTGCTCCTGTCTGCTCCTCCAAACTGTGCACGTGGCTCAGCTGTGGCTCAGTACAGAAGTTCTCTGACTTTGCATATTCCAGCTTTAACTTGGACTCATGAAACTGTGTTCAGAGACAGAGACTTGTGGAAGTGTTCCTGATCCTGATCCAGGACAGACTTCCAGAACAGAGTCATGTTTCTGCTGCAGTGAAGACGTCCAACACTGATTACACAG